>JARQOD010000003.1:369183565-369258134 GCA_033576555.1 Oophaga sylvatica
TTTGGAAAAGAAAAATTTTTTTTTTTTTAAATTGTATTTTTTTATAAAAAATAAAAAAAATGATGGAAAAAACCAAAAAATATAAATGTGATTTTTTTACTTTTCTGCCAAGAGGGAAGATTCGCTAAAAATTCCAAGGCAAATTCCAACGTTGCACATACCCAATACAGTTTCTGTAAAATTTACATCCCCCGGTAGAAATTTTTGTTTTTCTTGCATTTTTAGAAAAATTTAATGATAACAACCAAAACTTTTCCCAAAACATATTAAAATTGGTGAAGCCTTTTATTGTCAAACTACGGGTTTATTTTTTTAAATCAAATACAACCCACAACCTCCAAATCCCCTTGATCAAAAGTTCACATACCCCATTTCATTTTTAAATCAATGATTTTTATTTAAAAATTGTCACAGAAACTTTGACAGTACATTTAATTTTACATAAAAAACCGTATTCAACCTGACAGGCAATAAACTATTCTTACATCCTAAGCCCCTACCCCCCCCCCCTCCACCCTAAAACCCCGTCCCTTTAAATCATTGCACTATCACCCACCATTCCCATTTTGAAATCCTTTTTTTCGAACAACCCTTTACATCCCGTTTAAAGTACCAACCAGAGGGTCAAGGGCGCGTACAACGCATTCTTTCTCTCATAAAGCCTCCGAACCAACAACCCCATTTCTTATACCGGTATTGCCCCCTCTAACATTTCATATCAAAATTTTTTGAGAAAAACATATTAGGGGTAATATAGGGAAAGAAAAACATAATATCAAACCCAAAATCTCATAACTGTTTGTGAGAAGAGGGCACTGAGGAAATTCCAAGAGAACGTATTTGTCTGTAAATGTAAAAGAATCTTGCCATATATTAATAAACAAATTTGTTTATGATCACAACATTGCATTTCTCTTCTTCGAGCACTCGGGCTGAAGGCAGAGTCCCAAAATTTTTGCCTCACTGTGATCCCAAATAACTTTTAGACGAACACAAGCTACATTTCGTCATTTGTCCCCAAAGGTCTCCATGTAAAAAAACAAAAAAAAAAAAAAATAAAGAATAAACCACAGCAGGATTTTGCTAAGTAACCTACAGACACTGAAAATTTGGCAGTGTTAAACTGACAGTCTGTCCCTCTCTATTATTAGAAACATTTTGGCTTCGGGGGGCCTGCGGTCTCTTTTTCTTGTTTACTCTGGCTTAGAGAAAAGGAAAAAACCTCCCAAAACAGCCTCCCCAAAGCACCCCACACATTAACAAAGCACTAACACTGATTACACAAGAACCCAAGATGGATTTCTTCCACCCCATTTATCATTTTAAATCAGTATAACAGCACAACTGACAAGCCTGTGGGTTACTTACCAAAATCCTTAACTTCACTTAAAGACTTTCAATGACCCCTACATTAAACGGAATACTACTCCCAGAATGGGTTTTATTTTAAGAAAATTTCTAGAAATTTAAGGCAAAAAGGGCAAACCGTCAAACAGCATCACAAAGCTTATTTCCAATACCACTACAAATCAATAATATTCCAAAAAATTTCTTAGGTCGAATTGCAATAGTTTGCTTTACATACAGGGTTGCAATATTTTGAACTTTGCACTGAGTGTTATTCTCTCATTTTCTTTATCCTTTAATAAAGCCATGCTTTATGACATACCGCACGTACTTAGATCACATTTCCCTTTGCCACCCAAAAATAAAAAATGGCTAATAAAAGAAACATTGCCCTGTTCATAGACACACAAA
Organism: Oophaga sylvatica; assembly: GCA_033576555.1. Lineage (NCBI taxonomy): Eukaryota > Metazoa > Chordata > Amphibia > Anura > Dendrobatidae > Oophaga > Oophaga sylvatica. The sequence continues at coordinate 369,185,324 of JARQOD010000003.1, forward strand.
ACTTCCCTGTGGTGATTAATGGCTTCCTCCCCTGCAAAAGGTTGGAATAATTACGAATTTTAGCTAAGTGACAAGAATCCCCCTTAACAAAAAAAACCAAGAGCAAAAAAAAAAAGAAGAAGAAGCAAATTGGAAAACAAAATATTTAAATCTCACGGAAAAATCATTTTGCAGAAATGAGTCCCGAGCTGGGGCACCTTTTGTGACCTTCTATATTAATTTAATGAAAGGAAACTTCTTCACTTCCTTCACTGCATACGAGGTGAAAGTGTTACCAAGCACAATTAACAAAGGGGATTTTTTTTCTATAGCGCACACTCGGTTGTAAAGAAAAATGGAAACGGTTTGAGTCAGTGATGTTCGTATTCCGGATTTATTCTTTACAATTGCAATATAAAAGCCATAAAAATAATGTTCTGCTTGACTAATGAACCACACCACCATAACACTCATTTTTTTTGCGTTTTATTAGTGTTTAGCGATACTGCCGATATATAAAAAATCGGATCGAATGGTACGCCGATATCCTAAATATCGGGGGATATCCGATCCGATACCGGAATTCCCATGTAATCTATGGGAACAAAAACGCAACTAAAAAAAACACTTTCTTTCCTTGTAAACACAAAAATACACACTAGAAACATAATATATATATATAAAAGTCATTGTGACATATATATATACATATATTTTAGTTTATTCATTCACATAGTAAAATAGCCTCTGATTCAATTGCCGGGAAAGCCGCATTGTGAAAAGAACAGACCCGAGGGTCCCGTCGCCACAGAGATGTTGCATCGCACCCACGAACAGGATTCAGAACTCGCTTTTAACGAGTCCTGTGTGCCTTAATTGAACTGTTTTTTTGCTTGAGAATTGCAAAAATCATCATAACGTATTTGCCATTTTCCGTATATCTGCCCACGAGGCACAGTGAAGAATAAGGGCTGCCTCGTGGGCGTACAGTCATGGCCAAAAGTTTTGAGAATGACACAAATAATAAATTTTCACATGATCGCTGCCCCTTTTTTTTATGTGGTTTGACAGATGTTTTTATCACAGACAGAAATTTAATGCAAACAATGATAACAAAAGCTTATATTGACAGTAGAATGAGTTAATGCAGCAAGTCAATAATTTTTCATGTTGACCCTTCCTTCAGGACCTCTGGCAATTCTCCCTGGCATGCTCTCACTCAACTTCTGACCAAATCCACTGAAGCATCCATTCTTGCACAATCAATGCTTTCATTTTGTCAGAATTTTTAGGTTTTGTTTGTCCCCCTTCTTGATGATTGACCCAATTTTTCAAATGGATTAAATCTGGGAGTTTCCAGGCCATGGACCCAAAACCTATGTTTGTTTCCCCACCATTTATTTCACCTTGCTTTAGGCAAGGGCTCCATCATGCGGAAAGGGGATTGTTGGTTGCCAAACGCTTTTTTTTTGGGGGGGTTGGGGGAATTTTTCTCTTGGAGGACATTCGGTACCATTCTTTATTTTGGCTTTTTTTAGGCAAACTGGGGGAAAGCCGTTCCCTTGCTGAGAAGCAACCCCACACATGAATGTTTGGGGTTGCTTACATTGGGGCATGAGACAAGACGGTGGTAGCCTCCCTTTTGTCTTCTCCAAAGAGGCGTTTCCCCCTTTTTCCCAAAAAAATCAAAAGGGGGGTTAAAACCGAGAAAAATTAAAACCCCATCCTCAGCAGCCCACCCCCCTGTATTTTTGCAAATACAGCTGCCAGTTTTTTTTTCTGGAAGAAGTGGCTTCTTTGCTGCCCCCTTTTGAACCAGGCCTTGCCCAAAGCCCCCCGCCCACAGGCTGCAGATCCCACTTTTTGCCTCTGCCATTCCTGAAAAAGCTCTGCCCCCTGCTTTCCCCTTCCCAAAAACTAAACACTTTTAAGAGATGGCCCGGGGCGCTTGCTGGTCTTTCTTGGCCCCTGAACCTTTTTTGGGGCAACAATGGAACCTCTCCCCTTGAATTCTTGATATCGATAGATTGTTACAAGGGGCAATCTTTCTACTGCGATCCCTTTTCCCTTTTGGGTTTTTTTTGTGCATTGCAATGAGACTCACTTTTTTTTAAAGAAAAACCTGGTTAACAAAAAAACAATGATGCCAACACCATCCTTTTAAAGTGCCAGTGGTGTCATTCTTCTTAATCATGACAGACTTATCCCACCCCGTCCTCTCAACACAACACGAAAAGGGTTTTTCTGCCTTTAAGGCGGGGGTGCAATATTTTTAAATTTTTTTGGGGATAAAGTTCATTTTTTTACCCAAAAATTTTTCCCTTTTCAAGTTTTTTCGTTAACTGATCACCTTTATAATTTTTTGGGATATATCAAATTCCTTAGAAAAATAACGTAGACTTTTTAAAAATTAATATTTGTGTCATTTTCAAAACTTTCCCCTGTTTTCACCACCCGTGGCGCGAAAACGAGTCCCCCATCTAAATTTACTGAAAATTTTAAAACGTGACCCCAGCTCGGGTTTCCCCCCTCATCCCCCAGGGCTAAACAGGGAAAAGGGGCCCGCCCCCTACAAAAGATGTCGCCTCTCCTATCAAATACCATGTGACTTTGCTGAAGGCGAATGGACGTGAGCAAAAGGAAGGGGGATGGAGGGTCAAGCTCCCCCCCCCACAACGACCCATCGCCACGGAGCCACCTTTTGGGGACCCGGCCGGGGAACCCTCCTACGCGGGAAAAGCGGGATCCCCGAGAGACCTGCCCGGACCGGGGGGGGTTTTCCCCCGGGTGGAAGCGAGCTGGCGGGCCCAAACTACAATTGGGGCGGCGCCAATCCCCTTAAAAAACCCGAAGTGTCTGTACCGAAGGGAGGCACCCGTTCCAGTAAGGAGGCCTCGGGCAACCCCCCCCTTGCAAAATGAAAACCTTCCATATCCGTGGAGGCACCCGTCCAGTACAGGAGGCCGTGCGGTTCCAGCCCTTTTAACCCAAAAAACCCGGTTGCCATACTCAGGGGCACCCGTTCCGTACGGAGGCCATGGGGGGGCATCCCAGCCCTTGCAATCTAACCTTCCAGTATCTCATGGAGGCCCCTTTTTCCCGACAGGAGGGGCGGATCCCACCCCTTCAATCTAACCCGGGGCCAGTACACAGTGGAGGGAAAACCCTTCCTCAGAAAACGCCCCCAGCACCCCCCATCCCGCGTCTCCCCCTCCTGAGGCAGAAAAAACGACACCCGTCCCCCAAGAGGGGGGCCCCGCAGCACCAAGCTCTATCTCCCCCACCGACCCCGACCGCATCTTTCCAGACCCCGTTCCCCGCAGGTGAGCCCGCCCCGGAAAGGCGGCGCCAGGAAAAGCCGCAAACCGTACACGAACGGCGTTTTGGGGGGAAAAGGAGATGCTGGGGGAGGAAATTACAACCGGTCAGGAGAAAGGGAGACTCGGAGCGGGGGAACAGAGCGACAAAGGGGCAGCGAGAATCCCAAAAGCTTTGCAACTCACCTGGGGGAAAGGGCCTGGCAGAGAAGGCACGTATGAAAAGGATAAAATACGGGAGGGAGCCCGGCGTAAGGTGCAGTACGGAACTTTAAGTTAAAGGTGGGGGCTCCATCTAGGGCCGGACTTTATTTAAAAATTTTGAACCCGGGGACGGGACTCACCTCCCAAAGGCACCCGGGGGGGGACCTTTGCCGGGGGAAATTTGGGGACTTACACCCACACGGGGTTTCAAGGGGTTTACCCCTAAATGTTACCGGCGACCCCTACTCCCCAGATGTGGGGAAACGAAGCCCTACGATCTTCAGCCTCCCCCAACCGGGGCCTTGCACAAGGCCCACCCCACGCCGTAAATCTCCCCAGCCCCCAAATGGTCTCCCCAGCACCCCAGCTATGGACATGAAAAGATAGCTGGCCCTACCCGCGCCTGTTAGGCCCCCGGGGTTTTCGTTCAGCCCGGGGACATGGGGGTTCCAGACCCGAGGCAGAAAAAAGAGTGGCCACACGACCCAGAAGCGGGTCACGACGTCACTGTACGGCCACACACGTCACATCTGGGGGACCCTCCTTCACGGAGTTTGGCAACTCCAAAGATACCATTGAACCGTAAGAGCCAGCCAAAGAATCAAAATAACCCGGACAGGGTCTTTTGTATGTAAATATTTAAAATTATTGAGTTACCCGGACGGTGAATGTTCATAAAAAATTTTATTGTTCCTTAAAACCCGGGTTGGTAATTTTGATTCCCCAGGGTAATGTTTCAGAAAAACAAGTTTATTGTTGCCTTAATATACCCAGGTTGGGTAAGGGTGTTTCACTGAATGAAAATGTTGAATTTTTGAACCAGAACTGTACGGCTCACAAACTTTTCTGTAAATAGTTGCACTTCGGGCCCATCTTGTTTTTACAAAAACTTTACTGGCCTATTTCAACTACCTCAGAAACTAAAAACCCTTTGGGTGCCGAAAGTGAGTCTGCTCAAGGAAATCTTGCACCCCCCAAGACCACAGTTGGAGGTTTGGAGCGGGTCCTCCACAAGCCCAAGTAAATACACGTGAAGTTACCCCGTTGGGGTATCCCTAAGAAGTCTCCACAATTATGGAACTCAATCCACGAACTTCGGCACTAATCAAAATTTTTGCACTTTTGTTGAATATGTATTTATTAAACACATGAAAACCAAAAAAGGGGTAGAACAGTAAAAAACAGTCAATAAATAACCCTTTGCCCTTTTGTAAGTTATTATTAAAAATTTTAATGCAACTTTAACTTGAAGTGTTTCCTCTTTCTTATACGTTGCATAGTCCCCCCTGCTACACACTTTGCACCCATTGCTCTATCTCACTTTCATCTGCCCTGGAAGGATAGCTGTTACCTGTAAAGACTTTTCACCTACCTGCACACACCATCCCTTCCAAGGACCTGCACAGCAGCTGGCACCCTGACCGGGTTACTACAGGTGGCGTCAAACACAAACACACGAACATTCTATCATCCCCGGAAATATCCCACATTCCAGTGATCGCCCAGTCACGGACCGAGCGGCTACTCGTACATCCCCCAAGAAGTCGACTGATCGGTGCCATACCCCCAAAACCCTGTCTCTGTCGACCAACTTCCCTCATGTGCTGGCACTTTACATTTACAAATCCTCTGGTTTTTTTTTTGGGGGGTGGGGAACATTCAGACTTTTGCTATGGGCCCCATGATTTTATGTTACGCCCCTGCTGCTGAGGCATGGATTTAAGGCTGTTAAGGAGCCAACAACATGGACCTTCCAGCCGCGGACGGGATACCTTGGGCCACCAGAGAAAATATATTTTTTGCGGCCCAACATCATATTTTCCCAACCTTTGAATAAGGAAAGGGACAAAGGCTGTAAACCGTCATGCTGCAGAAAAATTTAGGCCATCCACTTGCACCACAGACTGTCCAGGAGTTGGGGGATTTTTTAGTCCAGGTGGGAGGAGTTTCCCTCACGAACCATCCTCGCGCCATCAGGAGCATGGCCAGAAGTTGTAGGGAGGTCATACACATCCTCCCAAATTGGAAGACGGGAAAGAGGATTAAAGGGCGGCGCGTGTTGCCGCCGCTGAAAATTTTAGGCCACGCCCCGACAACACCCATTTCACAGCTAATCAACCCAATCCCCCCGCCACAACGTAACCATTTACACTGCTGAACAACTGACTGGTAATGAGGGCCAGGGCTGGTACTAGGGAAAAAAAAAGAAAGAGCAGCGGAGAGAAAAACCAAACAAGAAAAAAAAAGAGAGGAAAAAAGAAAAAGAGAAAGAAAGAACAGAGAGAAAAAAGAACAGAAGCGAGAAGGAAAGAACAGAGAGCGAGAAAGAAAAACGAGAGAGAGCCATAGGCACTAGGGTTTTGGTTTTGTGGGGGGAAAATTCTAGTGGGGGCCCCTCATCAGAGAACCTCACAAATGACCACGCTGTTTTGGCCAAATAATCTATTTAAAAAAAAACCAAAATTGAAATTACCGCCATAGGTCTGTGTTAAATAATACCAGTCCACAAACAATAGATTACAGCACAGGTACAGATAATGACTTACCGCTGATGTTCTTTCTAATGGAATTGTTCACTTTTCAGTCTTTTCCATCTGGCCCACACCGACATGACGACTTCCCGCCAGACTTCGACTGCAACCCCCATTAAAAAAAAAAAAAAAAAAAAAACTCACCCCCGGGCCCCGTGCTGCTCACTGTCTCCCTCTCAGCGTCTACACGGGGGCCGCGGTGATGTTAAAGCGCCCCGTAAAACGCGAGAGGGGATTATGGGGGAAAAAGGACGCTCGCACCTTCTCCCCATGCGTTCAGCTTTATCGGGTGACTGATACAGCACCCCCGATGAGGGGTGGAGGGCCCACGCTGGCACTTGCCCCCCCAACGCCTGTTTCAGGCCCCAAACTTCCGGCGGCAGAGCGGGGGAGCGATTCTCCCTGCTCTGCCGCAGAATGTAACTGTATCGTAGCTCCGGTGGGCCCCCCAAGCGCGGCCCCGGGGCCAACCGCCCCCTCTGCCCCGCGACCCTTCCTTTCAAACAAGGGCCCACCACGCAGGAGCTGGGGCCCACTGTAGTTTTCTTTTCCTGTCCCGGCCTCTCACCGACCCTGCTTTGCCACCTATAATACCAGGCCACACAGTCTGCATTCTTGGCTGGTTAACAAAAATAGGGGTCCCCTCGAAAAAAAAATTTTGGGGTGGGTCCCCCCATTTTTTTAACCGCCATAAGCAGACTGCTGAGCCTGGTTTTCAGGCTGGTAAGATCCATATCCAGGCCTTCCACCCCGAAATACCAGGCCACAGCAGTCTGCTATCTGGGTGGTAACAAAAAAAGGGGGGCCCCCCGAAAAAAAAAAAAGGCGAGGGGTCCCCCAAAATTTTTTTAACCACCAAGTAAAATGCAGACTGCTGCGGACTGGTATTAAAAACTGTCAAGGCTCATGGATTTTGGCCCTCAACAGCCTATAATACCAGGGTAAGCAGCCCCACATTTGGCGCATAAAAGATGTGCCAATTGGGGCACTTTACCCGGCTTTTTTCCCACTGCCCTGTAGCGTGGCAAGTGGGGAATAAGGGGTTAAAGTCCCCCTTGATTTTCCCGGTGACAATAAGCCCGGAATAATAGATGTCCCAATAAACCCGATCCATTATTAATCCCAAAGTTTTTTTAAAAGTATAAAAAAAAAAGACACAGCAAGAAAAAAGATTTTAATGAAATAAAAAAAAGACAACACATTTTCATTTCTTTTATTATACTCTCATTCCTGCGACGCCATCGATCTCCTGTAAAAAAAGAAAAAAAAAAAACCAACAGTAAACCACCTGTCCGACGCAGTCCATAGTAACGAGGGTCCCACGACGATCCACTCGCTACATCGCAATGACAGGCAGAGCCTGTCATCTCGACGCAGCACAGCAGATTACCTGCTTCCCCGGCGGTGACGTCATCGGACTGACTGCTTTAACGGCCGGATTACCCAGCATTCACTGCAGTTTATCGCGAGAAACTGCATGTGACCGCCGGGGAAAGATGATGGCGGCCATCAAGCATCCAGCCCGTGACCGCCGGAGATCTTCTGCCAGGTAATGCCGCTGACTCCCTGACAGACCCGACCGACGGACACTGACAGTGTACAGTGACAAATCCGATTCCGGATACCGATAAACGAAAATATCGGAACTAAGTATCGAAAGTCCGATAGAGCTAATATCGGCCGATACCCGATACTTGCGGTATCGTATCGCTCAACACTATTGTTTATTGCTCTTTACTACCCATAATAATCCCAAACACCAAATAAACCGCACTCAGCGGAAGGTCAAACCTAAAAAGCAACCTTTTATCACTTTTAGAGGCTCAATTGCAGCTAAATAATGACCTGCATTGCAAAGAGACAGAGCAAATATGTATCCTGGCTGTCGCAAATGGTGGAGCGAAATAAATACTAAAGATGCCTTACACTGAACGATCATTGGGAAAGAATGCTCCTAGGAAAAATTGTTTCATGATAACAGTGTGAACAGGCTACGATCACCTGACAAATGACAAAACACTCGTTCGAGAGTGAAATGAGATTTTAGTTTGCCAAGGGATCTTCATTCCTCGAAGCACACCCTAAAGGGAATACTCATCAGAAAAACAAACATTACATTCAGATTTATTTTGATCATATTTTAGGATTTTTTGGAGACGTTGTTTAGAATTTCCCAAATCTATATAATTATAAGTTTGCACTTCTCACTTGTCCACTTCTCAGCAGTCATCTCATTTTCATCAGAAGCATGACTGCAGTGAAAGAAAACACCTATCACACAAGATTCCACCATTACAATAGTGTAGCTACAACCAAGTGTCACGACATAGCTATCGGGGACCCGGAACAGGGGCTCCTTCCCGCCCCTAACACAAGGGGGGCCCTACCGCCCTGCTTCCCAGGATACTTCAGATGATGAAGATGCCAGGCCCTCCACCCTTCCTTATCTCTAATTAGCCCTCCGTCTGTTCTCTTCCCCCACCCAGGAAGAGGGGGCGCTACTGTCTCCATAGTACACCAACCCGACAAACAAGGCAACACAGACAAGGGTTAACAGAAAATTCCATGCATACAATATATTCACTTACATGTAACAGAGGAATGCACCGGGGTGTGAAGGTAGGGAATAAAACAAAATAGAGAAGGATAAGGAATTACCACGCATAGAAACCAAGGAACAGTCACAGATTACTCCTCCATCTCTCCTTCTCATACGAACTCCTCACCCACCAATAGTCATGCAGCAAAAGCTACTCTGATGAGGATTAGTAACAGAGCACAGATTATAAAGGAAAAGGAGTGGCTAACCGAGCACAGCTGTTAGCACAGGGATTTCCAAACATGGCAGATTAACCCCTATTCTCCAGAGAAATAAACACATTTTACAATGAAGTGCTTTCTTCTCAGCGCCAAAGCATGTAGCAATCAGACGCAGTGTCTTCTGGCTCCACACTGTCACGGTAACCCCCCGTGACACCAAGTCCTCTCCCTCCCTGCACAATTACTTCTGCACAGTTCTCAGAGCATGCCCACAGCAAAATCCCATAGAAATCAATGAGTCATCTCACGATTGCCTTTAGGCAATCCCAGCATGTGTTGTGGCTGTCTAACAGCTGCGAGAAATGCAGCCGCGGGTACTCGAACAATTTTCGAGACACGCCGAAAATACTCGGTTACATATAAGCAAGCTCACACTTATCCGAGCACGTTTGCTCATCACAGTGTCCAATACTTTCAGCCATAACTGTACTCTAACACTAAGTAATCTAAATTTTATATACATCTGTCCTCTCCTAATACCTTTGACTCATTTTAATCTTATTAATTATATAAATTTCTAAAAAATAATCGTCAAACTGGGAGGGTAGATCGAATGAAAGTAAATAAGCAATCCTAAATCAAAAATGGGAAAGTCATATACAAGTCATATACAATGACGTTCACTTAGACTTTTTATTTTTCTTGCAAAGGTGAAAAAAAAATGAAACAATGTACAGTAATCTGGGGACAAATACAACCGCAAACCTCTGAACTGAATAGGCACGGATAGATGTTACAGCAGAAAGTGGAAGAAAAGGTCCGTTGTGATGCAAAATGACTTATCAGTGGGATCAAGTAGCTGGGAAAGGATTTAGAAGTGCGAAACGCGTTGAACGCGGTGTCAGCTGGGGAGGCTCCCCCTTAGGTCTAAATAATGGGGATCACCAAGGTGATGGAACTGTAATGTATGTGGTACAGTTCATATAGCGTCTTGTGCTTGGGTGCGATGTAAAATACTTGAACACAGGTTGATAAAGAAAGTCTTGTATTGCTTCAATACAATTGCAAAATAAAACACACAGGTTGCAAACACAGAAGCAGGAGACACACAAGGCCAAGTAATCTAAGCTCAGCAATAACTCTCCACAACAGATTCAGATCTTCTTCTCTGTTACCGCAAGTCCATGCAAACGTGAGGCTCTCAAGAGCAGAGTTCAGAGTCCACAAGTGCTTCAGAGTTCCTCAGTAGGAATGGCTGGAGTACAAGGTCCAAGGCTTCAGGAGTCAGAACACAGGTTCACTGCAGGCTAGATTCTGAAGCACTGATTGCTCAGCTGTGGCTGTTTAAGAAGCAAACGGAGAGAATCAGGCGGAACATGCAAGCTGGAAAACTCCATTTTGACTGAGGGCAAGATAGCTGCAGCAAAACAGAAAGCAAAATGGCCGACAAACAAACTGAGTTTTCAGAAACAGATACACAGAAACCTTACATTACTCCCCCCTTAGGGACAAACTCCGATGACCTCAGACCAGGCTTGTGTGGGTACCTCTGATGAAACTGACGAGCAAGCGAGGAGCATTAACGTTATTGACTGGCTCCCATGAGTTGGCCTCCACTGGGTAGCCCTGCCATTTAATCAGATATTGTAACTGATTTCATACAACCTGGAATCTAAAATCCTTTCCACCACAAATTCTTCCTGACCATCGACTAGCACTGGGTCAGGGCAAGGAGAAGAACGTCCAGAAACGTATTGGGTGTCGCAGCCTTTAGTAGGGATACATGAAAGACAGGGTGGATTCTCATAGTTCTGGGCAATTGAAGACGACAAGCAACGGCACTTATTAATCTTACTGATTTTATGGGGTCCAATGTACTTATGTCCCAACTTAGACGATGGAATCCTTAACTTAAGATTTCTGGTTGACAGCCAGACCAGGTCTCCTACCTTAAAAGCTGGTGCAGGTTTACGAAATTTATCTGCTGCCTTCTTGTAACCTTTCCTGAGCCGATTCCAGATTCTCCTTTAAAGATCCATATTCTTCTGAAAAAGTCGTGACTCTTTCAGCCACTGCTGGCAAAGGCGTCTCTAATGGGAAATCGTGGTAGAATGTTAGGATGATAACCTAGATTAAGTAAAAAGGAGACTGTTTAGTGGAGGCACTCTGAGATTGTTGTAAGAGAACTCAGCCAATGGAAGTAGATCCACCCAATCATCCTGTAGGTGGCAGATAAAGCAGCGGAATACTGCTCCAGGTTTGATTGGTTCGTTCGGTTGTCCATTAGTCTGGGGATGAAAAGCAGAAGAAAGGTTTACTTTAATGTCCAATGCTGCACAGAAATTTTGCCAAAACCTAGAAGTGAATTGCACCCCTCGATCCGAAATAACCTCATCCGGTACTCCATGTAAACGAAACACATCTTTAATCATCAAATCTGATGTCTGTTTTGCAGTGGGTAAAGCCGACACAAGGGATAAAATGAGCTGCCTTTGTTAAACGTCAACCACCACTAGAATAGTGTTCTTTCCCTTGAGAGGTTGGTAAATTCCACAATGAAGTCCATAGAAATGGATCCCCACGGGCGGACGGGGTGGGAAGAGGCTGTAACAGACCATTGGTGAAGAGCGAGGTGTTTTGCATCTTGCACAAACCTCACAAAGAAGTGACATAGTCCCAAAACATCCTTCCTACAAGTGGGCCACCAAAAGAAACGAGAAAGAAATTCCTGTGTCTTAGAATTCCTCTATGCCCGGCTATTTTGGAATCGTGAATGAGTTGCAATACTCTCAATCTGACTGTTTCAGGTATATACAGACGTTTCCCCAGAATCCACACACCATTCTTAAAGACAAGACTTACGTCCCTTGGGGGTTGAGCCAAAAAAGAATCCGCATGGTATGCTTCCTTGATGTCTTTAATTAGGTCTTGATGATGAATCACTCCTAGGAATCTAGAGTCAGGAAGAATAGTCTTAGGAGGAGTAATTGGACGTGTCTCTGCTGAGTAAATCCTAGAGAGTGCATCAGCCTTTCCATTGCGCGATCCTGGTCTATAAGAAATAATAAAATTAAATTGGGTTTAAGAAAAGATTCCCGCGAGCCTGGCGAGGAGTCAGGCACTTAGCCGACCTGATAAACTCAAGATTACGATGGTCTGTCCAGAACGACTATTTGCTGTGCGCTCCTTGAAGAAGGGTCTCCATTCTTTGAAGGCGGCAATAATGGCCAACAACTCTCTATTGCCCACATCGTAGTTCTTCTCAGCCGAAGACAACTGCTGGGAAAAGAAGGCACAGGGATGCAAGACATTCTTCTCACCTGTTCTCTGAGAGAGTATAGCTCCCACGCACAGTCTGAAGCATCCACCTCTATATGAAGGCAAGCTCTGGGTTGGGATGTACTAGGATAGGTGCAGTGGTAAATTTATATCTTTTAGACGGGAAAATGCTTCCTGGGCTTGGGGAGTCCCAGGGAAACTTAGACTCTTTCCGGTAAGTTGGGTGATAGGTGACACTACCTCAGAGAAATTTCTAATGAAACGTCTATAGAAGTTTGCCAAACCCGATGAACGCTGTACCTCCTTCACATTTCTAGGACTTGGCCAATCATTGATGGCTTGGGTTTTACTTTCCATCCATACTAATTCCTTGTGTAGACAGTAACATAACCCCAGAAATTGAATTCGGTCTTATGGAATCACACTTTTCAAGCTTGATGTAAAGATGATTTTGTCTTAGACGTTCCAAGACCATTCCACATGTCCATGATGTTCCTCTGTGGATGTTAGAAAAAAATTAAAATATCATCCAAATAAATTACCACGAATGTATCTAGGAGATCCCTGAAGATGTCATTCACCAAGTTGTTGGAAAGTGGCTGGGCGGTACTCAGACAAAAGGCATAACCAGATATTCAAAGTGTCCATAGCGTGACCTGAATGCAGTCTTCCATTCATCCCCAGGTCTAATACGGACTAAGTTATAGGCCCCACGAAGATCTAGTTTAGAAAAAATTTTGGCATGTCGCACTCTCTCCAATAACTCAGGGATTAAAGGCAATGGATAACGGTTTCTAATAGTAACCTTATTGAGTTCCCTATAGTCTACGCATGGTCTCAGGGATCCATCTTTCTTCTTTACAAAGAATATGGGTGCCCCTGCAGGAGATGAAGAGGGGCGTATGAAGCCCTTGGCTAGATTTTCGTCTATGTACTCTTTTAAAGCCTTCAGCTCGGGCCCCGCCAGGGGGTAGATCTTACCAAAAGGTATCTCTGCTCCAGGCAATAATTCAATTGGACAATCATATGGACGGTGAGGAGGAAGCTGGTCAGCGTTCTTCTTGTCACATAAATCCACATAGTCCTGGTATACAGCTGGTAGTTCAGGGACTGACATGGTTCCTTTAGGAACAGAGCAAGCTGAAATTTTTGGACTCATCTGTTTCTCTGGAAAGTGTAATTCCTTGGTCTCCCAGTTAATGGTAGGATTCTGAGCCTGCAGCCATGGTAGCCCTAGAATAATGGGAAAGTGAGGAGAAGAGATAAGCATAAAGGACAGTTTCTCTTGATGATCTTTACCCATAAGAACCTTTAAAGGCTCTGTTTCCTGATCCACTGGTCCAGAGGTCAGCAGGGAGCCATCCACAGTTTCCATCTGTACTGGAGTAGCCTTCTTCACTGAACGTATTCCCTGTTTTAGAGCAAAGGAGACATCCATAAAATTCCACTTGCACCTGAGTCGATCATAGCAGAGCTAGACACCCAGGCTGAGTCAACCCAGAGTTTGATGGAAAGAAAACAGTGAGAATTGTTTTTCTTACAACTCAGCTGGGACACCGCTGAGGAAACTTGAAAGATGGCAGCATTTACACAGTCAACGTCCTCAGAGGTAACGGAGTTTAAGTCCGAGAAATCAAGATCTGTTGCTGCAGCTCTCTCTGGAGCCTGAGGCTCGGACCTGACAGATCCCCTCTCGCAACACTCACAATGAATGAGTGCTGCAGTAGTCTTGCGAGAACGGCTGGGACAGTTAATAATAAAGTGCCCTGACTTACCACAATAGAAACATAGATTCTCCTTAAAACGATGTTCCTTGCGTGCATCACTAACCCGTCGTAGTAAAGAGTCTACCTGCATGGGTTCAGGTTCAGGTTCCCGTGTAATCCTATTCAAAGGTTCCTTAGCTGGAGAGGAAGGTAGGAAAAGGTTAGTACGATTGCTTTCGAACCATCTCTCTTGCCTGCGTTCAGTTAAACGAGTATCAATACGGATGCAGTAGTTAATAAAGTCACCTAACGCAGTGGGAGGGTCGGCACGAGCAAGTTCATCCTTAATCAGTGGGGATAACCCCTTTCGAAAAATAGATTTTTTGGCGGAATTGTCCCAGGTGGTATCAAGGCCCATCTCCTGAAATCCAAGGCATATTCAGCTACGAGTGCTTACCTTGGCGCAAAGCTAACATGGCTGCTTCAGCTGTTGCACCTCGATTGGGGTCATCAAACACCTGCCCCATGGCTGAAATAAAATCATCAAGGTGATTCAAACAATCATCCTCAGTCTCAATCAGAGGGTTTGCCCATATCAAAGCCTTGTTGGTAAGCAACATAATTATAGTAAGCACCTTAGATCGTTCAGTAGGAAATTGTGAAGCATGTGCAGAAAAAAAAAGATTACATTGATTAACAAATCCCCTGAATTTTTCACGTTCACCACCAAAACGAAAAGGGGGCAACTTGGGAATCCCAGAACTCGGGGCCACGGCAGGAGCCTGGACTCGCCCCTCCAGAACCTCAATCCTGGCTCGCAAATCCTGGGTAGTCTGTCCAACCACTTGCAAATTGTGATTATTTAGGTCCTGAAGATTTGTAAAACGGGTCTTTATATTCTGCAAATCTGCAAGGATATTATCAGTCACTCCGCAAAGTTCCTTTATGCGGGCCTCCATTTTCCAGATCTTTTAAGACAGGATACTGGAAGAAGAGGAGAGAAAAAAAAAAACAATAGTGTTCACCTGTGGCAACACTGAAGAAAGAAAAAACTTTAAGGGAACTGCTCACCTGGAATGGTTGTGAGAAGTCACAACCACTATCATCACAGAAAGCTTTCAACCAGACATCTGATATCCAGAGTTTCAGCAGACAAAAAGAGAAGAGAAAAAAAAAAAAAAACAATAGTGTTTACCTGTGATAACACTGCAGAAAAAAAAAAACTTAAGGGAATTGCTCACCTGGAATGGTTGTGAGAAGTCACAACCACTGTCATCACAGAAAGTACAACCGGACATCCGATATCCACAGTACAGCAGACAAGCCTTTCCAGACCCAGCAGACACTAACGTTTGGCTTCAGAATCTTGTAATGTATGTGGTACAGTTCATATAGCGTCTTGTGCTTGGGTGCGATGAAAATACTTGAGACACAGGTTGATAAAGAAAGTCTTGTATTGCTTCATACAAATTGGCAAAAATAAACACACAGGTTGCAAACACAGAAGCAGGAGACACAGCAGGCCAGAGTAATCTAAGCTCAGCAATAACTCTCCACAACAGATTCAGATCTTCTTCTCTGTTACCGCAAGTCCATGCAAACGTGAGGCTCTCAAGAGCAGAGTTCAGAGTCCACAAGTGCTTCAGAGTTCCTCAGTAGGAATGGCTGGAGTACAAGGTCCAAGGCTTCAGGAGTCAGAACACAGGTTCACTGCAGGCTAGATTCTGAAGCACTGATTGCTCAGCTGTGGCTGTTTAAGAAGCAAACGGAGAGAATCAGGGCGGGAACATGCAAGCTGGAAAACTCCATTTGACTGAGGGCAAGATAGCTGCAGCAAAACAGAAAGCAAAATGGCCGACGAACAAACTGAGTTTCAGAAACAGATACACAGAACCTTACAGGAACATTGAGTTAAAGGTTCTGTGTCTGCTCTGCCTCTCTGATCTCATCTCGAGCTGACTGCTAGTAATTAAGGTTGTACCCTGTGGGATGCAGTTGAAATGACAATATCATACAAACTCAGCTCATGGGTCCTCAGATCATTGCAGGAGGAGACATTATATGCTACAGGTGACTCTGTATCCTCAAATTTTCCATTTTTCCGCCGTACAGAGTGTTTGTCCACTGGGCCGATCTCACATAAAATGAAAGGATATTATTATTATCTGCATTGAAGCCCGTGATAAACCTGCTTGAGCAAAATCATCTGTGGTTATTAGGTTAGATAGATGAGCACAGGTAGATTTAATTATAGGAAGCTGGTGGAAAGGGAAGAGTATAATGGAGGAGTCTGATAGAGACAAGCTGTCTGGATAATATCAATTTAACGGCATGTCAACGCAATTTATTAACCGCTTGTGGTGTGCACGCAATATGGAAAAATAAAATCTCATTTATTCTTGCAAAGCCCAAACCAGAGCGGAATGAATATAAGAATTATTTATCATGAAAATAGTAAATGAATATTTACATATTAAAGAAGACAAAAATTCTGCTGGGAATTGAACCTGTGGCCCAAAATTTTCCCATATGTCAGCACTAAACACCAGGCGACATTTTTCGTTCTTTGGTGTTGTCACTTATGTAGCATTTAAACCTTGCACTAGGAACACCCCAAAAATATCTACTTTGTTCACAAGATTGTTTTGCCAGTATTAGGACAGTTTAATGTGCATGTGAATCCAAAGTGTCATGTCTGTGAAACTATGCAATAATCTATCAATAAAAGTATTAAGGGTCATCTTCTAAGAAGGTAAATAGAGGAAAGAATGATCGCCTCGTCTGTCAATCAATAGTTTTAGAAAATTAATTATGAATATATATATTTTTATATATATATATATATATAATATATATATATATATATATATATTATATGCAATGACGAGCAAAATGGTACCAATGTTCTGAACGTTTGACTTTCAGGCTCCATATCTCACCTTCCACTACTGCCTCGAAAGTGAGACCACCATCATTTCATAGACAATCATCTTGAATATCTCATACGTAACTTTGACTTGCAACTTTTCAGCATATGATTAGTTATGCAGATTCTTGTCTTGTTACTGCATTGTTAAGGTTTAGCTCATGGTGGTGGAGAAATCATTTTCTTCCTATATAATACAAAATACAGCCTGTTCTCACATTCCCTAATAGCTTGGTGTGTTATTAGTTTGATTCCCAAGCGAAAGGTCACTGATTCAAATAGAGGAGCAGCCATGACGACGATTTCCCAAGAAAAGAAAACGGCATCATCCAGCTCATCGATAATGGTCTCTCAGCCAAGAAAATAGCCAAACTGCATCATGTGAGCGCCATGACAGTTGGAAAAATATGAAATGAAGTCCATCCATCATTCAAAAGAGGTGGACGTCCAGGCAAAATGTTGGAGTCACCAAGTTGGCTCATCACATGGTCTATCAGTTCTGGTGCGACACATATGGTAGTGGAGGTTGCTCGTATGCTTCATAAGAGTGAGATAACAGACATCCATGCAAGCACCATGTGATTCATGTTACACAAATCTGGAATGGTCGCCCGAAAAAAGTGAACAAGTCTCAACTTCAATACCCTCATAAGACCGTCAGCTCGAGGTTGCAAAAAAGTGAGAAAAGTGGACAGTAGAAGATTGGAAATAGGTGATTTGGAGCGTAGAGACAAAAGTCAATAGACTAGGCTCTGATGGGTGCAAATGGGTCTGGAAAAAACAAGGGAAAAAGGGGTTAACATATCAAGAAATTGAAGGAACGTCAAGTTCGATGGAGGAAACCGGATGATATTGGGTTGTTTCTCAGACAAAGGCGTTGGATACTTGATCAGGATCGATTGTGGTCTCAATGCTGAGCTACAAGTGAGTATCTTACAAGACCAGTTATTTCGTACACTCCAGTATTATGGGAATGAAAAGGACGACATAGTGCTCAAGCCGAACAATGACCTGAAGCATATGTCAGATTGTAGAAGAAATGGTTCAATTACAATGAAGCAGAGGTGTTGGATTGACCCCCACAGTCTCCAGACCTCAACCCAATCAAACACTTGTGGTTAGAGTTGAAGAAAAAAACTGTATACATTGCCAAGTGAGTCGACCAGTATGGACCAAATTTGAAAACATGTAGAAAAGACCAGGGGTCAGATTTTGGTTGAGACTTGCTTGAATCTGATCGAGAGCAGCCCAGAAGGATTCAGGCAGTGTTGAAAGTCAAAAGGTGGATTTGCAAAATACTAACAAAATAAAAATTTAAATTTGGATTTCTAGTAGCAAAACAGTGACAATGCAGCGACATGACAAGAATCTGCATAACTAATCGCATGCTAAATAATTACAAGTCAAATTTATGAATAAGATAGCCAAGATAATGGTCTATAAAATGATGATAGACTCACGTTCAAAGCTGTAGTGGATGGTAAGATATGGAGCCTGAAAGTCAAAAGTTCAAAACATTGTTACCCTTTTGCTCGTCAGTGTTGGTTGTATATGGTAGAAATGCAGCTGTTCTCCTGAATCCCGCTGTTTTTTTTTTGTTTTTTTGTTTCTTTGCTTTACGGTTCCGGAAATATGGCCCAGTCTTCCCTGTATATAAATCTAGTGTAATTTGGCAAGTGGGTGTGGTCCTAAAGACTGCCACCAAGAAGCGTTAGGACCACGCCCACTTACGGTAAGAGTCTAGATTTATATACAGGGAAGAGGCCATATCTCAGGAACCAAGAGGAGCAGGAACAAAAGAACTGGGTAATATGAACATGAATGATTGACAGTTATAATGTGCCCTCTAAAGCACTCCAGTGTTTGAATCATTTGTCACTGTCCAGAAACTTGATGTAATATCTCAAGCATGGCCATTCAGATCAAGGTTTAGAAGGTTTAAGCAGATTTTGTGGCAGAAATCTCTGAGCAACGCTAAAGAGATGTGACCACCCTATAGGGCCCTTTCATCCTGGAAATCAGTGGTGATCTGAGAATAAAGACTTCACCAATGTGATCTTCTTATACTTATCTATGTATAAGATGTTAGATTCTATTAGCCTGGACCTCCCCATCAAATCATCAAATAAAGGGTTAAGTTACTTTATAAAAAAATGAAATATATCTCTAGTTATCTAGACTGTCATTTATGATCCGACAGGCTCTTTTTTTACTGGGAGTTACGATACTTAAAGGGAACCCATCATGTAGTCTGGATTCTGGGAAGAAAGTTATAGGGCAGAAAAAGAAGGGCAGATTAATATCTAGTAATATTTAGATATAGGAAAGATGTGTATCTTCGTACCGTGTTAGCCAGTAGATAGAAAAATATTTAGACTTGAGAGTCCTCGGTGGTTGATACCTTTTAATGGCTAACTGAAAAGATGGTAACAAATTGCAAGCTTTCGAGACTACTCAGGTCTCTTCATCAGGCAAAGACTAAAACAAAAACTGAAGAATCACATATTTATATACACAAAAGGACACAGGAATAGTGCAATAGGTAACACAAGTGACGTGAAGCAGAACTGTCATTATGGCAGAGGGATGAACATAAATATTGGAACAGTTCATAGATAAGGAGAGAAAGTTTTAAGGGTATGCCACACTAAACAACATCGCTAACGGGATCGCTAAAAAACGTCACTATTTAGCGATCCCGTTAGCGATGTTGTTGTGTGCGGCATGCAGCAACAACGTGGCCCCTGCTGTGATCTCGTCCGTCGTCCTGATCGTTCCGGACCCTATTCTGATCGTCGGCGTCCCGCTGGGTAAGTATATATCGCTGAGTGTGGCACCTTTTTTAGCGATTTAGCGGTACTTTTGTACCACCGTTAAGGAGATCGCTAACCGCGATAGCGTCCTTAACGACATCGCTAAATGTGGCCGACACTAGCGATATTGTAAACGATCCCGCTAGCGATCTCATTAGTATGCGACGCTAACGAGATCGTTAGCGGGATCGTGTAGTGTGGCAGTACCTTTATTGCCCTCTGATTGGGGTCTGGTGTTGTGTTTTGATGCCCCTAGAAGGTCAGAGACGCAGATTCCTTAATTGATATAGAATGACATGAATCCGTTTGATATATTCATTCCAGCACTAAGAGTGTCAAAGGGTGGGGTGAGGATGAATTTTGTGAGTTTCACACAGGATCAGCATCATTCCGGTGTTTCCCATGAAGATTGCAGGCATTTAATCCATCCTGGTGTGGGATATTCAGAGTACAAGATTCCACGTCCATGGGGCCAGGATGGTTCCTTTGGTAGGGGACCTATTGCTGTAGTTTATTCGTAGGTCAGTTGTGTCTGAATGTAGCTGGGTGTATCCTTTACCAGGGTTTTAAGAATGCCCTCTACCCATCCAGATACTGCTCAGTAAGGGTGTCCACACATGAAATAATTCGGCCTCCCTGGATTCCAGCTTTGTGGATTTGGGAAGCATGTAAAATGTCCTGTTCTTGGACTTTTGGTATCAGGTCATCAGTCTTATGGATTTGTCAGACAGACAAGATACAACTTGCTTGTTCCTTGTAATAGTCTGTGTAGGGTCCGACTCCAGTTTCTGTAGTAGCGGTGTCCGTAAGTTGTCTGTTGCTTCCCTTAATATAGTCTGATGTGTTCATCATGACTATTGCACTCACTTGTCAGCAGGTTTAATGATGATTTATTTGTTGGTTTTCAGAGACTGTATGACCTTTCTCTCCTGGGCACTGATGTTGGATGCTTGTCTCTTGTTGGTGGCTATGATGGTGGATTTTATCAAATGTCTGAATGAGTCTATATATTTATCCAAATGAGGGTTACGTCCAGGTGGAGGTGTCCAGTCTGACCTCTTCTTGGTTGTTGGGATCCCTTTTCCTTCAGTCCGAGTGTTTTCTGGATCTTCTGTATCATTGAAGTATTCCCTCAGGCGCAGTCTCCTGAAAAAATGTTCCATATCACTGCAGAGTTCGGTTTTATCCAGGGCCTTAGTAGGACAAAATGAGTGTCCTCTAGAAAGCACGGCAAGCTCCACTTTGTTGGGTTTGTAATCTGAGAGATTGATGACACAGTTAGATGCTTTTGTGTCTGGAATGGAGTGGTTGTCAGAGTTGTCAGGTTTTGTTTTGTATCTGTTTGTATAGAGTCCGCAATTGAGGCGCAGTCTGTGTAGTTTATTTTCCTTGTTATGAATCAGAAAGGTCCGTAGTTTGTTATAGTATTGTTGTAATTTTTGCTCTGTGCTTTCTGTAAGTGTTTTCCTCAGAGTTTCAAATTGCCCTTGGACTTTATCCTTATGCTGTAGCAGACATGCAAAAGATGGTTCCTTAGTCTTTCAGAAGTCCTGTGACAAAGGTTTTGTGCATAATGGGTATTTGTAGGTTGTGAAGAATTGGGTTTGTAATTCCAGAGTCCTTTGGGAATTTAGATTCTCCTTTTTGGCATTTAGAATAGAAAAAAATTGGGTCCTGTCCATTTGGGTGCAGCGTTTCTTATCGGGTAACTGGTCTTTAGTTCAAAAAGGACACGATCTCATTGTAAGGAAAGTGACTTGACGATGTTAGCAGAGAGAACATAAATATTGACGTTAAGTCTAGTGGTGATATTTTAATGCTCTGAAAAGGTTGGTTTGTGTTTCGATGCACACTAGGTTCTCAGGAAAGACAAATTCAAATTGATAGAATCACATGATTTTATATACTCAACGACACAAGATGTGCAAAGGTAGAAAGTTGTAATGCCAAACTTCTATCTGCAAGATTTGAACGTCATAGATTTAATAAGTTTATCATTGCTCTATTGCGGGATACATAGGTGGTTTTTGCCCTAGGTAGAACCATTCTTTTGTTATCTAATGTGTGGACATGATGATGAATGTCAAGTCTCTTTGTTCCCAAACTTTTATCTTTCCAGTTGACCTTCCACATACTTAAATTGGACATTTATCCAAAAATAAAGAACCTACAAGAATGCATCAGATGACAAACGATCTTGTTCAACCCTGGAAGGATGAACACCTTGGGCTCAGAATGACTTTTTTGAACCGGGTACATCAAGAACAATTGAAACCCAAATTCAAGAGCACCAGATATCAAGGAATCACCTGCACATTACAAAACTAAAGAAGAAAATAACCGGGTGCCTCTAGTGGTCACCTACAATCCAAATCTGGAGATGCTAAGGGGAGCTGCACGGAAACTACAACCCTTACTACAAAAAGATGCCCGATTACAATCCATATTTCCAGACCCCCCACTACTATGTTTTAGGCAGCCCCCAAATCTAAGAAGCATCATTGTCAGAAGCTCCCTGTCCTCCCCAACAGCTGCAGGAACCTTTCCTTGCAACCAGAAGAAGTGTAAAACCTGTGCATCTATAATGACCACGGACAAGATAAAGATCCCCAACTCCCATCAGGACTACAAGATCCCAGGTACTTTCAGCTGCATCACATCTAATGTGGTGTACCTAATTATATGTACTAAATGTCCAACTGGGGGTCTGTATGTGGGGGAGACCGGGCAAAAACTGAGAACAAGGATGAATTCTCATCGCCACACTATAAGAGAAAAAAGAATGGATTTACCTGTGGCAAAACACTTTTGTATGCCCGGTCATAGCATGATGGATATGGAATTACTGGTATTAAAATCTAACTTCAAATCTGAGAAAGATAGAAAGGTTTGGGAATACAAACTTATGATGACCTTTGACACTCTTAGTGCTGGAATGAATATATCACACGGATTCATGTCATTCTATATCAATTAAGGAATCTGCGTCTCTGACCTTCTAGGGGCATCAAAACACAACACCAGACCCCAATCAGAGGGCAATAAAACTTTCTCTCCTTATCTATGAACTGTTCCAATATTTATGTTCATCCCTCTGCCATAATGACAGTTCTGCTTCACGTCACTTGTCTTACCTATTGCACTATTCCTGTGTCCTTTTGTGTATATAAATATGTGATTCTTCAGTTTTTGTTTTAGTCTTTGCCTGATGAAGAGACCTGAGTAGTCTCGAAAGCTTGCAATTTGTTACCATCTTTTCAGTTAGCCATTAAAAGGTATCAACCACCGAGGACTCTCAAGTCTAAATATTTTAGTAATATTTAGTGCTTCTTGATTTCTTTTTTTATTTCTACTCAATCTGGACTTTGGTGTCCAGAGGGTAGTCCTACCAGTGACTGACAGTTACCTCAGTATGCACATTTACGCATTATTAATAAGACCACCCACTGGACTCAGAATTTATCTTATTTTTTTTTCATTTTGGAATTATAAATTATACTGAATAATTTCCCACTAAAAGTTTATATTACCTAAATCACGACCATACACAATAGATAACTGTTGGCTGAACAATGGTTTGGCTAACAGCCATGTCTACCATATACATTAGGCGAAAGTCGTTTGACCCCACCACTTTTGTTGTGAGTGGCCCATCATCTATTGCACAAGGAGGAGAATAAGTTGACCATCTCTGTACTAAACATGGAAGACTTGGGTGCAGCAGCTGTTGGCTGATTGAGGATTCAGACATTTAAAGAAATAATATTTTTGGAAATTTGGCTAAAGCCTACCCATACACGATAGATAGTTGTCTCAGCCGGCAGCTGGCTCGACCGACTATCCCATACACAGCCAAGTGCTCTTCTGTTCTCTATGAAAGAGCTGATGCCAGACTCATGTGTCCATGGCTTATCTCACCGACAACAAAAGGATCGGAAGTCCGAAATAAAACATACCAGATCTTTATCTCCCCTGACATAATTTGTAGGGGAAAATTGGGAGGGAGGCTCCAATACATGTTAGACTGTCAACCAGACCTGACGATTTCGGACGTTAGTCTAATGTGTCAAATGTGACCAGTTGCCTTTTTGCCATTATGGAGGTCAAGTCTAACCTTCCAAAAGCCACCTTTATACATCATTTCACATTTCAAAAGTTACTTTTGGTCCATTTTAGAACTTTTTGGGGGGTAACTGGGTAAACTACCACTGAATTACGCAAAAATAAGACCACTAGTATAGCTCATATTATTTCTGTGTAAGTGCATAATGCACAGATGAGAAAATTGTGGACATTTGCCCATTACTGAAGCTTTGGCACCTACATGTGTGGTCACCATGTTTACTATTCTAATCCTAATCATTGTGTGGCCATGTTAGACATCCAATCTATTGTAAGCAATAGGGGGTAGGGGGAGAAGCGTGCACTCTATATCAGTCTTTAAAAAGATGTAAGCATTTAATTGAAGTTCTGGGAAAAGGGAAGGATATTGAATTATTCAGCTCTTTTTTTGCTGTTAAAAGTAAGTTCTTGACCGAAGGACAATTAAAACTGATAAGATCAGGCAGGAAATCCCGTAGAGCATGGACTAATTTGAAAGTTGCTTTGCCACTCTCCTACTAAAAAAGCAACCTGTAGAAAGAATCGATACCGGGACAATGGGTCAAATCTCTGCAGCAATGTGATTGATTAGTTAATGAGTTACTTGAGACAAGTTTCCAAAAACACAAGCAGATCATTTCTGATTCTCCTGACTTAATTAGCCCACAACAAACTCAGCTTGTAACAGTGGCGGGAAGTGATTTCTGTGGTTCACCTCCTAGAAAGGGGGATTAAGTTATTCTTAGGAAATGAGCACACATTGCGATTTGTTGCATTTCCGCAGCGTTTTTTCTCACGGAAATACAATAAATCCGCAATACATTATTAAAGCAATGTTAATCAATGGCATTCCTGAATTATTGTGCACATGCTGTGGAAAATTCCGTTCTTATTTGCATTGTTTTATTTTCCGCAGCATGTCAATTGTTTTTTGCGGATCTGCAGTGTTTCTGCACCCTTTGACTTCCATTGAGTCAGTCAAATCTGCAGCAAAACCGCAGGTGTAAAAAGGTTAAAGGATTTGCTGCAGATATGCTGCCAGAATGCCGCAGAAAAGGAAATGACGTCAGAAGGAGTAAGAGTGCGTGGGCAGAGAATGTGTGTGGGCGGAGAACATGTGTGAGCTGAGAATATGTGTGTGTCTGTGTGCGGGTGTCTGCGTGTGTATGCGGCTGTGTGCTGTAATGCTACCGCCGGTATTGTCGATCACAGCGCTGCGGGATATTGCTGGCAGATGTCAGCGTGATCCCTCAGCTGATTGTGACCCGCAGCGGTGATCTGCGTTAAAAAAGCAGGCGTGGGCCGACGAGACAACGGCTCCCACTGGGCTATGTCTGGTGTCACTGATAACAGTGACAGCAGGTGCTGCTGATGGGAGAGTAGTATCATCTGCCGGCATCTGTGCTCACAGTAAAAAAAAAAAAAAAGTAAAATTACATACATATTTATATAAAAATAAAACACATTATACTCACCTCACACCAAATCCCGGAAGCCCTCGTCTCCTAGAAATAATGTAAAATAATAAACTAACATATTCTCCCTGTCCGCCGTAATCCAGGTAATCCGAGTGTCCCACAGTGATCTCACATGTAGAACAATCACATCGGCAGATGTGACTGCTCTACCCTGCTTCCGGCGATACACTGACAGGAGGTAATCACTTCCGCAGTGTATCAGCTGATCAGCTCCGGTGTTTTCACTTACGGCACCACTGTGTGGGAAAGTTCTCACACAGCGGTAGAGCCATGATAGCACAGGAGCTCATGAAGTCTGGTGAACTCTCACGGCAGTGCAGTGATACACTGCAGGAGTGATTACCTCCTGTCAGTGTATCCCCGGAGGCCGGGAAGAGCAGTCACATCTCCCGATGTGACTGTTCTACACGTGAGATCTTCGTGGGACACTCGGTAAATGGACTACATCGGACAGGGAGTATTATATGTTGGTTTATTATTTTTGTTGCAGGAGATGAAGGAGTCGGGGATTATGCGATGCAGTAATATGGTTAATTAAGATTCAATAAAGGAGTCTGTGTGATTATTTCAATTAAAGGACTTTATTCTGGCTGTGTCTTTATTTACCATCTAACTATAAGAATAGTAATGGTTAGGTGTCTTATAGACGCCTCTCCATTACAAATCCATGGGCTTGATGTCACCAGACAATACAAAGGTGACATCAACCCCACAAATATTACCCCACTTGCAACCGCTACAGAGCTAGTGGGAAGAGCGAGGCTAAGTGCCAGAAATGGCACATCTATAAGATGCGCGATTTCTGGGGTGGCTGAGAGCTGATGTTTTTAGCCTGGGGGGTGCCAATATCCATGGCCCTTTCCCAGGCTATTAATATTAGCCCGCAGCAGTATGCCTACCCTTTGCTTGTTCGATTTTATAGGGGGACCCCATGTCAATTTTTTTCTGGGGTTCCCCTGTAAACTAGCCAGTAAAGACTAAGCAAACATCTGTGAGCTGATATTAATAGCCTGGGAAACTTTATGGCTATTGGCTCCTTCCAAGAATATTAATATCAGCCCTCAGCTTTCCCTCTGCTCGTTATGAAAATTACGAGGAAGCCCAAGCAATTTTTTTTCTTTAATTTTTTGAAAAATAAACACATATTGCATTTTACGCAGATTTCGCGTGTGTGTCTTTTATTTAACTCTTTATGTACCATTTTATTAATTAGGGTATCTGGCTGAAACCTGTTCATTACTAAACCTCGGGCTTGGTATTACACATTATATATATACATCCTAGATCTGAATGAATTAAATATTCTCAGTGAATACTTTGTTCTGTGAAAAGTTGAATGTGCTGACAACTAAATCACACAAAAATCATCAATGGAAATCAAATTTATTAACCAACAGAGGCCTGGATTTGGTCTCACAAGGGGTCTGAGGATCTCAGCTCGGTACCTAATGGCAGAAGACTACCTCTGGTGAGCACATGGGGGGCTCTGCGGCGCTCCAAAGAAATGCACCCCCACATCATTACTGACCCACTGCCAAACCGGTTATGCTGAAGGATGTTGCAGACAGCAGATCGCTCTCCACGGCGTCTCCAGACTCTGTCACATGTGCTCAGTGTGAACCTGCTTTTATCTGTGGGGAGTACAGGGCGCCAGTGGCGTATTTGCCTATCTTGGTGTTCTGTGGTAAATGCCAAGCGTCCTGCACAGTGTTGGGCTGTGAGCACAACCCCATCTGTGGACGTCGGGCAGTCAGACCATCCTCATGGAGTCGGTTTCTTACCGTTTGTGCAGACACATGCACATTTGTGGCCTGTTGGAGGTCATTTTGCAGGGCTCTGGCAGTGCTCCTCCTGTTCCTCCTTGTATAAAGGCAGCCCTCTCCACGTCTCCTGGTGTACTAGCCTGTCTCCTGGTAGCGCCTCCAGCCTCTGGACACTACGCTGACAGACACACAAACCTTGTTGCCACAGCTCGCATTGATGTGCCATCCTGGATGAGCTGCACTACCTGAGCCACCTGTGTGGGTTGTAGAGTCCGTCTCATGCTACCACGAGTGTGAAAGCACAACTAACTTTCAAAAGTGACCAAAACATCAGCCAGAAAGCATTGGTACTGAGATGTGGTCTGTGGTCCCCACCTGCAGAACCACTCCTTTATTAAGTGTGTCTTGATAATTGCCAATAATTTCCATCTATTGTCTATTCCATTTGCACAACAGCATGTGAAATTGATTGTCAATCAGTGTTGCTACCTAAGTGGACAGTTTGATTTCACAGAAGTTTGATTTACTTGGAGTTATATTCTGTTGTTTAAGTGTTCCCTTTATTTTTTGAGCAGTGTATATATATATATATATGTATATATATACATATATATATATGTATATATATACATATATATGTATATATATATATATATATATATATATATATATATACACACACACATATATATATATAAAATATATTCACTTATATTTGTTTTATGTGTGTAAACATTATATTTGAACATGGTATGTAATGATATCATGGTCTTCAACAGAGAATGAAAACGAAGAGGTTGGACAAGGAAATGACATCACAATTTTTTTTTAAATAATATTCTATATTTAACTTACAAAAACGCATACAAATCCGCATCAAAACCGCACGGAATTTCAACTGCAATTTCTGACAAGAGAGGCAGAATCTGTGCAGAAATTTCCACAAGCAAATCCGCAATGTGAGCACATAGCATTTCGGATTTGCTTGTGGATAGTTCTACGTGGATTCTGCCTCTCTTGGCAGAAAACGCAGTTGAAATTCCACGCAGTTTTGATGCGTTTTTGATGCGGATTTTCATGCGGATTTGTATGCGCTTTTGTAAGCTAAATAAAAATATATTTTAAAAAATTATATATATGATGTCATTTCCTTGTTCAACCTCTTCTTTTTCATTCTCCATTGAAGACCATAACATCATTACATACCATGTTCAAACATGTTTATGCACACAAAACAAATATAAGTGAATATATTATGTGTGTAATTCCGAGCCCAAGGTTTAGTAATGAACAGGTGTCAGCCAGATACCCTCATTAATAAAATGGTACATAAAAAGTTAAATAAAAGACACAAACACACAAAATCTGCGTGAACCGCAATATCTGTTTATTTTTCAAAATATTTTTTTTTAAAAAAAACTGCGTGGGCTTCCGCGTAATTTTCATAACCAGCAGAGGGAAAGCCGACGGCTGAGGGCTGATGTTAGTATTTTGTTGTAGGAGTCAATAGCCATAAAGGTTCCCTGGCTATTAACATCAGCTCACAGATGTTTGCTTAGCCTTTACTGGCTAGTTTACAGGGGAACCCCAGAAAAAAATTGACATGGGGTCCCTCTATAAAATCTAACGAGCAAAGGCTAGGCAGACTGCCTGGAAAGGGGCCATGGATATTGGCACCCCCCAGGATAAAAACATCAGCTCTCAGCCACCCCAGAAAAAGTGCATGTCAAAATGCACCAATTCTGGCACTTAGCCTCGCTCTGCCCACTTGCCCTGTCGCGGTGGCAAGTGGGGTAATATTTGTGGGGTTGATGTCACCTTTGTATTGTCTGGGGCAGCATGGTGGCTCAGTGGATAACACTGCAGCCTTGCAGCGCTGGAGTCCTGGGTTCAAATCCCACCTAGGACAACATCTGCAAGGAGTTTGTATGTTCTCCCCGTGTTTGCGTGGGTTTCCTCCGGGTACTCCGGTTTCCTCCCACACTCCAAAAACATACAGATAGGGAATCTAGATTGTGAGCCCCTTCGGGGACAGCGACGATAATGTGTGCAAACTGTAAAGCGCTGCGGAATATGTTAGCGCTATATAAAAAAAATAAAATAAATAAATAAATAAAGCCCATGGATTTGTAATAAAAGTAAAATAATAAGCAAACATACAATACTCCCTGTCCGACATGGTCCATTTACTGAGTGTCCCACGATGATCTCACATGTAGAACAGTCACCGCTCTACCCGAACTCCGGCGATACACTGACAGGAGGTACTCCCTCCCGCAGTGTATCACTGCACTGCCGTGAGAGAGGTCACCGGAGTTCATCAGCTCCAGTGCTCTCACTTTTGGCACCGCTGCATAGGTAAGTTCTCACACAGCGGTAGTACCGTAAGTGAGAGCACCGGAGTTGATCAGCTGATACACTGCTGGAGCAATTACCTGCTGTCAGTGTATTGCCAGAGGCCAGGTAGAGCTGTCACATCTCCCAATGTGACTGTTCTACACGTGAGATCGCCGTGGGACACTCGGATTACCTGGAGTACAGCAGACAGGGAGTATATGTTGGTTTATTATTTTACATTATTGCTAGGAGACGAGGGCTTCGGGGTTTTGGTGTGAGGTGGGTATAATGGTTTTTTATTTTTATGTGAATATGAATGTAATTTTACTTTTTTTTTTTTTTTTCTAACTGTAAGCAAAGTCGCCAGCAGATGATACTACACCTCCCATCAGCAGCACCTGCTGTCACTGTTATCAGTGACACCAGACACAGCCCAATGGAAGCAGTAGTCTCATTGGCCCATGCCTGTTTTTTTACCGCAGGTCACCGCTGCGGGTCACAGTCAGCTACGGAATCACGCTGACATCTGCCAGCAATATCCCGCAATGCTGTGACTGACAGTACCGGCGGTAGCATTACCGCACACACATGCAGACACACGCACACAGACACGCACATATTCTCCGCTCACATATTCTCCGCCCACACACATATTCTCCGCCCACACACTCTTCCTCCTTCTGACATTATTTTCTTTTCTGCAGCATTTTGGTCAGCATATCCGCAGCAAATCCGCAAACCTTTTTACACTTGCGGTTTTGCTGCGGATCTGACTGACGCAATGGAAGTCAATGGGTGCAGAAACGATGCAGATCCGCAAAAAGAACTGACATGATATGGAAAATTTAACGCTGCAAATCAGTGTTGAATTTTACGCAGCATGTGCACACCAATTCTGGATTCCCACTGATTAGCCTTGCTTGAGCAATCCTTTGCAGATTTGGTGCAATTTTGCGCAGAAAAAACGCTGCGGATCCACAGAAAAGCCGCAACGTGTGCACATAGCCTTACTGTATGTAGACATAAACCACTCCTTATACATTAAAAAAATGCTGGACGAATTCCCTGATATCGACAGGTTCGCCCGACAGTCTAATGTGTACAGTGGCCCTGGATAATTGATTGCTGTGAGAGTTAAGGTTCTGTTCTGTCCAAAAATAGACTGCAGATTTTTTTTTCCGTATAGAGATAAGTTGCCCCCGATACCAATCTAGTGTACATTGTGGGATTTATAGGGAATCTGTTATGAAAATACATGCCATAAAATGCCAGCAGCCTCTTATCCCCGATAGTGAAAGGTTCACAACGCTGTCCTTAAAGATACTAAAAATGTAGAAAAAGAAATAGTTTTTAAATAATCGGTAAAGAATCACGAGGGTGGAGCTGCTCCTCAGAAGAGTCACGTTAGCCAGACCCCTCTTAGTAGCCATTACAAGCCATCTTCCACACGTCGTAAAAGAAGTTAAGGGCAGCACACACCAATTCCCTGCTCATGTGCCACTTGTGTCACTGGTAAAGGTGGTTTGTGATAACAGACCCAGGCTGCTGGATGCCAATCAAGCCAAGAATCGCAAAAGTCAGGACACACCTCAGAGGATCTTGTGAGCTATGCCCTCCTTGGTAAAGATCATAAAAATTAGCGCTGAATAAACCATTTCTACCGAACCGTGTGGCATAGGAAAAAAAATGGAATACTCAGGGGAGCAATGGGAATAAAAAAATCGCAGCAAAAAAATTAAAACTTGTGACCTAGTGACAGGTCTGACTTGTCCAGTGAAGGTAAGTTATCTATCCATGAAATAGGTGATAACCCGTACTGATCGGCAAAAGGATAACTAACCATCTATCAACCAATTTCACCTATCCGCCAATGTCTTTATGCCACTCAGGTAGGTCCCAATGGTCAGACAGCTACCAATCTATAAATCATCACCTATCTCATGGACAGATGATAACATAAGGGAGCAGTAAATTTAAAGTGATTGTCCAGAGAAGTTAAGCTACAATGTATAACTTGTCCATTACTGGCCACTGAAATCCAGTACAACTTTCTCAGTGATGGTTTCTAAGAAAATTCCGGACAAAGTTTCAGTTTTACAAAAATCAGAAACAGCAAAATGTGACTTCATTATCAGAAGGCAGAGGTTTCACAGTTGTGGAGCATGGAGCTTCCCTCCAACATGCCAAAGATTTATAGGTGGAAGTGACAGGGCTTTTGAGTGTGCAAGCGACCTGCAAATGAGATCATTATATCGGTGACCTCTGGGCGCAGATGTCTGGGGAAGGAATAAAGCGTACATCATGACTTCAGGGTATAAAACAATCCAGATTAGAATACTCGGAGCATTTCATACTGAAATATGTCAGGCAGCAGAGATGTCCAGAGTGGACGCGGCTGATAGTGGCAATTATAAATGATCAGTGATGCACGGTAGGCTGCCGCTCTTCTTTGTGCCTGCCATACCGCTTGGAAATAATTATAATTTAAATTAAGCTGTGTGAATCATAAATGATAGGTTTGGATACAGGACATGCAGATTTTGATACACTTTTACCCATTTTACAGCTGTAATTTATCTACAACTTTAGATTATTACTATGCCAACCATAAACATTCCACTGTTTTTCTTCCACAAAGTATTTTCTGTCCTTTTACTGTCCACTGATATGTAGGGTAATGAATGGTAGATACACAATGACATTTTCTCTTGACTTATACAGTAGCAGTTCCCAAAAATCTCTATGCTAAAGATGCTTCCCGAAAGGTTTATCTTCAGGTGAACGCAAATGTTTGGCAGACATATAAAAGAACCCCAAAACCCGAAAGCAGTTGGTGTTTTGGAACTGAAATCGCTTCTACAAATGACTAAAGTGCTTTCCTAATTAAGTACCGATACATGTGCACACTCACTACCTGAAGGGAAGGCAAATCCTGACCATATGCCCTATTAGGCATAAGACAAGGCAGCAATGTCATGAAGCCACCTCTGTGTGCTGACGTCCTTGGGTAAAGCCTCTGAGAAGGTCGACACGGTGTATTCCATTTGTCGGACCTCCAATCAAAATCATTATTTTTTTAAGATGGCGGCAAACTTGTTATTATTAAGTTTTAGAAGGGAGTGTCTTCTCTGGAACCCTTTTGAGTGAAAAATGGAGTTTCGCTTTGTAAGGCTCTGTGCACATCACATTTCTGACCTCATTTTAATGCATTCACCGGAGGTACCATGTATGGTAGACTATAGGCAACTGGATCGCTTTGCATGACCCTGGTCCATGTCAATAGTCTCTGGCCGTGGACAAGAGTTGCAGAATTTGCTTTACCTTCCAGGATCCCAGGCTCAGCTTATGATTAGCCAGGCTGGAGAGACGTCACCTGTGCGCCGCATACTACACAGATGACGTCACGCCAGGCAGGCGAATCAAACACCTCACCTGAAAGCTCAGAAAATTTTCAAAGCTCCTGTCCACGATTAAAGAGCACTGACCTGGACTGGAGTTGCATGAAGCGACCCGTTCATCTCTACAGTACACCCATATGCTCAACCATTGTAAAAAATTGCACAGACTAAAGGCCCCGTCCAGTGGCGTAACTAGAAATGGCGGGGCCCCACAGCAAAATTTTGAACGGTGCCCCCTCTCCCAAACGGGTGGCGGGGGGGGGGGGGTTCTGATAGTGGGCGGAGCCAATAGCAGTGGGCGGAGCAAATCACAGCAATTCTCTAGGCCCAAAAAATACTCTTCAGTCTCATAACGGCCAGCTTTTTGCCCAAATCAGAGCTGTATTTAAAGCAGACATTATGGAAACACAATATAATATAATGGACTGGTAGCAATGCAGCCCCCTTATGCTACCATTACTAGTAACCATGTCCCGCATAACTATTAATGCAGGCACATTATGCCCCCATAACTAGTAATAAGCCCTCTTATTCTCCCATCAGTAGTAATGTGCCCCTCAAGTAGTAATGCAGCCAAGAATGCAGAGTTATCACTCACACAGTATGTGCCCCCGTT
This sequence comes from Oophaga sylvatica, assembly GCA_033576555.1. Classification (NCBI taxonomy): domain Eukaryota; kingdom Metazoa; phylum Chordata; class Amphibia; order Anura; family Dendrobatidae; genus Oophaga; species Oophaga sylvatica. Next base: position 369,218,532 of record JARQOD010000003.1, read on the forward strand.
AATCTTCGGTGGTATCTTCAGCTCCACAGTGGAGCACACTCACCACCAGTCTTCACCCTTCTGGGCACCGCCGACGAGTGACGTCAGCAGCGTGATCACATGACATGATCACGCTGCAGACGTCGCTCTGACCCGGCGGTCAGAGCTTCAATTGTACTGGCGTCTGTATAGACACCAGTGCAATTGATTCCTGGGAGACGGCACGCAGCAGCTTCTCTGCGCCGGCTGTCAGCATGACAGCCAGCACAGGGAACCGCCGACTCTCAGGCCATGGGCGGCGGAACACAGCCGCAGGGGAGACAGCTGCAGCAGGGACGGGCCCCCTGCTAGCCCGGGCCCTATGGCAGCTGCTTCCCCTGCTTCCACGATAGTTCCGCCCCTGGCCCCGTCACACATAACGAGATCGCTAGCGATCTCGTTACGTCTGACAGGTAGCAACGATCAGGCCCCTGCTGTGAGATCGCTGATCGTTACAAAGCTTCCTGGACCATTCCTGGGTCGTTGCGCTCCCGCTGGGCAGTGTGCATCGCTGTATTTGACACCTAACCAACGACCTCGTGAGCGATTCAGAACTGAGACACGTAGGCGTGCATAAATTGGACTTTTCTGCGCCCCTCGTCCCCGATTGGTGGTCGCTACAGCGTTCTCATTTCCCGCCGTGCATAAAGAAAGCAACAGAATAGCGATTCCATCCTTTGTTTCTGACCTCGTGCTGGATTGCAGATCTTAGCAGAATTCTCCGGGCTGTGTGGAGTCACAACCGAAGAACACTACAATCCACAAACCAGAACGCTTGTCAGGAACAAAGCCCAGATGAATGGATACAGAGTCACAGCCGAAGAACGCTGCTACGATCCGAACCAGAACGCAAACAGGAACAAAGGGACGGAACTGCTACAACGTGGTTTTATTTTAAACCTGCCGCCCAATCAGAATGCAGTAGCGTCCACCAATCGGAGATGATTGGTGACACAGTACAGCCCCTATCAAGGTGTGGATCGTTGAAATAGCTGCTGTGTGAAAGCATCCCAACGACCAACGAGATCGTTAGTTAGATCGCTGGGGCGGCCGAAATCATTGGGAAGTTCTGCATGTTTGACAGCTCCCCAACAATCACGATACGGCTCTCCAGCGATCTCAAAATCGTGACGTAATAACGATCTCGCTAGCGTTCTCGTTATGTGTGACGGGGCCTTAAGGCTATGTACACACTTTACATTTTTGCAGCAAATTAAAAGCTGCTTTTTACAGCACCAGCAAAAGCTGTGAGATTTCAGAAGTCTCATGCACACATTTTGTGCTTTTTTTTCTAAATGAACTGGAAATCTGATGCATTTTTTTAAAAACTGCAGCATGTCACTTATTTCAGGGTTTTTGCAGTGTTTTTTACCCATAGAAGGCAATAAGTGCAAAAAAAGCAGCAAAAATGCAGCAAAAAACTTTTACATCAGTTTTTGCTGCGTTTTTAGTGGGGAAAAAAATCAGATACAGCAGGATGTAAAATCCATTTATTTTTCTGATTTTCTCAAGTTGAAACCAAAATGTCTTGGGTCTCCTCACCTGACAATCGAAGTTAGGATTAGAACAATTTAATTAACTTAGTGATAAGTGTAAATTAACACTAGGGGTCATTTAACATTTCTACCTTTGGAACCCAGAGACGGGTCGAATGACCTGAAGGATTTTAGCTAACATCCTATAATCACCGTCTTTTGTTCTGTATTCTACAGATTCCTCAGTCAATGGCCACATTTACAAATGAAAGTATGCTAATTGGAGCCATCAGAGTTGTCAGTTTGAATAAGGTACTGCACATTGTGATCTCGTTAGCGATCTCAATAACAACGCAGCTAATGAGATCGTTTTGTGATCGTTTATGTCGCTAGTAGCTGCCACACTTAGTGATCTCGTAACGACGCATAAGCAGTTACGATCTCATTAACGACTTTAACGGTCATGCGATGTAAAAAACAGCGCACATCGCTCACAAAAGGTGCAGACACAGCGATATAGGCTCACCAGCGTGACGCCAACGATCTAAATACGGTCCAGAACTCTAGTGAACGATCAGCGAGATCACAGCAGGGCCACGTCGTTGTACATGCCACACACGTTAGCGTCACTAACGAGATCGCTAAATAGTGACGTATTTTAGCGATCTCGTTAGCGACGCTGTTTAGTGTGGCATACCCTTAAGGTCATTTGACCCTCTTCAGGACTTCAGGGGAGCTCGAAATTTCTGGACTTCTAGTGTTAAATAAAGGCTGAGCAATGAATGGTAAACCAATATGTGAAGCTAAACATGTGTGAAATTCAACAATGCTGACCAACTCAAATGAGCCTGACCAACTCAAATGAGCCTGACCAACTCAAATGAACTGACCAATGTGTGAAAATAGTGTCAGACCTTGAAAATGCACTGCCAATGTCTTAGGTAAACTATTCCAAACCAATTAAACTCCCACCTGCTGTTGTTACATTTGTAATTATGTATTTTTTGCACTGTATTGCATTTTGTATTGCATTGTTCATGCTTGTATGGTGGAAGCAAAGCTAAACTTTGGGATCCTGAAAAACGCTGCAAGAAAAGCAAAAAATACCAGCGAAAGCTGCTTTCTGTCTGCAGATTTTTTACTGCCAAAAGATCAAGTTCTGGCTGCAGAAAGAGAAGCAGCAAAAACAACGTGTGAACATAGCCTCAACTTATTTTTATACTTGATACTGTTGCACGGAATAGCATAGTAGTACTATTCTACCTTTTTTTTTTGCTCTAGACTGATGTATATGGACCTGATGAAAGTCAGAAGTAATTTTTTTTACCTCGATTAGGCCAACATAAACCTATAGACAAATAGTACAATGTAAGCCCGCAAGGGCAGGGTCATCTCTCCACTCTATATCAGTCTGTGATTGTTAGTTTGTTTACTGTAAGTGATATCTGTAATTTGTCTGTAACCCCTTCTGACATACAGCACCATGGAATCAATGGCGCTATATAAATAATAATAATAATAATACATTGGGTATTCTCCCATTGTACAAACTAAATGTACAGGGTGGGCCATTGATATGGATACACCTGAATAAAATGGGAATGGTTGGTGATATCAACTTCCTGTTTGGGGCACATTTGTATATGGGAGGGGGAAAACTTTTCAAGATGGGTGGCGACCATTTTGAAGTCGGCCATTTTGGATCCAACTTTATTTTTTCCAATGGGAAGAGGGTCATGTGACACAAACGTATTGAGAATTTCACAAGAAAAGCAATGGTGTGCTTGGCTTTAATGTAACATTCTTTCATGAGTTATTTACAAGTTTATGACCACTTATAAAATGTGTTCAAAGTGCTGTCCATTGTGTTGGATTGTAAATGCAACCCTCTTCTCCCACTCTTGACACACTGATAGCAACACCGCAGAAGAAATGCTAGCACAGGCTTCTAGTATCCGTTGTTTCAGATGCTGCACATCTTGTATCTGAAGGCAATTGTCTATGTTGTGAAGATACGAGATGTGCAGCATCTGAAACAACGGATACTGGAAGCCTGTGCTAGCATTTCTTCTGCGGTGTTGCTATCAGTGTGTCAAGAGTGGGAGAAGAGGGTTGCATTGACAATCCAACACAATGGACAGCACTTTGAACACATTTTATAAGTGGTCATAAACTTGTAAATAACTCATAAAAGAATAAAGTTACGTTAAAACCAAGCACACCATTGTTTTTCTTGTGAAATTCTCAATAAGTTTGATTTGTCACATGACCCTCTTCCCATTGGAAAAAATAAAGTTGGATGAAAATGGCCAACTTCAAAATGGCCACCATGGTCACCACCCATCTTGAAAAGTTTCCCCCTCCCATATACTAATGTGCCACAAACAGGAAGTTGATATCAACAACCATTCCCATTTTATTTAGGTGTATCCATATAAATGGCCCACCCGGTATATCATGTACAGATAACATAAGAGCAACTCCAGAAAAAATGTCTAGCTGGCTAAAACTTCCCTTGGCGTCACCACTTTTTCTACCAGTGAGCTAGAATGGCAGCACCCATCTGAAAGAGGATGTGTAATATGGTGTATTCACACTGTTAACTTTATTATTATCATCAACAATCCTTCTGATGAGCGCTTGTGTTATGATAATCATAGGGTTTAATCCATCTCGTTTGTAGGGTGAAATGATTTTCTGGTTTCCACTAAATATTAGCTTTCTCAGCAGCACATTGTCCTGTGTAAACAGGACTTGTGCTGGTGAGAATAATTCTGGCCTGTGTATGTGTAAACAGGCTTTTACATCACTGCTGACTGGTAACATGTTGCCAGTCGCCAGTCCTTAACGAAGTGCGTTGCGCAGTTTAAATGCACGTGCTATGTGGGCTGGGAATTAACTGGACTCCATTACTGGCACTGGTGATGTCAGCACTAGAGTTGAGCGAATTATGTTCGGAATCGTTCGCCGAATCTGAATTTGTCATTTTCGTGCCATACTGGTACACTATATGTGCCGAATTTATGTTCGATGATCAATTCTGATCAATATTCGGTAATTTCTGCTCCCATTGACTCCAATGACGTTTCGGCTAATATTGCAAATACAATATTCACTGCCGATCATAATCGGAACCCAATTTTGAAAAATTAGCTCAACTCCAGTCAGCACATATCACCAAATATAGAGCACTCAGATGATTACAGATGACCACAAATTGGTCTGTATCACTAGATGCACAGATTGAGTGCCTCTGTGCTCCACCGGCAGAGCTGCCTCTGCTTGCAGCATCGGAGAGCGCACGGTTCGGACCTGCGGCGTGATCATGCCGCTAGTCCGAACTGTCAATCTTCAAGAGCGCACTGATCCCCGGCAAGCAGTAAGCCAGGAGGCAGGGAAGCGCTCCTGGTAAAAGGAAGATTAAACAACGTCTTTAAATTTAATACATTCTCTAGTTTCACAGGACGTTTTTAATAAAGCAGTGGCATACACATGATGTATATATTAATATCAAGGAAATCCCATTGTTTTGGTCACCCTTTTATGCATCCTATTTCCTTATATAATTTCCTATGACATTTTAATTGTACTCTTTAATCTTTCTCCTCCATCCCTTCTGTTTCATCGTTCACAGTATGCAAATTTTTTTTTCTATTTTTGAATTTTGTTGTTGTTTTTCTATGTTTGGCCACAAGGGGGCAGTATTGGAACTAATATTTTTGCGCTGTCTTCTATGGTAGAGGCGAACAGGAACTGCAGTAACTCAGCTGCTCTTTGGTGGGAGGCAGAAACAGGGGAATAGGAGTCTCTTTGCACATCAATCTGTAAGAAAAAGAAATCTGCAGGAATGGAGAATTCTGCATGCAGTGGACGCTATTTCTTCACAATATCACGGGTGCAGCAATTAACTCCAGAGGTTCTCTGCTCATCTAAATCTGTTTTAATGATCATATAGATTTGTGCAAATGTTCAGCCTTTCCCCAGGTGTGATCACTCTCTCTGCATGTCACTGTATAAATGGGTCAGTATTTGTGCATCTACCTTAGATTTCAGCTCTCTGCACATTTATTTTGCCTGAGCTGCCCAGTGGGGAAATCATTTGCTAATTCTAATCTATGTGCACATTATGCTTTGCAGCTTTGCATTACCCGTTAACAGCGCCTACAGTTACAAAGAGCCGGTTAATTTGTCATGGTACCTGGCTGGTGTCTCCGTGTCTATTACCGTGGAGCATAGAGAACTGGGTAGCACATAAACACGGGTAGTACATAATTCACAAAAGGAGTTTGTCACTGCTTTGGGGCCATTAATATATGAGCATGCAACAGCTCCAACACGCCCATGTCGAAAATTACTGTTGCGGCATTATGTACTAAAAGGACTTGGACATTACCCGAGTTTCGCCCATAGGAAGAGGGTGCGTGCTTAATCAGTGGATCAAGCTGAAGACAGTACACAGCAGATAGGTTGCAACTTGCAAGACAAGCCAGACTGTCCCTGGTTTCATCTGTTCACAACTGGACTTATCTCAGTGATGCATAAATCATTATACTACTTAATGATGCAACGGACGGCTTTGACATGAGCATGTTTGGACCTCAGTTGCATAATGCCAGGCTGGTGAATTAGCTGGTCCAAACCCTAAATCTTTCTTTAAAGTGATTTTCTCAAACTCAATCTGCAGGAGTGCCACTTTCACATGATTCACACGACTTAGCCGCTAGCCCAAAGTGTGCGTTTGCCAAAAGTAGGGGCACTGAAGTGGGCTGGGTTCAACAATCAGGCCATCTTTAGAGCAGCGCTTGCAAGCTCGGGAGCAAAGAGCTTGCAAGTGCTGCTCTCTTTGGATTGGATAGACTGCAGAGGTGAAAAGTAACATAGTAAGAAGTAGTAAACTACCACTAAATTGCAACGTTTCTTGTATTTATAGGCACTTTACAATTTTACCGAGTGTTCCTGTGTTCTCTATTAGAGAGCCACTGCCAGATTCCTCTGGCAGCATCTTATCGCTAAGAAAACAAAAGGATCAGTAGTCCAGAATTGAACATGCCAGATCCTTTTCTCCTCCAACAATCATCTATAGGGAGCCCCCATACACATTAGACTGTCGACCAAACCTATCGATATTAGCAGGTTCAGGCGACATTATTACACTGTGTATGGGGACTTTAAGGCTAGGTTCACATCTGAGTAGGCTGTTCTGTTTAAAGCCTCTATTACGGATTCCCTTAAATTTGCTGGCAGAAAATTGGCCTTTATTTCAGTAGAAATGACAGAATCATGATGGAAATCCAACAAAACCCATAATAGTCAATTAAGTTTGCCAGGCACCGTTGGTGTCCTACCAAATGAACGCACAGACATTTTCGCTTTTCTTTTCCTCTGATAGAAGAGAATATCAGAAATGTTTAGCACAGATGTGAACCTAGTCTTTTGCTTCGCATTCACCTCTAGTAGAGGTCAGCGGACAGATATTCTTCTTGATCTCTCCATATACATGGATGCTAAGTACAACTGAGCATGCATTTGATTTCAATAGCAAGAGGGGAGTCAGAAGCTGCCCAACCCCTCTAGTGACTTATCTCCAGGAAGAACAAAAGGATTGAATGTTGAAATTCAATATGTCCTATCCTTCTCTCCTCCGACATTATCTGTAGGAGGCCCGATACACGTAAGAAAGTCAGCTTACCTTGCCAAAATAAAAGGGTTTAGCTGAACCTCCTCATTGTGCTTAGACGCCATTAGCCCTGAACTGGACTGCATTGATTTCAGGAAAGAGGAACTTCTGGAGATCCTCTCTCCAGACCTTATGGTACTTAAAGTTGTAAATTTGTAAAGTTGTACATTTATCACCTTATATTCTGCCTTTTAGGAATATTTGCTCTTTAAAGGCCCACATACACATCAGATGAAAGTTGGCCAAACAGGTCTCCAATCAGTATGTGTCAGGGCAGAGAAGGATCAGTCCATTAAAATTTCAGCTGATTATCCTTTTGTTAGGGTAGATAATCAGCTGACAAAGATGTCTCATCTTCCTCCTCTTTTACCATGGAAAAATACAAAAATATTCAGCAGGGCCTACTGGTCATGTGTACAGAGAGTCGGTGAGAGATAGTTGTCTGCCAAATGCACGTTTTACCAACAGCCATTTCCTTTTGACAATTTACATGGACACATTTTAGTTGGTGTGATTGGGGGTTTTATCCAACAACACTTTTATCCAATAGACATCAACAGATTTCTAATTCTTCTAAGCCAGCATTAATGAAATGCAGAGCTGCATGGTAGAAATATGGCGCTATGATTGGCTTTGCAGCTTGAGATCCTGCTCTACATCGGATACCATATCATTTAGTTAATAAAAAAAAATTAGGCTGGTTTTACACTTGCCGTGTTTTTGCTGGCCATTTTTCCGGCCCCAATGCATTTCTATGGGGCCACAAAAATGGGCCGCAAAAATGAGTAGGAGGGCCGTGCTCAGTATGGCCGTATTTACGGCCGTGAAAAAATATCGAGCTTACTCAATATTTTTCACGGCTTAAGGACACGGCCGCAATGCATTTCATTGGTACCGCAAAAACAACATTAGCTTGTATTTGCGGATCGCCGTTTTTTCCCTGCTATTTGTTATAAGGCCCGGCGTCACACTTGCGAGTGTGATGCGAGTAAGTCGCACGACTTTCTCGTATCAACACCCGGCACGGCCGCCTGCTCTCGGACCCGAGTGTACGGCTGCATGTATTTCTATGCAGCCGCACCTCGCGTCCGAGAGCGGGCGGCCGTGCCGGGTGTTGATGCGAGAAAGTCGTGCGACTTACTTGCATCACACTTGCAAGTGTGACGCCGGCTAACAGGGAAAAACGGCGATCTGAGGTTTTTTGCAGCCCATTTTTGTGAAAAAACGTGGAAATTACGGCCATTACGGGTTAATTGAAAAAAAAACGCGTGGGGTCCCATTATTTTTGACAACCAGTAGAGTAAGACCTCTATACAACCAACCCACTGAAGACATTGCATTTACTGGCGCGATAAGAAGCTTACATCGGCCCAATAATACAACTGGTGACTTTGAACCCAAAACCAGTCTTTCTGCCACCTGTAGACATTGCCAAAAAGGTAGTGTAAGCAAATTGCATATTTATACCCCAGATGGCTTGTCAATTGAACATTTCTGAAGCCTTCTCTAACAATGGGTTTAAGCCTATGTGCACACCGAGTTATTCAAGAGGTTTTTGAAGCTGCACCGAGCGGAAACTCCCCAAACCCTCCTCCAAATCTCAAATCACTCCAAATCTCCTCAAAAACTTGGGAGTTTCTACTCAGTTTCAGCTCCAAAAACTCAGCAAAAAGACTACATACTGTATAGTCATTTTTGTGATACTCCTGATACTCCTGATGGGCTGATACTCCTCTTTTACCTCCCCAAATTGAAGCGCCTCATTCAGTAAGAAGTCTTGCCTAACAAGATCATGCTTCTGAGTAGAGACCCCACTGCCATTGGCATCACTACCAGTGTGGTAAGAATAGCAGTTAATGGAGTCCATTGTTACTCGGTTAGTAATCATTAGAGAAATCACTGGAATCATAGAATGTTAGAGTTGGAAGGAACCTCCAGGGTCATCGTGTCCAACACCCTGCTCAAAGCAGGATTCACTAAACCATCTAAGTCAGATGTCTGTCCAGCTTCTGAAGACTTCCATTGAAGGAGAACTCACCACCTCTTGTGGCAGCCTGTTTGTTCCACTCATTGATCACTAGAGATGTTCGAACTCAAACAGTAAAGTTCGGCGTCCTATGAGAGCATCAGACGACACCAGTGACCGGAAGTAAACTTTATACTTCTGATTACAGCTGTGTGTTCATGCTGTCTTTTGACAGCATGGGAACCGCAACGGTCTGACTGGCGGTGATGATTTTACCGCCAATCAGAAACGGTGTTTGCCGTGCAGTCATGCAAATGACAGTGTGGCAGACACTGGATGTTCGGGCCCCCCATTCAAGTGAATGGGCTATGGGTACTGTTCTGGTATCCGAACCCGAACTTTTAGTAACTGTTCGGCCGAACCCGAACATTCAGATGTCCGCCCATCTCTATTGATCACCCTCACTGTGAAAAAGTTTTTTACTAATATCTAATCTGTATCTTCTCTCTTTCAATTTCATTCCATTGCTTTTCATGTTTCTAAGTGCAAATGAGAATGATGATCCCTCTACACCGACATCCCTTCAGATATTTGTAGACAGCTATTAAGTCTCCTCTTAGGTAAATAAACAAGAAAGGCAGCCTCACCGTGTCCTCTTGGTATAACTCAGTCCATCTTGCAATGTTATGGGTCTCCAACCAATAGCCGTGACTAAGGCTTCACATAAGAAAATTAGTAATGGTGAGTCCCAAGAATAATAAAATCCTCAAATTTATTGAAAAAAGATTAAAAGATCATACAGGTTGGGGATACATCTCAACGCGTTTCTGGCAAAAGCCCTTATTCACTGAGATGTGAATAAGGGCTTTTGCCAGAAACGCGTTCTGATGTATCCCCAACCTGTATGATCTTTTAATCTTTTTTCAATAAATTTGAGGATTTTATTACTCTTGGGACTCACCATTACTAATTTTCTTAAGTCTCCTCTTAGCCTGCTTTTTTGCAAGCTAAACATTTCCAGATCCTTTAACCGTTCCTCGTAGGACATGCTTTGCAATCCACTCACCATCCTGGTAGCTCTTCTCTGAACTTACTCCACTATTTCAATGTTCTTTTTTAAAATGTGGTGTCCAAAACTGTACACAGTATTCCAGATGAGGCCTGACCAAGGAGGAGTAGAGGGGGATAATTACTTCATGTGATCTAGACTCTATGCTTCTGTTAGGCTGGTTTCACATTTGCATCCGTATGCGCAGCGTTTGATCCGCATGCGTCATGCGTACATATCTTTAACATGGTGTACGCAGGAACAAGCGTTCGCATGCGTTCGCAAGCGTTTCCGTACGTATGCGTCGTTTCGTGGTGTGCAGTGGTGTCCGGCGAACGCAACATGTTGCATTTTTTGAAGTGTCAAAAATCCGTCAAATATGCGCAGCATGCGCATGCGGATGAGAGTGTAATAAAACACATTACTGTCTATGGGAATGCATTGGTACACAAGGACATACGCATGGACACACACAAACGCAGTGTTTTTTTGGCGTCATGATGTGGATAAAAAACTCTGCTTAAACATGCGTTTGCATGCGTTTTTGCATGTGTTTGCGTATGCAGATGATACGCTGCACACATATACGCAAATGTGAACTTAGCCTTAATACATCTCAGAACTGTGTTTGCCTTTTTGCTGCTGCATCACACCGTTGACACATGTACAGTCTGTGATCTATTAGTATACCCAAGTCTTTTTCACACGTGCTTTTGATTATTCTATTCGTCCAAATTCTGTTGTTTTTCTTGCCCAGATGTAGAATCATGCATTTCTCCCTGTTAAATACCATTCTATTAGTCACTGCCCACTGTTCAAGCTTATATAGATCCTTCTGAATCATGTCTTCGCTAATGTTGGCTATTCCTCCTAGCCTTGAATCGTCTGCAAATCTGATTAGTTTATCATCAGTTCCCTTATCTAGATCATCTTATAAAAATGTTGAACAACACTGGGGCCAGGACAGGACCTTGTGGTACCCCACTTGAAACACTGTTCCAATTGGATGTGCAACCATTTATTACCACTCATTGAGTACGATCACAGAGCCAGTTATGAATCCACCTAACCGTAGCCTTGTCAATCTTGTACTTGGTCATTTTTTCAATAATGATAGTATTAGATACTTTATCAAATGCTTTGCTGAAGTTGAGATAAACTAATCTACCACATTGGTGAAGGAGATCACAATCGGGAGATAAAAGGAACAAGGAGAAGAGGAAGACCAGCAATCTGATGTCTTGATACTATCAACATAACGGAGGAAAAGACCTTGGTGGACCTATCTAGGCTTGATCCATCTTCCTACAGAGCGTTCATCCATCAAGTCACCATGGCTCTGATCAAGCTGAAGGCTGTTAAATAGCAAATAATAATCATGATAAATGATGGAAAGGAAAAGTGGAAGTTGTGGCAGAAAGTGTAAAGGGGGTTTTCCAAAACTATGATATTGATGACCAATCACATTGTTAAGGGTCAGACATTCATCAATATCATCAAAGAGCAGATATCAAGACCTGCAGCCGCCGAAATTCCACAGAGAACAGCACACTTCTGTACATTGTGTTGCCTTATCTACTGTAGCCGAATGCGAGCTGAGCTGTAGTAGCTGGGAAAGGCCACACACAACTCAGTGTGAAAAGCTGTGGTTCTCCAACCGCCATGGGACCTGCTAACAGTTAAGCGGTGGGGCGACAGGTGTCAAAGACCACCCTGATCTGATATTGATGACCTATTAAAAAGAGAAGTCATCAAAATTATAGTCTTGGATAAGCCATTTAAGGCAAAAATAAAAAAGGGGATATAGAACTTAAAATATTCTTGAATTTTTCGCATCTATACTCACTCACTGCAGAAGGTTGTTAGGATGGAGAAGGACAATTCCAAGTTTGGCTACCGTGCCCTGTGATTACTTTTTACTTTCCTGCCTACAAAATGATGAACATCCAAAATGCTGTAACTTTACAGGAATGTTAATTGGATTTCCATCTAATTTTTGGTTAGGAATGTTCAATATATGTAAATCACAGTAGAAGGAATAGACTGTACAAAAGAATGTAAGAAAACAAAAAACTGAAATATTCCCACAAACTGCAGATAGTAATAAACGGACTCCAGTAGTGCGTGCACCATTTAAGTCTATGACAAGAACCATTATGGATAATAATTTGTTTGATTACTAAATGAGCCTCAGACCAGGCCTCTTAATTGGATTTTTCCATGTTTTTTTGTTCAATCACTTCTAGAAAGGAATGTGTGGGAGTCCTGCCATGAGCGAAATTATTCTCTTGGGTGAAGGTTTGACAATCAGAGCAAATACCCTTTTATTTCATTTTACAAAATACCATCAGATATAATTAACGCTGAGAAAATGGGTACAAATAAAGGAGCTGTAAATCAACACAAAAAACAGGTGAAATTTCTAGGAAAAAAAATGAAAATGCAGTTATAAACTGTTTAATATCTGGAGTTTGCGTCTCCCGGCATACAGACTGCCAGTCTATCAAGATGCTAAATTATCCGGTCAGACTCGAGAACTTTCTTCCAGTTTGCTGTCAAAGCGTTTCACGAAGAGGTTTCCACAAGAAAACTCTTAAGTTTTTGACTGACTCAATAAAACTTTGATACTGAAACTTTTTGCTGAACTTTTGGAGTGCAAACTGAGCAAAAAATGTTTCAAAATTCTCACCAAATACTCAGACCTCCTCAAACTCTTAGAGTTTTTGCTCAATTTCGGCTCTACAAAAATAAGTAAAAATGTCATATTCTTAGATCCATAACATTTTCATATTTCCATTGTTGCAACTGTGTGAAGACTTGTTTGCATTGCGAGCTGACATTTTGGGGTCCATACGATATTTTGATAGCTTTTTTTTACATTTTTAAGGGAAGCTGCAGTTTGGGGTTTTTTAATATATTTTATTTCTCTTTGCGGCTTTTACCATATGGGTTTAATTAACTTCATATTTTAATGTATTGGAATTAATTTTATGGACGTGATGATACAATATATGTCTATTGTTTTAGTTGTTTATTTTTAAGCACAGAAAAAGGGAGCAGGTCAAGTTGATTCAATTTTTATATATATTTTTAGATTTAAATTTATTTTTTACTTGATTTTTTTAGTCTAGCGATTATTACGGTATATACAGTACAGACCAAAAGTTTGGACACACCTCATTTAAAGATTTTTCTGTATTTTCATGACTATGAAAATTGTACATTCACACTGCAGGCATCAAAACTATGAATTAACACATGTGGAATTATATACTTAACAAAAAAGTGTGTAACAACTGAAATTATGTCTTATATTCTAGGTTCTTCAAAGTAGCCACCTTTTTCTTTGATGACTGCTTTGCACACTCTTGGCATTCTCTTGATGAGCTTCAAGAGGTAGTCACCGAAATGGCTTTCACTTCACAGGTCTGCCATGTCAGGTTTAATAAGTGGATTTCTGGCCTTATAAATGGGGTTGGGACCATCAGTTGTGTTGTGCAGAAGTCTGGTGGATACACAGCTGATAGTCCTACTGAATAGACTGTTAGAATTTGTATTATGGCAAGAAAAAAGCAGCTAAGTAAAGAAAAACGAGTGGCCATCGAAGGTCAGTCAGTCATAAAAATTGGGAAAACTTTGAAAGTGTCCCCAAGTGCAGTTGCAAAAACCATGAAGCGCTACAAAGAAACTGGCTCACATGAGGAACGCCCCAGGAAAGGAAGACCAAGAGTCACCTCTGCTTCTGAGGATAAGTTTACCCGAGTCACCAGCCTCAGAAATCGCAGGTTTACAGCAGCTCAGATTAGAGACCAGGTCAATGCCACACAGAGTTCTAGCAGCAGACACATCTCTACAACAACTGTTAAGAGGAGACTTTGTGCAGCAGGCCTTCATGGTAAAATAGCTGCTAGGAAACCACTGCTAAGGACAGGCAACAAGCAGAAGAGACTTGTTTGGGCTAAAGAACACAAGGAATGGACATTAGACCAGTGGAAATCTGTGCTTTGGTCTGATTAGTCCAAATTTGAGATCTTTGGTTCCAACCACCGTGTCTTTGTGCGATGTAGAAAAGGTGAACGGATGGACCCTACATGCCTGGTTCCCACCGTGAAGCATGGAGGAGGAGGTGTGATGGTGTGGGGTGCTTTGCTGGTGACACTGTTGGGGATTTATTCAAAATTGAAGGCATACTGAAGCAGCATGGCTACCACAGCATCTTGCAGCAGCATGCTATTCCATCCGGTTTGCGTTTAGTTGGACCATCATTTATTTTTCAACAGGACAATGACCCCAAACACACCTCCAGGCTGTGTAAGGGCTATTTGGCCAAGAAGCAGAGTGATGGGGTGCTACGCCGGATGACCTGGCCTCCAGTCACCAGACCTGAACCCAATCGAGATGGTTTGGGGTGAGCTGGACCGCAGAGTGAAGGCAAAAGGGCCAACAAGTGCTAAGCATCTCTGGGAACTCCTTCAAGATTGTTGGAAGACCATTTCCGGTGACTACCTCTTGAAGCCCATCAAAAGAATGCCAAGACTGTGCAAAGCAGTCATCAAAGCAAAAGGTGGCTACTTTGAAGAACCTAGAATATAAGACATATTTTCAGCCGTTTCACACTTTTTTGTTAAGTATATAATTCCACATGTGTTAATTCATAGTTTTGATGCCTTCAGTATGAATGTACAATTTTCATAGTCATGAAAATACAGAAAAATTTTTAAATGAGAAGGTGTGTCCAAACTTTTGGTCTGTACTGTATTTATATCATTATCACCTATGAACCCCCTAGATTGCTTGTCAGAGATTGACAGCAGCATTAAAGGGGGTTTAACAGCAGCAATCAGAGCTTAGCCTAGCGCCGATCACTGTTGTCCAAGTAGATGCCGACTGTATATTAGGCCGGTTTCACACGTCCTGATATTTCCAGCATCGGAAAAACCGGTACAGGAGATATCCATGTCCGTGTCTCGTGAATGTGAAATTTGCGGAACACGTGTGGCAACCGTGTGCTGCATCAGTACCACATGGATGGCCGCCGGGGAAGCGCTACAGTAAGCGCTGTTCCCCGTCAGCAGGTGCTGAAGACAGCTCTCATCATTCTCCCCTGCTCTGCCGGCGATCTGCGGGAGCAGAGGAGAATGATGAGAGTTATATTAAAGTTAGAAAGATGGCAGAAGGTGTCAGATGATGGGAGTAATAGTCCCAAAAGCCCACACCTGCTGTCATCTTTCTGACTTTAATAAAACTCTCAACATTCTCTTCAGCTTGCGCCGATCGCTGGCAGAGCAGGGGAGAATGACGAGAGCATCTTCAGCACTTGCCGCCAGGGAACAGCGCTTACTGTATCACTTCTTCCCCGATGCCGATGCATGTCACACGGATTACATCAATGTGTGTTCTCCGTGTGCACGTGTGCAGGATGTTTTGCGGACCATGCTGCCGGTAAAAAATGGACATGTCAGCGTGTTTTGCCACGGATACACGGTCCATGAAAACACGCTGACATGTGCACAGACCCATTAATTTGAATAGGTCTACATGTGTCAGTGTCTCCGGTACATGTGAAAACTGTCACCACACGTACCGGAGACACTGACGTGTGAAAGAGGCTTTACAAGCAGGCTCAACTCCAGACCCCACTACAAAAACTGTTGAAAGTCATGACTATGCTGATTTTTTTCCTGTTTCCTATCATGTATGAAAAGCCTAAAATTATGTAAAGATCGTCTATAATCATGAAGGGTGTAAAATATACAAACACTCCAGAAAGACCTGGGGATTCTGAAATTTCACATATATGTGTATTTCTTCTATTCTTACTGGCTGAAAACTGAATCCCAGAAACTTCTAAGGTAGAGTGGCTTATACTCTACCACAGGTATTCGACATAGGACGTAACCAGTAAGTCCTATGTCTGGAAGGGGTTTATTGTCAATTTAGTACTTTTTGCGTTGTGTTCAATAGAAAAAAAAAAGGCCGGAACAAGCATAAATCTTAAAAATAATGGTAGAAAGTGGTAGAAAGAATAACAACAATATATATGACCCTAGATGCCCATGTGGTGAGGGTGGCACTGTGATGAGCACTTTGGTCCTACAGAATTGGCAACTTGAATATTAATTTTGTCCAAGTGCAACACTGATATTTAACTTAAAAGATAGCTCCAAAGCGAGCTACACTTTAAAGCCAATGTGAACGTTTTCACACTATTTTATTTTTAGAGCGCTAAACAGAGAGGTTTTACAATACAAAATTATGTATGACTGCAGCCACCACTAGGGGGAGATCACTGCAAAATGATGTATTACTGAGTTCACCAGAATTGTATGCAGTAAGCCCCCCTAGTGGTGGATGCAGACAGACAGAATTATTTTGAATGGTAGATAT
Source organism: Oophaga sylvatica (assembly GCA_033576555.1). Taxonomy (NCBI): domain Eukaryota; kingdom Metazoa; phylum Chordata; class Amphibia; order Anura; family Dendrobatidae; genus Oophaga; species Oophaga sylvatica. The sequence goes on from JARQOD010000003.1 coordinate 369,235,103, forward strand.
TCTCTTTCGTATTCTAAAATAAATACAAAAATTGTACCAAAAATTCTACTTTTTAGTCTAAAATATGTGCTTGAAATAAAAGCAATGTCCTGGAGTTCTCATTTCTAACTCTACAGATATTTGCCTTGAAATGTGTGAGCTTGTTCAATAAAAAGGAACTAATTTAAACTTGTTTAAAGCAATCTGAAACACCGGCAAAAAAAGGAATCAATAATTTCAGAAAAAGGAATATTGATGTTTCAGGATGGGAGATGGGGGGCGCGATTGATTTGCAGGCAGAGCAGAATGTAAGAAGCTGCACTCGTCTATAGAAGTATGGATGATGAGGATGTTTATTGAGGGCTCTTTACACCTTATTGTCATTCTGTTCTTATAGAAACACTACAGCTGTCTCTTGGGAACCAAGGAGTGGACGCAGGGGGGATAATTGATAGGTGAAATACAACCTTTTATATACACAGTGGAGCCCTGCTCATGGCAGGCTCTCAGGAAATTCTGTGGCTTGTAAGAGAAAGCAAAAACGTCATGTAAATTATCAAAAAAATGCTGTGATCGAGTCCAAAACTGTCTTTTAAAAAGAAAAATTATTCACCTTATCCATTTTAACAAGAGTCTGAAAATATAAAAATGCACAATGTTAAATGGTCTCTGTACTTTTCAACAAATTTATTTAATCTGAAGGATAAGATGAAATACAGTTATCTTACCGCAAAAATTCACTCCCAAGTAACGGCCACTAGATGTCTCTCTTCAGTATAAGCACAGGAACAGAGACAGATTATAGGAAGTGGTGGCTAAGCTTTGTCTCTCTACAGGAAATGGGGAGTGGAGTTTTTTCTCTACAGGAAGTGGAGCTTTCTGTCTCTACAGGAAGTGGGGGTGGAGCTTTCTGTCTACAGGAAGTGGGGCTGGAGCTTTCTGTCTCTACAGGAAGTTGGGGCGGAGCTATTTTCTATTTACAGGAAGTGATGGCACAGATTTGTCTCTCTGTGGAAGTGGGGGCAGAGTTTTGTCTCTACATAGGAAGTGGAGGTGTGTCTTTGAATCTCTGGGACCTGCTCTCTTTTCTGTCATATTGCAAACTGGTATTACAATGAGGTGGGCTTTTATATTGAGGTAAAGCAAGCCATTGGACAATGACAGTAGCAAAGCATGCTGGGAAGTGAGAAGGATATACCAGCAGTTATAATGCTTGCATTATGTTACGAGGATACAGACAAATACATTGTAGAGAACTATCTTATACATTGGAAATTTCTATTGCTTGCCTGTTTCTCATTTCTGTTTCTGCAGGATGTGTCGCTTGAAGGACATCTATTGCATCTAACAGGCCACAATTACTTAAAATGGGGTCCGTCGGTTCACTCATGGTGTCTATTATGTTACTGGAAATATAGCACTGAATTATGTATTTTACAGATGTGAACACAGACTAAAACTACTAAAAGAGATTTATATGTAACATGAGACCACTAAGTGGTTAGCCATCCACTGTTCCAGCTCATATCTTCTTAAGTATATTTTCTCAAGTGCATTCCCCTCTGCATTAGGACTTATGGAGAGATGCAAATACCAAAATGTCCTCTCAGCAGGTGGCTAAAGATCACCTGTGTTGAAGCCCCTTTATTCTATGGGCCTTAAAGTTGTCACAGGGGCTACCTGTACACATCAGTGCTGTCAGGGCCGGCGTCAGCACCCGGCACACCCGGGCAAGTGCCGGGGCCCTGAGCAGGCGGGGGGGCCCACTCGCCGTCTGGCACCCCCGCGCCCGTTAGCGGAGGAGAGCGGTGTCAGCGCCGCCACTGGGCCCCCCCCTGCTTGCTCAGGGCCCCGGCATCAGCTGGCACAATACTTACCTCTCCCGTGCCTCCGCTGCCGCAGCTCCGGGCTCCAGGGGGCGCCGGCGCTTCCTCTCACAGCAGCGCCGCTGAATGACGTCATCATTCAGCAGCCGGCTGTGGCAGAGAGCGCGGACGCTGGACAGGTAAGACGTGTGTGTGTCTCTGTGTGTGTCTGTGTGTATGTAGTGCGGTGCTTTGTGTGTGTGTGTGTGTATGTGTGTGTGTGTATGTATGTGAGAGAGTGCTTGTGTGCTGTGGTGCTGTCTGTGTGTGATGATGGGCAGGCATTGCTGATAATGGGGAGGCATTGCTGATAATGGGGAGGCATTGATGATGATGGGGATGATAGAGGATGATGAAATGGGCAGGCATTGATGATGGGGAGAAGATGATGATGGGCAGGCATTGCTGATAATGGGGAGGCATTGATGATGATGGGGAGAAGATGATGATAACGGGCAGTCATTGATGATAATGGGCAGGCATTGATGATGGTGAGAAGATGATGATGGGCAGGCATTGCTGATAATGGGGAGGCATTGATGATGATGGGGAGAAGATGATGATAATGGGCAGGCATTGATGATAATGGGCAGGGGAGTCTTTCCACAGGGCCCTTTCCTGAGCCGTAACAGTGCAGAACGCAGTACAGCGCAGAGGAGAGCTCCATATTTTGTATGGAGCATTATATGGGGACCAGTATCCTGTATGGAGCATTATATGGGGACCAGTATCCTGTATGGAGCATTATATTGGGTCCAGTATTCTGTATGGAGCATTATTTTGGGTCCAGTATTCTGTATGGAGCATTATATGGGGGGTGACATCCTGCATGGGGTATTATATGGATGATGAGGGGGAGACTGTGGTGCCCATAATATTGTATGGAGGACTGTACTGTCCAGTCTGTTCTGTGCGCTGTGAGGATTTGGCGGTTTTTGAGCTATTGTACAAGTTACAATAGATATCACTCATGTAATGGAAGAAGTGAAGTATTTGGCATTGTACTGTACCCATATTTCTCTGCTGTATCTGTGCATCATGAATCGTGGTCTGTGTTAAAGGGGCCCACTGAGGCTCTTTCGCCCGGGGCCCATAAAAACCTGGAGCCGGCCCTGAGTGCTGTAATCTGGTGTCATTGTCTTAACTGATCAAAATGTCCCCATTAAAAGTAAACTGATCAAATTGGAGGTATAACTATAGAGAATAGAATAACAATAAACATGATACCTGTATTTTTGCAATCTGATTTGCTAATGGTGAGAAATCGAGCTTTGAAACCACATGCCTCTAAGTTCCGCTGGGGTGTGTCAATGAACTCAGTGTACAATGTCACGTCCCTAATGTGCTTCAGGCTAATTTGAATGTTGAGTCAAAGTTTGATTCCACAGCACTGCCACATCAGATATTATATGTGGCTCTAAAGCTTGATTTCTCAGTGCTGACATATCGGAGCTTATATGAGGCTTTAAAGCTTGATTTCTCAGCGCTGACACATCAGATATTACTGTATATGTGGTTTTAAAGCTTGATTTCTCAGCGTTGACGCATCAGATATTACTGTATATGTGGCTCTAAAGCTTGATTTCTCAGCGCTGACACATCAGATATTACTGTATATGTGGCTCTAAAGCTTGATTTCTCAGCGCTGACACATCAGATATTACTGTATATGTGGCTCTAAAGCTTGATTTCTCAGCGCTGACACATCAGAGTTTATATGAGGCTTTAAAGCTTGATTTCTCAGCGCTGACACATCAGAGTTTATATGAGGTTTTAAAGCTTGATTTCTCAGCGCTGACACATCAGATATTACTGTATATGTGGTTTTAAAGCTTGATTTCTCAGTGCTAATACATCAGATATTACTGTATATGTGGTTTTAAAGCTTGATTTCTCAGTGCTAATACATCAGATATTACTGTATATGTGGTTTTAAAGCTTGATTTCTCAGCGCTGACACATCAGATATTACTGTATATGTGGCTCTAAAGCTTGATTTCTCAGGGCTGACACATCAGATATTACTGTATATGTGGCTCTAAAGCTTGATTTCTCAGCGCTGACACATCAGATATTACTGTATATGTGGCTCTAAAGCTTGATTTCTCAGCGCTGACACATCAGAGTTTATATGAGGTTTTAAAGCTTGATTTCTCAGCGCTGACACATCAGATATTACTGTATATGTGGTTTTAAAGCTTGATTTCTCAGTGCTAATACATCAGATATTACTGTATATGTGGTTTTAAAGCTTGATTTCTCAGTGCTAATACATCAGATATTACTGTATATGTGGTTTAAAGCTTGATTTCTCAGTGTAATACACAAATAGTATAGGGGCTCAAGATATTTCTAGCACAAAAGCACTGAAAAATACGGTATAATTTTTATTGTTGTTCTACAATCTATACAGCCATATCACTAATTCGGGGTTGCCAATCGAATTTCTAATTTTAATCTCTGGACAACTTACCCAAAAATTCACGGCCAAAAATCTTTTTTTTCTTTATTTTTTTTATATCTTGAAAAACCATAATAAATCAGTAAGATGTTAATTTTAGAAGCGTATTGCCAAGAATAATGGCATGAAGACGTTAGCAGTATTGACTGTAAGCTGCAAAAAGAGGATAATTGCAGTCATAAAAATCTATAAAAAAAAAAATAAAATCAGGGGCACATCAATTTTTTTATGGAAAAAAAGTGTCCTATTTTGTGGAACTTTTGGACAGTTCCCAACCCTTTGAATCCTTCTGACAAGTTTCTGTTAAGACTTGTCAGATTTGGCTATGTTAAAAAAATTAAAAAAAACTTTAAGTGAATCTCACCGGAGTTACAGAATAACAATTTCTTATATAATCTAATAATTGAATAACCAATTTAGTCTTGGGAGCGCTCCAATAATAACGTGCATTTGTTGGAGTTCCCCAGTTCTGCGCAGTTGCCCTGTAGACTATTATCACACCATAAGATCTAGCGCTCAATCATGATAGATAAATTATGTCTATATAAAGTGAACAATAGCGCCAGCGCTTACGATCTTGTCATTATTGCCTACCGATGGCATGTGCTGTCATGAGTAGATTAAACAGAGATATGATAAATATAATTAAGCCTGAAGCCTCTTCATAAAGGCAAGCATGTCTTTCTCGAGAGAAAGTAGCTGGTCTGATAAAAAAAGCAATATTTCTGCTTTAATGCATAAAATCCCAAGTACACTGAAGAAATCAACAAATAAATCAATGAGGTCTTTGAAGGAGCCTAAGAATCTAGAATGTTATAGGCTTCGGAATGCCTTCCAACCATAGGTGAATGTTAGCGCCTAGCATGGAGATCGATGCTTGGAGCAGGTCCTATATATATATATATATTATTTTTTTTTTTTTTTTCATTTATACGGTAATCTGATCCATTAAAGATGCTGTGTACATAGCATGCATCAGTGACGCCCTTTAATAGATTTATCATGATCATATTTCACTCGGGGGTTTGGCTGGTAAATATACAGGATCAATGGCAAATTTACTAGCGTCCACATTATTGTTATCAAAGTAATTGTACAATTGAATAAAATAGATCTCCTTTATTAATATTCTCCACCGAGACCTTTATATCTAAATTTGAGTTTTTATTTAAAGGGATTTTCCAGCTTTACAATCCGAAAAGGAAACTAGAAATTAGCTTGTAGCAAAGTATGGAACCTATCCTTCAGTTTTACCCCCATAAACCACTTCACTCCTTGACTGGGAGAGTATGGGAGTGTAAACGCATGCGCCTTACGCAAATTTCCACTTACCATTAGCAGTCGATCCAGGTATTCTTTTAAGCCAGTCCCCGGTCTACTGACTGATGAGGATGTGGATTTATACAGCATGCAAGGTCTGCTACAAAGTTTTGGGTTGCATTGTACAGAAGGGAATGTGCGCATGCGCAGTGCTTTCTCTTGCGTGGATAGCGTTCTCACTCCTCCTTTAATTGACCAGAAAGTTACAGCAGGATCAGCACATGTACTTAACACAAATTTATAGTCTGCCCACGCAAGGTAAAAAGCAGTGCACATGCGCTGGGTCGCTAGTACTCCATGCAATTTCAGACTTTATAGTCAACTGCGACTTATGAAGCATCTGCAAACTGCAGTGAGACCATTGGATGGTCTGATAATAAAACCAAAAGAAATGAACTGGAATATAAGCTGGCATACATGCAACGTGTGGGATCATGTTCACAGTGGCCATGAAACAGACGAGACTTATGATAGAAACAAAATGAGCATATACACTACTGTAAATAAGTAAAAGCAATACTGTTTATAAACAGTCATCCCACCAGTGCCAAGGTGTATCCAGTTGGGATGGTCGTAACCACTAGTATTAAAAAATTACCATGTGTCAAAAATGACCTCAATGTGAATAAGGGCAGAGCAGGACAGATCCCAATTATGGATACCCAGCAATGGGAAGCTATAGAAACGTAATGCCAAGCTCAAACAACATGTTGCATGTATACCAACTTACATTCCAGTTCACTTGTTTCGGTTTTGCTTTAGGTTTTTGCCCTCATTGCATGCAAGGACTTGACCTTCCTTCTTTTGAGCTGAGCATTACACTTATATGGCTTCCCATTGCTGGGTGTCCATAGTTGGATCCCGGTCCTACTTGGCCATTATTCACATTGAGGTCATTTTTGGCACATGGTAAGGTTTTGATACTAAAGGTTAGGACTGTCGTGACTGGGTACACCTTGGCACTGTGGGATAGCTTTTATGTGTTTACAAAGTACCCTATGTTATTTGCATGCATTATGTTATGCTATGGGTTGAACTAGATGGTCTTCCTTCAACCTTAAATACTATGTTACTATGCATGTGTTAATTTTGTTTCTATCTATGGTTTGATAATGGCCAGAGGTAATTTGGGACCAAATTTTCATTGGGCACTGGATTTCCTTTCAATTTAAAAGGTACTGAGTAGAGATGAGCAAATCGATTCACAGGGTCCTGGATTAGCGGCCATGATTGACCACGACCTCCTCACCGGCGTCTATTCATACTAGCCAAGTTATGCATGTGTGATGCCACAATGATGACGCTACACCAGGCCTACAAATCAGAAAAAGCGTCAGGGATTCCGGCAGGTATGAGGCGGTCGTGACAGCTAGACCAGAGCCATGTGACTTTATCGTCTCTAGCATTCAGGTGTTTTCCAAACATACCTTGTGGTGGAAACGGTTTGAAGGGTTAAAACTGATGACCAACTTCAGCAGCATGAAGTAGGGTCAGAGGGCCTTATTCCACTGATGTGTCACTTATTGGGCTGTGTGTTGTGATTCAATAAAATCAGTATTTGATCAGCAAGGGATTATCACTACTGGACAAGGCGTCTCGTGCCTCCTGGTCTAACCCCGGCCGCACTACAGATTAGCATCTTTCTGTCAATGTATAGTGTACACAGAAAGCTGCCAATCAGTGGTATAGGCGGGGTAATACAGAACTCAGCGTTCAGAGCACTGCTAGATCTGTAACAGAGACAACAGGGATTGTATCAAAACGACAACATGCAGAGCATGAAGGGACACATGGTTGGAATCGGAAGTCAATCCCTACGTCATACTGCTCATAAAATCCTGCTCACAGATTTCCTTTAATCACAGCACTTGATAAATTCCAGGATCGTTCACGATAAATAAGGGGTTGCATTGCTCATCTGAAACTATGCCACTTCTGCCCATAGGTTGTGCCTCTAACTGCAGTTTGTCCCCATTTATTTTGAGACTGCCAATGTAAACATGGAAGAAAATCTCTTTTCATTTCAAAACGTTATTCCCTGAGGACCCCATCAGGAATTTATCAGTGCCAGAACCTGCAGCCCTGCGACGCTTCAGGACTTATAGCTTATGAATGGAATATAAAACATATAATTAGCATGTTATTGAAATATCTAATTGGAGAAGCTGCATAAACAAACCCTACTTGTAATCCGTGATTGAATATTATACTACAAGACTTGATATATCGGTAGCAAATTCTCTGAAACAGGCAAGTTCAAGAGCAACATGTTTACCATCAGGCCAACAGATCTTTGAATTCCCGGCACCATAATGGTTTTGTATCATTGGAGCCATCACAAGACAATGTTCTCCTGCAAACCTCAATTGCTAGATGCTACTGGATTTGTTCCACCCTGTTCTGAAGAGGCTCATGAACTGGCACTTGAGGTTGACTCACCTGCCAAAATGTAATGACCTGCTGTTGAGTCAGACGGCTATTAAGCGATGACACATGAGAACTTCTTATGCTCAATCATTTCCAGCTCAAAATATCTGCAGCTTCTGGTAAGACCAAAACTTTGCATGTCTTGGATGGCTTCGTATTTTCTGGCTCATGCATCACCTCACATCAGCTTGGCACTGATTACTATGAGAAGCTCGTGTTCGGCTGATCTCATCTGTCATGGTCCTTAGGAACCTGAGCAGACTTAATCTTGCCACCGTGCACCACTCACCAACAATTAAGTGATTGGAGCAAGATCCTCTTATTGCACATGGCAGAATGAAAAGCCTGAGAAGATCAGAAGAGCAGACCTCTTAATTGTGCAGCGACTATGGGAAGGAGGACTTTACGTCACTAATTCTGGGTACGGTTCTACGAAGTCGGATCTTGGACTCAATATCTATGCGAGTCACACTCTACAAAACAAGAAGAACCATTAAGGAAAAGTAAATCTAAAAAGGACGCTTCCTAGACTTTCAGCACAATGTATATTCTGTCATACTTATCCCTTGGGAAAAAAATTAATTCAAGCAATCATGCTTAGCTAGTTACGTCCTTCTTTATCTGACCATAAACTGTAGATAGGTGTCAACCGCATGAGTGTTAAAAAAAATTTTTAACTACAAGCACGAATACAGCTTGAAGGAAAGTATTTTGCATCAGAGAACATAAGCTGACGTGCCGCCAATCATCTGCTCCGGTTCCGTAGTTTACGAAAACCTGCGTTCTGCGCATTTGTGTGTGTCACAACGCTTCGCCAAGGCAAGAAGCTCAATTGTCCTCCTATTATATTACTGGCAGCTTTGCGGAGGAATGGATTCAGGAGCTGCAATATAGGCACTTTAGTGAGATATGATGATTGCTAGGTAAACCATCTGTGTTCGGAATATGCACCGATTTCTGTATACTGTAGATTTGGCTTCATAAAGGCAGTTACAGGCAATCAGGTGAGGTCATAAAATATAACAAATGAGCAATCTGTGCACCACAAATATCCTGGCCTATCAATGAGTCAGTCTGCAAAAAAGCCATAAAGTCAGGGCAGTGACTAATAGACAATATTTAAGGATGAAATGCTGGTATGGAGTATGAAAAATCAACGTTCGGTGTTTTATTTGTTCTTAGCGTTAACAGAATTTTTTTATCGTTTTCTGCAAAATGATGTCAGACGCTTATTCTACTCCTCTGGGAGAAGTGATGATGCTGGATATAATAAAGCTCAATAGTGGTGGCGATAGGGCCGATTACCTCCAAGAACCAGGTTAATCAGAACCAATTCTCATTGTTCCCAGCAGATGCTGTAAATTCTCTAAATACGGTTATCTTAGCGGCATTATGGTTTTACAGGCTGTAATGCTCTGAGCAAAAAAACGCAACAACCCCTGTAAAATATAAAATAAGTCCAATTTGAACTCTAAAAAAAATATTACTTCTTTATAACATCAGTTCCAATAATTTTAGTGCATGGTCCCCTACACTTGTAACTAGTGATGAGATAATAAATTTACAGGCCAGGTCAGCACTCTGAACCCTGTGAATCGCCTCTAGCTGTTGACATCCCCGGCTCCTCTTTGATTAGACGGCCTATGCTGGTACATCACGCTGGACAATGTCATTGTGCCATTTGAGTGGCTAATAAAACAAAGACTATGGCCCCAATTCATCAATGTGGTTATGCCACAATTCTGGAGTAAATCACTTTGAAAAAGTTGCAAACATTTTTTACTTTTGGAGTTTTCATGCCAGGTTCTCTTAGCTGTGCCAAAATGCAGTGCTGGGGTGGGACAGGAGGGACAGTGGGGCTGGACAGGAGGCATGGTGGGCTGGGACAGAAGGGATACTGGGGGCGGGACAGGAGGGACACAGGGGGCAGAACAGGAGGCATGGTTGGCTGGGACAGGAGGGATAGTGGGGGGGGGACAGGAGGGATAGTGGGGGCGGGACAGGAGGGACAGTGTGGGCAGGACCGGAGGCATTATGGGCGGGGACATGAGGGATAGTGGAGGTGGGACAGGAGGGATAGTGGCGGCAGGACAGGAGGCATGGTGGGCTGGGACAGGAGGGATAGTGGGGGCGGGACAGGAGGGACAGTGGGGGGCAGGACAAGAGGCATGGTGGGCTGGGACAGAAGGGACAGTGAGGGAGCGATAGGAGGCATGGCAGGGGGGGCAGGACAGGAGGCACGGTGGGCGAGGGACAAGAGGCATGGTGGGCAGGGACAGGAGGGACAGTGAGGGCCGGACAGAAGGTATGGTGGGCTGGGACAGGAAGGACAGTGGGGGAGGGACAGGAGGCATGTCGGGGGCAGGAAAGGAGGCACGGTGGGGGAAGGAGAGGAGGCATGGAAGGCGCAGGAAAGGAGGCATGGTGGTGGTGGCAAAGGAGACATGGTGGGGACAGACAGGAGGCATTGCTAGAGCAGGATAGTAGGCGTGGTGGGGGCGAGACAGGAGGCATGGTTGGGGAGAGACAGGAGGAACTGCTGGGGCAGGATAGGAGGCACAGTGGTGGCGAGACAGAAGGCATGGCAGGGCGGAACAGAAGAAACAGCGCAGGCTTGATGCCACAGCTCATCTAATTCATGACAAGCTGTGGCTTTCCTTACACCCCAAATCTTACTCTGGTCATTGACTGGAGTAAGATCTGTGGCACATGGAGGCGCAGGCTACTTATTAGGATCTTCACCTCTTAATGAGGCAGGAACATTTGATTCCAACAAGCCACCTCATCAAGACTGGAATGAACAACACTGGACTTGATGAATCGGGCACTAGATTCAAATACAGAAAAGAGGGGGCCATATCTGAAGAATGTAGAGGAACAGGAAGACAAGAAATAAAGCGCCAGATTCCAGAGAACAGAGTAATTTACAGCAGGCTAAAATAAAATAACATACTGTATTTATGGCAGAATGTGTATGCTTCCCAGTTTATAAAGGTGATTTTTTTCCATCTGATTCTGTAAGAATAGTGTCATGCTCCTTTAGAAGATGTGTAAAACCATATGCCATCCAACAATGAAATGCTACGTTCCTAACCACGAGAAATCGTCAAGGCACTTAAAGGGTTACGATCCTTTAATTATGGCAGAGAAGCAAGAACTGCGGCATAAAATATTCAGTTCTAATGCATGGTTCGTTCATAACTGACTTAGCTTAACTGGGGATGATTAATCAATTATTTACTTAGGGTAGACCATTTCTCTGTCATATAAATTACGTTTAATACCGATCCATTACTCTCCATTATGAATATGCAGCCAGGTCTTCCTGGTTTGCTGGTGACAGGCATTAATATAAATATATGTGTATATGAAAAGCATAGGGTGGCATTCTCACACCGCTTTTGTTCCCTTTTCCAGGGAAAATTACACGGTGGGGAAAAAAAGCCATATTCTCTCCTGCCAATCATGACATAAATGGGTCAACGAGTCGGCTGTTAAAGAGCTGGTACACATTTCATAATTCTTCAGTCGTGCGCTGCTGAAGGTGTAGCTTAAACCATTTCAGGCGATGAAGGATGTGGTTTAAGTGGGTTAAGCCATGTTGTAAAAAAAGAAAAAAAAAGGCTGCAAGCATCCTATATAGGTCAGCGATTTGCTGCCAGCAGGCTGCACGCGGAGGGGCTGTGGCCGGCCGGATACAATCTAAGCCATTGCAGTGCGGGAATGGCTTGTATGCATTTACCGAGAAGATCAAGAAACTGCATTAACAGCAATTCCTTAATATGTTATCAAATGAATCACTTCCATTAGTAGCAGCAGGAGTGATGTGAATGTAGAGCAGCCGGGGGAATATGAATTACATTTTCAGGCTGGAGACTCAGGCGCGGCTCACAAGCTGATCGCATACAGCACGTGCTTATTGCTAAAGCTTAATTTTTAGAGGAAATATTCATAAGAAACTGTTTCCAGAAATGTGCGAAAGGCAACTGTTTTTATTCATTCAAGATCTTCATTTATTAACATTTTTGTCCTTTTCAGAACAACAATAAAGCTGCAATTATGATCTAATACGAATCCGAGAAAAATAAGCATGGTATGTTCCATTGTGGGGAGAATATCTCCATACACAAAAGTCTCTACAACTCTATAGTCAAGAGCTGGAGAGCCTCCAGTTGTACCTGTACAGTCTCCAGCATATGGCTTCACATTATACCTCAAATGGAATCAGTTGCAAAACTTTGCAATACAAAACTAAATACATTAATAAATAGATCAAAATAAATTAAAATGTACTACATTAGATCAGACCTAATGAGACTGGTGTACTTACTTTGAAAATCCAAGTCAGATTGGCTTTGTAATTATTTTAAAAAGTTTAAACTCAATCTCCACCCACCTAGCTTAACTGACTGAATTTCCACCCAACTGGCATGTTCAACAGTTTCTCAGGGTCCTTCTCTCTGTTGCTGAATCTCCTCAATGCCCTTCTCCTCCCTGCTGCTGCTGAATCGCCGCCCACCTAGCCTGAATGACAAGCTCCTCAGTGTCCCTCCCTCCTGCTACTACTGATTCTCCTCCTACGTAGCCTGATTAACAGCTTCTCAGTGTTACTCTTCTAAGCTGCATCTCCGCTCACATAGCCTGACTGACAAACACTGCAGTGTCCCTCCTCCCTGCTATTGTTTAAACTCTGACCACCTAGCCTGATTGGCAAGCTCCTCAGTGTCCCTCCCTCCTGCTACTACTGATTCTCCTCCTACGTAGCCTGATTAACAGCTTCTCAGTGTTACTCTTCTAAGCTGCATCTCCGCTCACATAGCCTGACTGACAAACACTGCAGTGTCCCTCCTCCCTGCTGTTGTTTAAACTCTGACCACCTAGCCTGATTGGCAAGCTCCTCAGTGTCCTCCAAGTTGCTGACCAGTTTCCTCCCACCTAGACTCATTGACAAGTTACTAAGTGCCCCTCATCTCTGTTGGTGGAAATTCTCCCTCCTAGACTTAATAACAAAGCTCTTCAGTGTCCTTCTTCACTGCTGCTGCATAATCTTCTTCCTCCTAGCCTGAATGACAAGCTGCGCATTTTCCTCACTGCTGCTGCATCTCTTCCAACCTAGCCTGATCGATAAGCTCTTTAGTGTACTCCTTACTGCTGCTGCTTTATCTCTTGGCACCTAGACCTAATATCAAGCTACTCAGTGTCCTTCTCACTGCTGCTGCATCTCTCCCAACCTAGCTTGATCAACTAGCTACTTAGTGTCCTCCTTATTGCTGCTGCTGTATCTCCTGGCATCTAGACCTAACATCAAGCTCCTCAGTGTCCTCCTCACTGTTGCTGCTGAATCTCTTTCCATCTAGTCTGATTGAAAAGCTCCTCAGTGTCCTCCTCACTGCTGCTGCATCTTCTCCAACCTAGCTATCAACAAGCTCCTTAGTGTCCTCCTTATTGCTGCTGTTTTATATCTTGCCATCTAAATTGAATATTAAGCACCTCAGTGTCTTCCTCCCAACCCCTGTTGAATCTCCCTCAACCTGGGCTGACTGAAAAGATCCTCAGTGTCCCTCCTCCCTGCTGCTGAATTTCTTTGCTGTTGAGTTAGCACGTGGTTTCCATTCTGCTGGCAGTTCTGCTGTAAATCACATTCAGATTAGTTGCAGATTTTCTGATTGGACAAAAAATCCTGTGAGAGAAGCAGATTTTGCCAAGCATTTGCCCGTAGGACCATAGACTAATGTTGTATATCTGGCCATTCACATCATAAAGAGTTTAGGTTTAGTACACTTCCCTCGACATGGTCCATAACCATGGTGCAATCATAGAACAAGTCATGAATTCACTCTCTCACTGCACAGTCGCAAGATTAATGTTCAAAATTGAACCCTCCTCCTCCCTCTTTAAATAAATGAATATAATAAATAACGTAGATGAACTGTATTCATTCACTATATGTTCTTCCGAGATGAATTACCAACTTATAACATCAGATACATTCATAGGCTGCTCATAGGACAAAACTTGCTGGAAGGGATCGCAACTTTAATTGCAGCTATATATCCAGGAGAAAACATAAGAACTCCATCAGCAAACAAAATACCGCCATACTGCAGAAATACTGTGTTATACAGTACGTGGCATGAATTTTTATTTAGAAACAACATCAATTAAAATAAAGAAAAAGATAAATGCGCTTAGATAAAAACAAACATTGTATTTCTTACCTTAGATTCGGCAAGAATATTTTCCACACGTAGGAGAAGACAAGCGAAGAGGAGGCAAAGAGAGAGGGAAACAAAACAGATGTATCACTGTTAGTTATTTACTGCAACTTGTTTACTGTAAACTATACCTGTAAGAAAATGTTTTAGGCAGGTACGGGAAAAAAATGTTGCAAACTAAGAATCCTATAAAAAAATAGAAGTGTTAATAGTTTATGTTTTGTCAAATAAGAGAAATCTAATTCCCATCAATATGTGGTTGATACATAATCACAGCCATAGCAGAACACAGCTGATGGTTTCGGACCCCCCACCGATCTGATATTGTTGACCTACACTGAAGCCCCCTCATACACTGTAGATAGCTGTCGGATGAACAACGGCTCACACCATCACTTGCAAACTCTCCCATACACAGTCATTCTTGCTCGGTAGAACGGTCCCACATTTTCTAGGAGAGAGCTGCTGCCAAACATCTCTGGCGGAGGATTATTTGCAGAGAACAGAAGGATTGGCGGTCTGAAATCAGACATGTCAGATGCTTATCATCACCTGCAATCATCTGTTGGTTAGACTGTCGGCAAACATTAGTCTAATCTGTATGTGGGCCATTAGTACATGTAAGTCATCAATATACAAAGCCTGGACAACCTTGTTAATGCTAATATTAACCTGCAGGATATCACACACATTACAGCATTACTATTACTACAATATTTATATTCCTTTAAATTATAGACTATAAGAATGGCGACAATAAAAAAGCAGAAACCAATACCAGTAATTGCTTCCTTCCTTCCTTTCTTGTTTCCATGAACATGCTGCAGAGACTCCGGAACCTCATACATTTACTGTAACGATTAAGACTATCCATGATGATACACGAAATGCCAAAAAGACCTGCATCTGCTCAGCCAGGTCAACAGCTAATTACAAACTGTTCATCAATATATAACCAACAATTTAGACTTCTCTTCTCAATGTAAAATATCTCACTTCTAAGATTTTGTTCTTTGTAGTCCCAACGATAACTACAGTAATTTTGAAAGGGTTATTTTTCAACTTCTTGTGCTTAAATGGAGTTTGCCAACTGGCGATCAGCTGTTTGGTGCGGATCTAGTTGACAAAACCTCCAACAATCAGCTGTTATCACCAGCACACTCGTCTGCCACTCCTCTCATTGTGTGTGCACTTGTCTGCCAATCCTTTCAGTACGCGCACTTTCCTGACACTGGCCTCAGTGCGCACACTTGTCAGCCATTCCCTTCAGTGTGTGCACTCGTCTGCTACTCCTCTCATTGTGTGTGCACTTGTCTGCCAATCCATTCAGTACGCGCACTTTCCTGACACTGCCCTCAGTGCGCACACTTGTGTAAGGTTCTGTGTACATGTTCCTGAAACTCAGTTTGTTCGTCAGCCATTTTACTTTCTGTCTTGCTGCAGCTATCTTGCCCTCAGTCAAAATGGAGTTTCCAGCTTGCATGTTCCCGCCCTGATTCTCTCCTTTTGCTTCTTAAGCAGCCACAGCTGAGCAATCAGTGCTTCAGAATCTAGCCTGCAGTGAACCTGTGACCTGACTCCTGAAGCCTTGGACCTTGTACTCCAGCTATTCCTACTGAGGAACTCTGAAGCACTTGTGGACTCTGAACCCTGCTCTTTGAAAGACCCACGTTTGCATGGACTTACGGTAACAGAGAAGAAGATCCTGAACCTGTTGTGGAGAGTGATTGCTGAGCTTAGATTACTCTGGCCTGCTGTGTCTCCTGCTTCTGTGTCTGCAAACTGTGTGACTATTTTTGCCAACTTGTATGAAGTAATACAAGACTTTCTATATCAAACCTGTGTCTCATGTATTTTCATCGCACCCAAGCACAAGACGCTATATGAACTGTACTACATACATTACAAGATTCTGAAGCCAAAACGTTAGTGTCTGCTGGGTCTGGAAAGGCTGTGTCTGCTGTAACTGTGGATATCGGATGTCCGGTTGTACTTTCTGTGATGACAGTGGTTGTGACTTCTCACAACCATTCCAGGTGAGCAATTCCCTTAAGTGGTTTTTTTTTTCTGCAGTGTTACCACAGGTAAACACTATTGTTTTTTTTTTTTTTCTTTTCTCTTTTTTTCTGCTGTAACTGTGGATATCAGATGTCCGGGTGAACTTTCTGTGATGATAGTGGTTGTGACTTCTCACAACCATTCCAGGTGAGCAGTTCCCTTAATTTTTTTTTCTCTCTGCAGTGTTACCACAGGTAAACACTATTGTTTTTTTTTTCTCATCTCCTCTTCTTCCAGTACTCCTGTCTTAAAAGATCTGGAAAATGGAGGCCCGCATAAAGGAACTTTGCGGAGTGACTGATAATATCCTTGCAGATTTGCAGAATATAAAGACCCGTTTTTCAAGCCTACAGGACCTCACTAATCACAATTTGCAAGTGTTTGGACAGACTGCCCAGGATTTGCGAGCCAGGATTGAGGTTCTAGAAGAGCGAGTCCAGGCTCCTGCTGTAGCCCCGAGTTCTGGGATTCCCAAGTTGCCCCCTTTTCGTTTTGGCGGTGAACGTGAGAAATTCAGGGGATTTATTAATCAATGCAATCTTTTTTTTTCTGCACATGCTTCACAATTTCCCACTGAACGATCTAAGGTGCTTACTATAATTATGTTGCTTACCAACAAGGCTTTGATGTGGGCAAACCCTCTGATTGAGACTGAGGATGATTGTTTGAATCACCTTGATGCTTTTATTTCAGCCATGGGGCAGGTGTTTGATGACCCCAATCGAGGTGCAACAGCTGAAGCAGCCATGTTAGCTTTGCGCCAAGGTAAGCACTCGGTAGCTGAATATGCCTTGGATTTCAGGAGATGGGCCCTTGATACCACCTGGGACAGTTCCGCCAAAAAATCTATTTTTCGAAAGGGGTTATCTCCACTGATTAAGGATGAACTTGCTCGTGCCGACCCTCCCACTGCGTTAGGTGACTTTATTAACTACTGCATCCGTATTGATACTCGTCTGACTGAACGCAGGCAAGAGAGATGGTTCGAAAGCAATCGCACTAACCTTTTCCTACCTTCCTCTCCAGCTAAGGAACCTTTGAGTAGGATTACACGGGAACCTGAACCCATGCAGGTAGACTCTTTACAACGACGGGTTAGTGATGCACGCAAGGAACATCGTTTTAAGGAGAATCTATGTTTCTATTGTGGTAAGTCAGGGCACTTCATTATAAACTGCCCCAGCCGTTCTCGTAAGACTACTGCAGCACTCATTCATTGTGAGTGTTGCGAGAGGGGATCTGTCAGGTCCGAGCCTCAGGCTCCAGAGAGATCTGCAGCAACAGATCTTGATTTCTCGGACTTAAACTCCGTTACCTCTGAGGACGTTGACTGTGTAAACGCTGCCATTTTTCAAGTTTCCTCAGCGGTGTCCCAGCTGAGTTGTAAGAAAAACAATTCTCATTGCTTTCTTTCCATCAAACTCTGGGTTGACTCAGCTTGGGTGTCTAGCTCTGCTATGATCGACTCAGGGGCAAGTGGAAATTTTATGGATGTCTCCTTTGCTCTGAAACAGGGGATACGTTCAGTGAAGAAGGCTACTCCAGTACAGATGGAAACTGTGGATGGCTCCCTGCTGACCTCTGGACCAGTGGATCAGGAAACAGAGCCTTTGAGGGTTCTTATGGGTAAAGATCATCAAGAGAAACTGTCCTTTATGCTTATCTCTTCTCCCACTTTCCCATTATTCTAGGGCTACCATGGCTGCAGGCTCAGAATCCTACCATTAACTGGGAGACCAAGGAATTACACTTTCCAGAGAAACAGATGAGTCCAAAAGTTTCAGCTTGCTCTGTTCCTAAAGGAACCATGTCAGTCCCTGAACTACCAGCTGTATACCAGGACTATGTGGATTTATGTGACAAGAAGAACGCTGACCAGCTTCCTCCTCACCGTCCATATGATTGTCCAATTGAATTATTGCCTGGAGCAGAGATACCTTTTGGTAAGATCTACCCCCTGGCGGGGCCCGAGCTAAAGGCTTTAAAGGATTACATAGACGAAAATCTAGCCAAGGGCTTCATACGCCCCTCTTCATCTCCTGCAGGTGCACCCATCTTCTTTGTAAAGAAGAAAGATGGATCTCTGAGACCATGCGTAGACTATAGGGAACTCAATAAGGTTACTATTAGAAACCGTTATCCATTGCCTTTAATCCCTGAGTTATTGGAGAGAGTGCGACATGCCAAAATTTTCTCTAAACTAGATCTTCGTGGGGCCTATAACTTAGTCCGTATTAGACCTGGGGATGAATGGAAGACTGCATTCAGGTCACGCTATGGACACTTTGAATATCTAGTTATGCCTTTTGGTCTGAGTACCGCCCCAGCCACTTTCCAACACTTGGTGAATGACATCTTCAGGGATCTCCTAGATACATTCGTGGTAATTTATTTGGATGATATTCTAATTTTTTCTAACTCCACAGAGGAACATCATGGACATGTGAGAATGGTCTTGGAACGTCTAAGACAAAATCATCTTTACATCAAACTTGAAAAGTGTGAATTCCATAGGACCGAAATTCAATTTCTGGGGTATGTACTGTCTACACAAGGAATTAGTATGGATGGAAGCAAAACCCAAGCCATCAAGGATTGGCCAAGTCCTAGAAATGTGAAGGAGGTACAGCGCTTCATCGGGTTTGCCAACTTCTATAGACGTTTCATTAGAAATTTCTCTGAGGTAGTGTCACCTATCACCCAACTTACCCGGAAAGAGTCTAGGTTCTCCTGGACTCCCCAAGCCCAGGAAGCATTTTCCCGTCTAAAAGATAAATTTACCACCGCACCTATCTTAGTACATCCCAACCCCGAGCTTGCCTTCATAATAGAGGTGGATGCTTCAGACTGTGCCGTTGGAGCTATACTCTCTCAGAGAACAGGTGAGAAGAATGTCTTGCATCCCTGTGCCTTCTTTTCCCAGCAGTTGTCTTCGGCTGAGAGGAACTACGATGTGGGCAATAGAGAGTTGTTGGCCATTATTGCCGCCTTCAAAGAATGGAGACACCTTCTTCAGGGAGCTGCACAGCAAATAGTCGTCCTGACAGACCATCGTAACCTTGAGTTTATCAGGTCGGCTAAGTGCCTGACTCCTCGCCAGGCTCGCTGGAATCTTTTCTTAAACCAATTTAATTTTATCATTTCTTATAGACCAGGATCGCGCAATGGAAAGGCTGATGCACTCTCTAGGATTTACTCAGCAGAGACACGTCCAATTACTCCTCCTAAGACTAGTCTTCCTGACTCTAGATTCCTAGGAGTAATTCATAATCAAGACCTACTTAAGGACATCAAGGAAGCATACCATGCGGATTCCTTTTTGGCACAACCCCCAAGGGACGTAAGTCTTGTCTTTAAGAATGGTGTGTGGATTCAGGGACAACGCCTGTATATTCCTGAAACAGTCAGATTGAGAGTATTGCAACTCATTCACGATTCCAAGATAGCTGGGCATAGAGGAATTCTAAAGACACAGGAATTTCTCTCTCGTTTCTTTTGGTGGCCCACTTGCAGGAAGGATGTTTTAAACTATGTCACTTCATGTGAAGTCTGTGCAAGATGCAAAACACCTCGCTCCTCACCAACTGGTCTGTTACAGCCTCTTCCCACCCCGTCCCGCCCGTGGGGATCCATTTCTATGGACTTCATTGTGGAGTTACCAACCTCTCAAGGGAAGAACACCATTCTAGTGGTGGTTGACCGTCTAACAAAGGCAGCTCATTTTATCCCTTGTGTCGGCTTACCCACTGCAAAACAGACATCAGATTTGATGATTAAAGATGTGTTTCGCTTACATGGAGTACCGGATGAGGTTATTTCGGATCGAGGGGTGCAATTCACTTCTAGGTTTTGGCAAAATTTCTGTGCAGCATTGGACATTAAAGTAAACCTTTCTTCTGCTTTTCATCCCCAGACTAATGGACAGACCGAACGAACCAATCAAACCCTGGAGCAGTATCTCCGCTGCTTTATCTGCCACCTACAGGATGATTGGGTGGATCTACTTCCATTAGCTGAGTTCTCGTATAACAACTCTCAGAGTGCCTCCACTAAGCAGTCTCCTTTTTACTCTAATCTAGGTTATCATCCTAACATTCTACCACGATTTCCCATAGAAACGCCTTTACCAGCAGTGGCTGAAAGAATCACGTCTTTACAGAAGAATATGGATCTTCTAAAGGAGAATCTGGAATCGGCTCAGGAAAGGTACAAGAAAGCAGCAGATAAATTTCGTAAACCTGCACCAGCTTTCAAGGTAGGAGACTTGGTCTGGCTGTCAACCAGAAATCTTAAGTTAAGGATTCCATCGTCTAAGTTGGGACATAAGTACATTGGACCCTATAAAATCAGTAAAATTATAAGTGCCGTTGCTTGTCGTCTTCAACTGCCCAGAACTATGAGAATTCACCCTGTCTTTCATGTATCCCTACTAAAGGCTGCGACACCCAATACGTTTCCTGGACGTTCTTCTCCTTGCCCTGACCCAGTGCTAGTCGATGGTCAGGAAGAATTTGTGGTGGAAAGGATTTTAGATTCCAGGTTGTATAGAAATCAGTTACAATATCTGATTAAATGGCAGGGCTACCCAGTGGAGGACAACTCATGGGAACCAGTCAATAACGTTAATGCTCCTCGCTTGCTCCGTCAGTTTCATCAGAGGTACCCACACAAGCCTGGCCTGAGGTCATCCGGAGGTTGTCCCTAAGGGGGGAGTAATGTAAGGTTCTGTGTACATGTTCCTGAAACTCAGTTTGTTCGTCAGCCATTTTACTTTCTGTCTTGCTGCAGCTATCTTGCCCTCAGTCAAAATGGAGTTTCCAGCTTGCATGTTCCCGCCCTGATTCTCTCCTTTTGCTTCTTAAGCAGCCACAGCTGAGCAATCAGTGCTTCAGAATCTAGCCTGCAGTGAACCTGTGACCTGACTCCTAAAGCCTTGGACCTTGTACTCCAGCTATTCCTACTGAGGAACTCTGAAGCACTTGTGGACTCTGAACCCTGCTCTTTGAAAGACCCACGTTTGCATGGACTTACGGTAACAGAGAAGAAGATCCTGAACCTGTTGTGGAGAGTGATTGCTGAGCTTAGATTACTCTGGCCTGCTGTGTCTCCTGCTTCTGTGTCTGCAAACTGTGTGACTATTTTTGCCAACTTGTATGAAGTAATACAAGACTTTCTATATCAAACCTGTGTCTCATGTATTTTCATCGCACCCAAGCACAAGACGCTATATGAACTGTACTACATACATTACAACTTGTCAGCCATCCCCTTTAGTGTGTGCACTCGTCTGCCACTCCCCTCATTATGCGCGCACTTGTCTGCCAATCCTTTCAGTACGCGCACTTTCCTGACACTGCCCTCAGTGCGCACACTTGTCAGACATTCCCTTTAGTGTGTGCACTCGTCTGCCACTCCCCTCATTGTGCACGCACTTGTCTGCCAATCCTTTCAGTACGCGCACTTTCCTGACACTGCCCTCAGTGTGCATACTTGTCAGCCATTCCCCTCATTGTGCGTGCACTTATCAGCTACTCCCCTCAGTGTAACCACTTGTCAGCCATCACCTTCAGTGTGTACACTTGTCTGCCACTGCCCTCATTGTGCATGCACTTGTCAGTCACTCCCCTCAGTGTGAGCACTTGTCAGTCACTCCCCTCAGTGTGAGCACTTGTCAGTCACTCCCCTCAGTGTAAGCACTTGTCAGTCACTCCCCTCAGTGTGAGCACTTGTCAGCCATTCCCTTCAGTGTGTGCACTTGTCAGTCACTCCCCTCAGTGTGAGCACTTGTCAGTCACTCCCCTCAGTGTGAGCACTTGTCAGTCACTCCCCTCAGTGTGTGCATTTGTCAGTCACTCCCCTCAGTGTGAGCACTTGTCAGCCATTCCCTTCAGTGTGTGCACTTGTAAGTCACTCCCCTCAGTGTGTGCACTTGTCAGTCACTCCCCTGTTATGTTTTGGTAGCTGAGGACAGCAGGCAAAAACAGCAATACACCAGAGAGGTTGGAATCTACTGGATTGCAGTACCCTGACTAACCTGTTGTGAATAGGCTGGAAATGAGTTCTGAGCAGAAGCTCCCTCTGGTGGTTACAAACGGTACTGGACTGTCCAGTGAAGATTGTGAGGATTGGGAATCAGGTGTTACTGACTGGTCTTATATAAGGGAGTCACCTTCCCCTCAGGGTTGCCGGTGATCAATTGTTCTGGTCTCAATCCTTGATTCCTGTTTCCTTGGTAGCCTGCTGTGTCGTGTCTGAATCTCCTGCTAACAGATAAGACATTTTCTTCTTTTTGTTTTTGTGCTTGATTTTTGCATTTTGTCCTGCACTTCTGTGGGGGCCTTCGGGTCCCCTCTGGGGGCTTTTGCCTCTCAGTTCAGTTCAGCCACTGATGTTTGTACATTTGCTTTTTCCAGTTTTTTTCAGTGGCTGCTGTTTTGTTTTTGGTTACACCAGAGAACTAATTTAGGTGGTAGAGGTCGTGTGATCTCAGGTTTTTTGAAATTAGTGGAGTTGGTGCTTTTCAGGGTTTTTTGGGATTGCAGTAAGTGCCCTTCCTATCCTTTTCTATTTAGTAAGTTTGGGCCCCAACGTTTGCTCATACTATTTTCTGTCTGTGTCAGTATTTCTTCTTGTCTAACCGCCATTACATGTTTGGGGCTTTCTATGTTATTTGGGGATCTGCTCCGGGGGAGATAGCTTTCCTCTTT
>JARQOD010000003.1:369258234-369282683 GCA_033576555.1 Oophaga sylvatica
CCCAATCCCGCACCGCTTGGTATTGTAGCGCCAGATGGGGGCGCAGGCCCTGCACCCAGTCCAGTAGTCCCGATCATGCCACTAACGCTCCCATATATGCCTGGGGCGAAATGGCTTCCCCAGTACAGCGGTGAGCCAGGCACATTAGCAGGCTTCAAGCGGAAGTTATGCAGCATCCTAGAAATGTACTCCATGCCTGAGAGACAAAAAGCTGCTGTGCTAATAGGGCAGCTAACTGGCGCTGCTGAGAGGGAAGTGGAGACTTGGGATACCGTTGATCAGGAGTCGGTACCTGCGATCTTCCTTAAGCTGCATGCCATATTTGAAGACCGCACAGAAACAGATCTCCGGATGGCCTTCTATCACTGTTCACAACAGCCAGGTGACAGCATCCGGGACTACGCTTGCCGACTACAGGGAGCCCTGAGAGCCCTCAAGCAAATTAACAATTTAAATGCTATCGACGAGAATAAAATGCTGAAAGAACAATTTATACAGGGATTGAGATCCCAAGAGGAACGCAGAACTGTAAATTGGTGGTCCTTAGATCATCCGGATGCTACCTTTGATGCCCTAAAGGACATGGCAATAAAAGGGCTGCGACCCCTGGGCAAACCTGAGGTGGCAACCCAACATCATCAAGCTGAAGTCACTCTGGAACCGGCAGTAACTCCCTGTTCCCCGTTAGTGGCCGAAGCCAAAGCGCAGGTGACACCTCCCAGTGAATTGGATTGTCTGCGCTCAGAGGTGCGCCAGCTGACTAAAAATCTGGCCGCTGTGATGAGTGCCCTACAGCTGCAGAAAGAGGAGGAAGGGAAAATCTTGTTAGCTGACTGCCCAGAAGACGTCCCGTGGATGCACCGGAGAAGAAAGAAGACGTCGCCCCCCGGAGGAGGACAACGCCACCCCCAGGAGCAACCTCTGATCAACACCCTCCTCGTCGAGAGATCATCTGTTATCGCTGCAACCGGAAAGGTCATATGTCTCCACAGTGTCCTTTAAACGGGCAGAACCTGGGTCCAAGGGCCAACACCCAGGAGAATACCCGTCAGGCCCCCTAGACTGGAACCGCAGGTATGTGGGCGGGCGACCCTACCTGTCTATTATTCTAGATGGTATTGCTGTTCCAGCATTGTTAGACACTGGGTCGCAGGTGACCCTAATACCTGATGCCCTATATACCAAGTACTGGTCAATGGACAGTCTTAAACCTCCGAGCCTTGACTTTACTGTGTATGCTTCTAATGGTCTTCCTGTAGAAGTACTCGGAACAAAATGTGTAGATGTAAAAGTGGGCAGAGAGGAATTGAAAGACCAGGGGCTTCTGGTATAAAGACTGTAAATGAGGAGAACGGTTTAAATATAATTTTGGGTACTAACATTATCGGTAATTGTTTGGGAGAAGTTGTGTTCTTGCTCCAACAGCTCGCTGAGATTGCCCGACCAAGGCAGAGAGGAGTAATCCAAAGAGAGATCCGGGCCCTGGTGTGTCAGCAGCAAGCGAAGCTTACAGACGGCGAAATTGGTAATGTACGGGTCACTGACTCGGATCCTATTGTGATACCCCCAATGAGTGAAATGATCATTTGGTGCAGGGCAGCCATAGGTCTGAGAGGACAGAATTACCAAGCTGTAGTAGAACCCCACCATTCAGAACATAGACCTACACTTATGACTGCTAGAGGAAGTAGTAGAAGTGGTGAATGGAAGAGTACCGGTACGGCTTCTCAATTGGGGAGATGATGAGGTAAACTTACCCCGTTATGCAACCATTGCTAAACTACATGCTGTTGATAATAATTCTATTCTCCCGGCTGAGTCCTTAGACTCCTGTCAAATAGCGGAGGACAATGACCCAGCCACCCAGGTGGCGGAATGGTGTCAGCAACTCCATGTTGGGACGGACACCACTCCCGCTCACCAGAAGCAAGGGGTATTACGGGTGGTGCAAGAGTACGCCCAAGTGTTTAGCAAGAATCCACTTGATTTTGGGATAATTAAGGGAGTACAACCTCATATCCCTACAGGCAGTCATCCTCCCATCAAAGAGCGGTATAGGCCCATACCTCCAGCTCATTATCAGAAGGCTAAAGAAATGTGAATGATATGAAGAAAGCCGGGGTGATAAGGGATAGTTGTAGCCCCTGGGCAGCACCTCTAGTCCTGGTTAGAAAGAAAGATGGTAGTATGAGAATGTGTGTGGATTACAGGCAGGTGAACCGCATAACACACAAGGATGCATACCCGTTACCACGTATAGAGGAATCATTAGCTGCTCTGAAAACGGCTAACTACTTTTCTACCCTTGATCTGACTAGTGGTTACTGGCAAGTGGCTGTGGCTGAGGAGGATCGTGAGAAAACGGCTTTCACCACCCCAATGGGGCTCTGTGAGTTCGACAGAATGCCGTTTGGGCTCAGCAGTGCCCCAGGAACATTTCAGAGAGTGATGGAAAATTGTCTGGGACATCTCAATTTTGAAACCGTGCTGCTATACCTAGACGACGTTATCGTGTATTCCAAGACATATGAGGACCATCTGAAACACCTGGCAGAAGTGTTTGAGTCCCTGTCCAGGTACGGGATGAAATTAAAACCCTCAGAATGCCATCTACTCAAACAGAAGGTACAATACTTGGGGCACATCGTCAGTTCGGAAGGAGTAGCGCCGGACCCAGAGAAAGTCACTGCCATCCAGAAGTGGCCGGAGCCGAAGAACCTTAAGGAAGTACGACAGTTCCTGGGATTAACGGGTTACTACAGAAGGTTCGTGAAAGATTACACGAAGAAGGCAGCTCCTTTACAGGACCTCCTGGTAGGACAATCCTTAAAGAGCAGAAACCCTCCCTTTAATTGGGGTAAAGAACAGGCTGAAGCATTCCAAAAGATGAAAGAGATCCTTACAGGTGATGAGATCTTAACCTATCCTGATTACAGCCAACCGTTCCTGTTGTACACCGACGCCAGTAATGAAGGTTTGGGAGCAGTTCTCAGTCAGAAGCAGAATGGACAAGAAAAAGTCATCGCATATGCCAGCAGAAAACTCAGGCCAACTGAGAGGAATCCGGAAAATTATAGCAGCTTCAAGCTGGAGTTTCTGGCGCTGGTCTGGGCCATTACTGAAAGATTTAAGCACTATCTGGCCTCCAATCGGTTCACTGCGTTTACAGATAACAACCCCTTAACGCACCTGGAAACCGCCAAGCTGGGTGCCATGGAGCAGCGATGGATGGCTCGGTTGTCCAATTACCAGTTTACTATCAAGTACCGGGCAGGTCGAAAGAATGCTAATGCTGATGCGTTGTCCCGAATGCCGCATGACTCTGATACGGAAGAAGAATCGGACGACCTGGAAGAAATTGAGCTACCTGCGTTCCATCGAAATGGGGTAGTCCACGAGCATCGAGTCAACAGAAAGCAGTATGGTGCAACATTAAATCCTTTACCCCATCACAGCTGGAAAGAGACTCAGGACAGTGATCCAGTGGTCAGCCGCATCAAGGAGTTGTTAAAACAGGAAGGTTCCTCCTTGGAAAAGGATGCACCTATGTCCGCAAAGCTCCTGTGGAACGAGAAAAGCAGGTTGTTCCTATACCGTGAGAAGTTGTGCAGGAGATACGTCAACCCCAGAACCCATGAGATGGTCTGGCAAATCGTGGTCCCCAAGGCAGACGTCCCAATGGTGTTGGAAGCGTACCACGATCAAGCAGGACACTTTGGCTGGAGAAAGCTGGAGACCCTGTTGAGATGCCGGTTCTACTGGGTAGGGATGCGCAGCTCCATCGAGAGGTGGTGTCGGAACTGTGGACCCTGTGGTCTCAGAAGAAAGGACTACGGTAGTCAGAAGGCACCCCTGCAACCTATCCGGACGACTCGTCCCCTGGAGATTGTGGCCCTGGACCACGTCAAATTGTCGCCAAGTAGATCTGGATACTCATACGCCTTGACCATGGTGGACCATTACTCCAGATTTCTGGTGGTTGTTCCAGTTAAGGACCAGACCGCAGTGACGGCCGCGAAAACCTTTCAAGCAAGCTTCTGCAGACCGCATGGGTATCCGGAGCAAGTATTAACCGATCAGGGACCTGCTTTCGAAGCCGATTTATTCAAGGAATTCTGTCACATGTACGGGTGCAAGAAAATTAGAACAACACCATATCACCCTCAAACCAACGGTCTTTGCGAAAAAATGAACCATATTGTCCTTGATTTGTTGAGATCCATACCGTTGGAAGACAGGAATCGATGGCCGGATTTACTACCTGATTTGGTTGATTTGTATAATCATATACCTGTAAGTTCAACTAACTGCACTCCAGCCTATCTTATGAGAGCAAGGCCCGGAAGACTACCAATGGATCTAGAACTTGGAGTGGTAGAACCGGAGGCAGACGACGCCGTTGAAAACTGGGACATCAATCGGCAAGAGCAGTACAGAAGAGTGCAAATCTGTGTGGAGGAAAGTCTCAATAAGGCACGGGAGAAACAGGAAGATGTTTACAACAGAAATGCTCCTGCCAAGCCTTTGATGCCCGGAGAGGTAGTATTAAAAAGAAAAAGGAAGATGCACAAATTGGATAACCATGGGAGCAAGAACCCTACGTTGTACAAGATTCTAAATATGACAACAGAAAAGTTTGTATCGTCAGTAAGGACGGAGGAAGAACAACAACCACTGTGTCCAGAGACCATTTGAAATTGTGTCCAGAACCCTTAAAGCGTTGTGAAAAGAACCCTGTCATCAATCAAGAGAGAAAGAAAGGAAGAGGTCATACACACCGATCTGGGAGATTTTCCTGCGGATTGGCCTAGACTGGGAGATGCTGTAATAGTTCCGGTGTTGCAGTTTTATCAGCCACAAGAGGAAGTTTTACCTCCAGTTGTGCCCGTGGTGCCAGTCGAGCCCGTTCAGGAGTTACCCATTCCAGCAACACCTCAACCTGTGGAATCTCAAGAAGGATCATCTGAAGCAGCGCCCCATACTATGGGATCCCCTGGTGAAGCTGACTCACACCGCCCAGCCATCAGTACGCTTGCCAGATCCATAGAAAGATTGAGGCAGTTCTATAGTTTGCCGTTACGCAGTGCAGACAGATCACAACTTGATATACCTGAAGCTACACCACGTAGATCAGAGCAAACCACCAAAGGGAAGTTACCCATTAGATATCAGCAGTGATTATAACGAATTAATGTGAATACTGTAAAAAGTCTATATATATATATGTGTGTTTTTCCCTATTATGTCTTATAATGGACTCAGAGGCTGAGGACTGAGCCAGCCCAAAAACTGTATCCTGTAAATAGTTGCACTAAGGTGCCTTTTTAATGGTTTTACATGAAACCTTGACTTACCTCTGAACGGAAAACCCGTGTGGTGTGGCACTGAGTGAGGTCTGCATTTGGATGTCCTGCAGCCCACCCAGGACCCACGTTGAAGGTTTGGTGCGGGTCCTTCACAAGTATATTGTCTATTTTTATGAACATGTTTATTTAATATTTGTATTTCTCTATAATGTTATTGTTCGCAACGTTTAAGACATCCTTACCTCCCGGATGGGACGAATTAATGTTTGATGTTAGATGCATAAACAAAAAAATGTCTCTTTATATTTTACAGCCCGGGAGTGCTGTCGTTTACCATGGGGGAATGTGTAGCCCTGGTACACAATACCAGGAGGATGAGTGGAGAGGTAACAGTTAAGGGCTCTTCATAACATCACGTACACTTCGGACACACCCAGCAGGGGTGTGGAAGGGAGTGATTCATTCAGTCAGATTCCTGTCCTTGGACAGAGCAGACGTGTTCAGTCTGAGCCTGTTAGCAGTTCAGAAAGTGGAGGCTAGTACAGGTGGTCTAGTTCACCTCAGCCTAGTCAGAGCTGTGCCCCACTGGAAGACAGACTGAGATATCTATTAAGAGTCGAGCAAATCGAAGGGCAAAGTGGAAGGAATATTTCAAAAGTGCTTTTGGCTTGGAGAAGTCCTGCACATTGCTACCGGTCACTGGGGACCGAAGGATCACTATTAGCTTCAAGCATAGTGGTAAGAAAACCAGAGATTTACCGGACCTTAGGTCGCGGCAAACAGCCCCAAATAGTCAGTACGTAACTGGGGTCAGGGGGAGTGAAGACTTTGAGCCTGATCAGCAAGATAGGAATTCAACTCTCTCACAGGAAGGCTCCGACCACAAATCTGACTGGGCAGTACAGCTTTGGAATAGCTGGAATTATAGAGGGAACTACGCTGCAGGCTGGTTGTACTCATCATTATTGGACAGTAAAGGAGGCCCCTAACTTGCTTAACCGTTGCCTCAAAGCTCATCCTCCATCAACCCCATCAGCCTCCCTGGGAACTGCCTTACCATCTTGCAAGTAAAGGTATGGAAAGACGCTGATGTGTGAGACTGAGTTATTGATTTGCATGCCTGCACAACCCTGCTTTAACTACCGACCTGAGGGAAGAGTCCCACCTGTAGGGGACCCGACATCTAGCTGCATCACCATCCCCTCAGAGATCTACAGCAGCGCTGGTACAAATTACCAGAAGACTACAGGTGGCGTCACGAACTGTATATAAATCTATCCCCTGTAAATATTCCCCCAACATACGCCAGACCGCTAGGGCCACAGACCGAGCCACAGCTACCTGTGACAAATCCCATAGACTTCCATGGGCTCGGCTCTGAGTACCCCATTGCCCTGGTAACCCACAATTGTGGTGGCGGGTCGACACAGGGCCACTTCAGGAGAGGAGGACGATCTCTGGACAATATATTGGGCCTGAATTAATAAATTCAAAACAGAGTCTCCCTCGTTCCTCACATTTGGGGAGCCATGTCATCTGCTGGTGTAGGTCCACTGTGTTTTATAAAGACCAAAGTCAGCACAGCCATCAGCTTTTCGGAGATGGAAATTTCATTCTCCAGCAGGACTTGGCACCTGTCCACACTGCCAAAAGTACCAATACCTGGTTTACAAACAGTATCACTGTGCTTGATTGGCCAGCAAACTCACCTGACCTTAACCCCATAGAGAATCTATGGTGTATTATCAAGAGGCAGATGAGAGACACCAGACTCAACAATGCAGACGAGCTGAAGGCTGCTATCAAGGCAACCTGGGCTTCCATAACACCTCAGCAGTGCTGCAGGCTGATCGCCTCCATGCCACGCTGCATTGATGCAGTAATTGATGCCAAAGGAGCCCCGACCAAGTATTGAGTGCATTTACTGAACATACATTTCAGTAGGCCAACATTTCTGATTTTAAAATAATTTATCAAGTGGTGTTATAAATTATTCTAATTTACTGAGATAATGACTTTTGGGTCTTCATTGGCTGTAAGCCATAATCCTCAACATTAACAGAAATAAACACTTGAAATAGATCACTGTTTGTAATGACTCTATATAATATGAGTTTCACTTTTTGTATTGAAGAACTGAAATAAAATTAACTTTTTGATGATATTCTAATTTTGTGAGAAGCACCTGTACCTCGAATTTGGCCAGCATATTCAATCTGCATCAAATTTATTAGATTTGTTTCCAATGTGTCTTATGATCGGGGATCTGTCCAGACTCCAAGGAAAAAAAGATACCAGTTCTTTTGTTTTCCGCCCAGCTCCCCACTTGGTCATTCTGGTACGATCTTTAATCACGAGCTTCCGGTTGCCTAAACATCATAGGTCCTGTTGGGTGTTCGGAACCTCCGGCGTCCACTGGATCTCACAATATCATGATAATGGAAGGCTTAGTGAGCACCGGAGGTGCCGAAGACCTGACGCAACCTCTGCTGAGATGGAAAAAGGAATGAATAAGTTGGGAGAGGTGGGTATAATATTTTTAACCCATTTCTGGCCTTTTTGACTCAAGGAACATGGCGGCCGCATGAATTCAATTTTTTTACAAAAATTTGAGGCCAATTAAAGTCGACTCTAAGTGATTCATTCATCTCTACTGCAAAAGTAGCTACGCAAAAATTTTCAAGATACATTTTCATGAATTCTCCCTATGGAAATTTCTTCTCTGAATTTGAAGGAACATTAGATTTGGCACTTCGAAACTCGCTATAAATTGTGATGAATGCACTGGTACTGCACACGCATAAAAGTAGCAACAAAAGCCAAATCCACCATGATTTTTATATAGAAGTAAAATAAACCTTATCCATCATCATATGAGATCAAGATTTTATAGGTCTAAAGATCTTTGACTGCAATATAACAAATATAGGCTTAGATATATTACCGGCAAATTCTGAAAATTTGGTTAAAGCTGTTCTCCACCTTTTAGGGGACATTTATTTTCTTTTATTTACGGTAAATGGATACAAATAAATACAATATCCCAACATGCTAGCAAAACCATTGATGGGAAGCCACATATACATACATAGTGTATACACATCTCCTGACAGAGTATTGGAAAGTCATGTATTTTCTGTTCAAATCTGGTCATCTTACTCCACTCCTCTCAAGATACGTTGAGCAAACAAAGCATTCCTGGCAGATCCAGACGTGACCTTCATGCGATTAGTGTTCCACGGCTATACATTGTGATATGTAAAGCCAAGGAGAAAAGTAAGGAAGGACACAGCGTTGCTGCATCATTGATGGAGAGTGAAGATCTGAGCATGTTTTACGGACAGCAAAGGTATTTTGGTTTCTTATAAAAGAAATGTCTCTCTAGAACACGAGTCAAGAATTGAAATCCTGTAGGGTTATTATTGCTATAGCTTTCAATCTATGACTTATTAAAAGCAAATGTCAAAGTGTTCTTAGGGCAGGCGAGAAAATGAACAAAGCATATTACAAAGGAGCCACCATAGTCCTTCCATAGTAGATATCTTTGATGAACTTTATGTGCAAGAGAATCCACTATTGGAGCAGAAAACATGTGGATTCTCTATTATTTTGGGGTGACTTATCAAGAAAAAGTGTGGTCAGAATTCAAAATGTAAAACAAACCATTGTGTTCAATATTAAGCCCTCAAATTTCATTTTTTTTCCTCCCCTTCTTTCAAAATTGATATCTTTTAATGACCGTTTGTTTTACTATATAAAAGATGGAAAAGAGACTTCAGAAGCCACCTCCCTCCATAGCCAACCAACGGCTCTACATGATCGTGTAACAGGAGGATGAGGAAGATGGCCACTGGAATGATTGCTCAGTCCAATTACAAGCATTTAAATGACGTTGTTAGGGATCGACAGCAGCATATAAATGGTTAAAGAGCAGCGATCAGAGCAAGCTCCGGTCACTGCTGTGTATAACACAGCCAATACATGCCTGGCAGACCACTTCATACACAACACATGATTGGTGACGTACATGTACATGACATGTCAGAAAGTGGTTAAAAAAAACTTGAAACCCCATTTTGAAAATACCGTTGAGAAATCCTAACAAAAAGGATCCATGTTTAAGATGCTCAACTAGAAGACCAAGCAGAAGGAGTTATAAAGTGTCTCTCTTTTGGAGGACCCAAGATGTCCATGCATTGCTTGTCAGTTCATTCATTTCAATGGGAACTGTGTAATGCTTTATGTTCCCTGCGGTGGTGCTGCAGGGTAACAGAATACTTGTTATCTTCTTGTTTTTGTTTCCATAGATCACAGCTAGTGATTGGGGGCCTTTGATCAGAGTCATCGATTATATTATGAGTCTTTGGCTTTGTGAAAAATCACTGGCAACAGATGTGTATCATCCATGTGCCGTCCATGTCTGTAATTACTGCTGTAGATATAGAAGAAGCTTTGCAATTTATTTTTTTCATACGAGAAAATCACTGACAAAAAACACTGATTGTAAAAACTGATAAACTGATGAAAATTGGATAAAAAACAATGTTAAAACTTGGAACAGTTTTGCAAACAATCACTTAGGTCTGAATGAGGCCTTACAATGTACCCTATATTACCAAATCATTAAGGCCAAGTGTTTCCTATTAGCACCATTTATGGTCTAGATTAAGAAGCTGTCCTCTGAACGTCATTGACAGAGCTCATTGATTGCATTTGGCTTCAGCCTTTTGTTCCTTCCTTTGTCATAGTTCAGTGAGGAGACAGAAATGGAGAAGGAGCCATAAATCAATGCTGTAGTAGCAATCCCATGACCAAGCGGAGGATCAGAGATCATCACCGACTTGAGATGTTAGATGTTTTTTTGAAATTTACTTAATTAATATATCTTATAAAAAATGATAATTAGTTCATGTAAATGAGAGACATTGTTGTATGGAATATCATAGTTTACCATGGCATACATTTTTGGGGAGGTACACTGTTTTGGCATTGGTTTGGCCTCTAGAGTGCTTTCTTTGGGGTTTTTTTGGTTTTTATTTAAAAAAAAAACTGCACACCCACTTGCCCTAATGGTACCACAGGGAGCAGCCTATTCCACCTACCACTTGTAATGTCTTATAAAGGCTGACAACGTCTACTTTTATTCGCTCAGTCTTCTGCCTCTAATTTTTTTGAAAATTCCAGATCCTAATTTAGTTTGGAATTTTTGGCTATTTTCTTGTCATTTTTACAAAACAAATGTTAGGGAAGCCTGGGGGTATTTGTACAAGGCATCCTTTTCAGGCAGATTCCACCTTGAACCTGCCTGAAAAAGCACTAAAAAAAAGCAAATTGCACTGTAATGTCAAAATGATTTGTGGTGCACATGTCATCTTTTTACACTTCTTTTAATAGTTTCAAGTTTCGAAAGCTGAGAAGCAGTTAAAGAAGTGATCTGTCAATTCTTCAGGCGTCTCTTTGAAGCCTCCACCATCTTATACATAAAACTAAAAACAAGTCAGCGGCAATCCCTACATGCGTTGTGGCTGTCGAACAGCCCCAAGACAATCAGCCGCGGGGACTCGAACATATTATTTGAGCACGTCGAGGACAGTCGCTTAACACCTGAGCATGCTCGGATAAAACCTTATCTCAGCACGTTCACTCATCACCAATTATCACCTATCTTTAATATAGGAGATATGGGGTTGTCCGGTGAAAACAAGTCCACGTAAACCACTATAGAGTCTCCGCATCCTGCAAAAAAAGCGGCATGTCACCTATTTAAATCAGAAATGTTGAGGATTTATTTCGCTATGAACATTACACAGCTGCTGTATGAACAATCATGAGGGCAAATTCCAACTGCCCGATGGTTACGTACCCAGACATCTATGGGGGACAGTTCATATTACATAATCATCAGATTCCGTTAAAATTGGCAGGTTCGTCTTTTATCTTATGTGTGTATGGACGCCTGAATATAAAGTGTTTATCGAATCAGCAGCACATTCACAAAAATGTGAGTGGCGGATGTCTGCCGGTGCTGCCTTGGATTTCTGAAAACAAGTCAGATATTTGTCTGACGTGCGTCCATAGCTTTTGTTGCCATATTGCAGGGATATCACTGTGTAGCCCTTGGCAACTGTAGTGTAATGTCAAGCCTATAGGCCTGAAAGCAAAATCTGCAGCAAAATAATGGCTCAAAGTCGCCATAAACAACACGACTGACTGTTTTCTGCGATTCTGAAGTTCTCCTATGTATTTATTAGTGGACATCGCTACCATTATATGTGCATATCATCCCCTCTGACGAAACTTTTTCTCCCTTTTCAGTCCATACACCTGGCCCTTCATTTTATAGGTCTGAATTAGCATCTGAATGTGGTGACCCTCACAGATGCAAAGTGTAGACAATAAACACCCTGTGCGCGTCCTGGGGATACACAAACAGCTTTCCTTTTTGTTCACTCCACCACCAGCCCTGCCCCATTGTTATTCAGCAGGCCTCTGCGGCTTTCCTGTTGCCATGGCGACTCTCCAGCATCCTCCCATCGGAGAAGAACGAGGTCTCGGCCATAAAGCGCCTGCATCACAAAAGCAGCAGGAGGTGGGGGAGGGGAGGACTGGGACCTGGGAGCGTCTTCATTATAAGGTCTTTTGGTTTTAACGGCATTTTTTTTTAATTGCCTGATTATTGCAGCTGAGTTATTTTAACGACTTTGCGGGGAAGACTAACAAATGGCGTCCTCAGCCCCACCTTAACACAGGCACCACATCCAATATAACACTATGGCCCGACGTAAACGCACACATATGAGATTCTCGTGGAAACCGCTTATATTCATTATTTTCTAATGAGCATGCAGATAACGGCGGTTTAATCATAATCAGCGCTGACTTTCTCCAAGGTTATATGTAAAATGGCTACTTTAGCTTTGTGATGGTAATTTGTAATGTTTTACAGGCAACTTGTCAGCCTCTCCCTCTACGAAACATCTGTCACCGACAGAAATAGGCTCCCAGGATATACATAATAATAAAGCCAATCCCCCTGATATACATATAAGATGGCCGTACACTACGCATGTAATAAGTGAAATCTACTAAGATTGCTATTTCAAGGATTGATCAGGACAGATTTCACTTCGCAACCAATCATAGCACAGCTTTCATTTTACCAGAGTGGATTAAGAAACGTAAGCTGATCTCTGATTGGTTGCTATGAGTAACTGCGTTTGAGGCCCTTTGTGTAGCTTTAATGCCCTCCGTACATATTAGACTAATGTTGGCCCAACCCACTGGTTTGACCAACACGCTAATGTGTATGGGAGCCCCCTAACTTCATCTGTCAGGGGAGATAAAGATTTGCCAGGTCAGATTTCAGGCTGAAATCTGAAGCGCCTCCACCTCTCGCCATGGGAGTCTGGTAGTGTTTCTCTTTTAGAAAAAGCGCTACTGTATATGGTGGAGTCAAGGAGAGATAGCTGCCAGTCAAACAATCAGCAAAAACCATAATTCAGTCCACAGCTACAGTATATATTGTGTATGGGGTCCCTTAGTACAGGGCCGTGCATCTTTCACGTTCTGCAATACAGACCTCATAAAGTGGCATCGGATGAAGGTATTGTCCCCAACACTTCAAGGACAACTCCATACATGTAACACATTGCACTATTTTTTAACACATATGTATGGAACCGAACAGAAACCTCCTCCTCCCACATGAAATTTGAAGCAGTTGAGTACACACCGCCATCAAAGCCCTATTACTGCGCCATCATACCACCGTGGGCACGAGTTCATGATAGTTCTTCCACAAAATGTCAGTCCAGATGGTGTAGGGCACGGGCACGGCAATACACGTAGCCACAGATCGGCTGCAGAACTGTTGATGACAATAATGGACACCACGAGCAGCGGGAAGACGTGAAACCGTGGAGGAGAAAAGCATAGATTAAAAAAAAAAAAAAAACTGCCACTGGGAATAGTGATTTTCTGAAAAAGGAAAACCCCATTAAGGAAGTCCCAAATACCAGTTAGGTGTGAGCAGACAGGTCTCTCTCCATAAACATGCACTACTGATTTGACCAAGCGTGCATGTGATTAGTATGGGGAGAGGGAAGTAACAAAAGGATTAAGCATTTAAAATGCTAAATATTTCTGTCCCCGAAATCATAATACAAATCAGGGGTTCACGACAAAATCAGTGGGTTCAACCTGCTTTATTCGTATGTGTATTTGGACCCATTACAGCTCCAAACAATGTCATAGTTGTACAAAGCCAAAAAAAATCATAAATCGAGGTGTATTTAGCCCTATGGACCGGTGCCATATAAATCATTGTCATGACAGAGGCAATTCATGACAAGCACCACGAGATGCCATATCATAGAGGTATCCGCCATAGAAAAATGCCTTAAGGACGCACCATATGGCGGCATATGCTTTAGGCCACTATCAGTCCCTCCTAAGCTCATGGAGACAGGAACTGAGGAAAGTAAAAAAAAAATGGGACAAAAGCCCCCCAAACCATTAAAAGATTATAAAAACAACAGGTCTAACATAAGCTGTATACGTCAATGAAGAAGATGGTGATGGTAATACATTAATCACATTCTCACTAGACTCTCTGACCTGCATTATTTAGATCTAAAGGATTCTGTTTTCCTGGAAGAAGATGAGCCTTGAACTGGAAACCGGATTAAGTCAAAGCCTGAGACACACCGAAACTCCCGGTGACACGTTTAGCTGGGGAACATAATGAAAGCATCACAATGCACTGTACAGTGGGCCTCATCTCACTAAACAAACCTGCCAGTTGTAGGGTCCAATCCCCCCAGCTTTACAGAAAATGCTATTAATAATCATTTTAATTTTTCCTCACAATGCAATCTCATTATGATCCAAAAACTTACTCGCAAACCGTGAGATATGTTGTATTTCCATTGGCTTTATACTGGAAGGGAAATATGGTTACAGAGTTGCCACAGACAATCACTGTATGTCTACAGTAGATGTATGGACAGAAGCATTAAAATGTCATTATAATTATATAGGAAATAGTAAATCTCCATGTCATGTTCTTTGTTCCAAAATTCAGTGTTAATATATTTTTTTTATATATTTTATAGCGGGCAGAGTTACAGTATTCTGTGAAACGATGAAACCATTGCAAATTTTATGTTGACGTGATAACATTTTGGCAACCTACTGCCGCCCGTAGAGGGAGCTAATTGAGTACTATTTATTCATTTAACTTTATAATAACTAAAAATACCTATACAAGAAATGTGCAAAAGCTCAATAAATAAATATGCTACCAGTAGTTAAAAACAATTGGTAGACAAAGTCGGACATATAAAATAATACAATTAGGTGGGCAGTGGCACCATACTCCTAGATATTTAGAGCAAAATAACGAAGGATCATAATTAGGGATGAGCAAAACAAACTGGCAGCTCCCAATCCATGCATGTGTTGTGGCTGCCTAACAGCCGCGAGACATGCAGCCGTGAGGGCTCGAACATAATTTTCGAGGTAGCTGAAGTCACTCGGTTAGCACCCGAGCATGATCAGATAACACCTTATCCCAGCACATTCGCTCATCATTAATCATTATTGTTAATGTCTAAAAACTGAAGACAGATACTCAAAAAAAAAGAAAAGAAAGAAAGAGCCCTAATTAATCAATGCTTTAAAGGAATGTTTAGAATAAGCGAAGAAAAGGAGGAAAGGAGAGTTGTGACATAATATGTAAAAGTGGCATCAATGGATCTCATCAATAAGGAAAGCATTTGATGCTCATTTCGCCTCAAACTTCATCAGGGGGTAACACCTTTTTTTTTCCTGTCACCCCCTGATGAAGCTTGAGGCGAAACGAACATCGGATGCTTTCCTTATAGGTGAGGTCTCATTGATGCCACTGAATTTTACTTTAGTTATGTCACACCCGCCCTTTCCCCCTTTTCTTCCCTGATTACCAACATTGCTTTAAAGCATTGATTAAAAAGGTGCTCTTTCTTTTATTTTGAGTATCCGTCTTCAGTGCTTAGGCATAAATGATTATGATCTCTCATCATGTAGCTCCAAACATCTGTGAGTATGGTGCCACTGCACACCCAATTACTGTATTATTTTATATGTCTGACTTTGTATGTCTATCGTTTTTAACTACAGTTAACTATAAAATATATTTTTATCTACTTTCTGAGATCTTGCACATTTCTTGTGTACATATTTTTATTCTATTGTGAATACTGGTTTTATACTTTAAGCTCAAGATACTAATGTAGATGTGAGTTATAATATCTCCGTATCCAGTAGGCTCCTTAGCTCCCTCTAGTGGGACAGCAGATAGCCAGCATATTATCTTTTAACTTTATACCAATGAAAGGGATTTGACGCTATACACCACATAGTATCATGTCTATAAACCCCAATTATTTTTA
Organism: Oophaga sylvatica; assembly: GCA_033576555.1. NCBI lineage: Eukaryota > Metazoa > Chordata > Amphibia > Anura > Dendrobatidae > Oophaga > Oophaga sylvatica. Next base: position 369,273,971 of record JARQOD010000003.1, read on the forward strand.
TAGAATTTATCCCGTTTAAAGCCCATGCGACGAACAGTGCATTAAGTTTTAGTAAGATTACATTACAAGAGATGCCATTTTCCCACCGTGATACAAAGAATGACAATAAGCAGATGAAAGTCTCAATATGCAAGGTATAATTAGATCAGACTTTTGAGATGAAAGCTCCGTTTACTGTAATTCTTAAAGCACTCACAGGGAAAAAAATCCATTTGTAACATACAACACAAGGTATATAGTATAGTACTGTCTATCAAACTTGAGAAAAAAAAACAAATACCTAAGGGCGATTTTATTACAACCTACAAATATATGAAGGGACAGTACAGAAATCTTTCGAAATGACTTTTTACACCAAAGCTTCCAGTGATTGAAAAGGAGCACCCTCTACGTCTAGAGGAAAGAAGGTTTAATCATCACAACAGACTGATTCTTTACTGTATGGTTCTTCACTGAGCATTGAGACTATGGATTAATTATTGGGCAAGCAGTGAGATTATGTGAAGTTGCCCTTATGTGGTAGCCTGGAAACTGTGGACTTACTCAGGGGCCCTAGGTTGAGTCTAAGGGTATGTTTCCACGGTCAGTAAACGCTGCGGGTTGGACGCTGCGTTTATCCACAGCGTCCAACCCACAGCGGCCAGATGTTACAGCATAGTGGATGGGATTTCATGAAATCCCATCTCCACTATGCGTGCACGGCTGCCTCCGGCAGCCTTGCGTTTACGCACATGTGGTGCGTCTTTCTAGACCGCATGTCAATTTATCTTGCGGAGATGCTCCGTCTCCACAAGAAAAATGTCCCGTACAATGTATTGGACGCGGTGATTCTGCACGGTTCAATGAATACATGCGGAATCACCTGCAAAAGTCAACAGCGCTTTGGACGGAGCGGACATGTGCTGCGTCCAAAGCGCTGCCTAATACTGAACGTGGGAATATACCTGAAGAGGTAAATGCTGGCTGGTGGAGCAGGTTTGCAGGAAATAAGCAGAATCAGGAGATATAAATAAAGGCAAAAAATCAGGCAGAAGAATAGTAAAAAAAATGAGACAGAGTTTAAAACAAAAATCAGCATACAGGCTTTCCTGGCTCTGTCTGATAACGGGTCCTCTGGCCAGCAGAAAATCTGAGCTTCAAGTGAGGAGCTGATACCTATCTCCTTGGCTGCTCCTCCTGAAAAGCGGTCTCGCAGGTGACTGACCAGGCTACCGCGAGAGGCAGCTTTTTCTTGGTGAGGTCCGTCAGGGGCTTGGCCAGGGTACTATAGTGTGGAACAAACCTCCTATAGTACCCAGGGTCCCCAGGAAGGGCATCACCTGTTTCTTGGTACTGGGTGTGGGCCAGGATGCAATGACATCCATCTTCCCAGGTTCTGGCTTCAGGACCCCCTCGCCTACCCAGTGACCCAATGTCACGCGGTCTTATGATATGTGTACGATGTCAGTAAACTATTCTTAAAAGAACAACACTCTATACAACATATAGATTAGCAACATCAGCATGTAAATATAGAATAGATTTACCTGACACGATATCCGTTGAACTCAGGGTTAATCTTGAGGACTTGATATACTGTCACAGGAAAGAGGAGGACCGGGGGTCTAACCTGACCCTAAACTGGGGTCCTAACTAATCCCTCACCTTGGAGGTACTGAAAATGGTTCAGAGGTCCAAGTCTCCAGCCTAACCCTGTCTCCTATCAGTCCCTGAACCCTGTAATCAGTCCTAAGAAGGATTCTGATTACCACCAAAGGGATATGGGCTGATCTCTGCTAAATACACAGATTAGACATATAAGACAGACTGGAGAAAACACAGACTTGCATACACACTCAAACACAGAAGGAACATAAATGATCTGGGATATTAAACTCTAAGCAAGGTGAGCTTAAAACAACTAAGGAGCTCTTTAACTTAAGTCTATACAGATACAATCCTATCTGTGGTCTGCATGAAGAATTTCACTGGCAACTCCCAACACAGACAACCAGAGATTTAAAGGAAACCAATCAACAAATAATTAATTGCAGCCGGGAGAAAACTGCACCCAGTCCCAGAACTGAGCACAGACAGAATTAACTCCCTAACTGCCAAACACAAAGAAACAGCAACTCAGCTGTGAGAAGTCAGAATGTGCAACCGCGACGATCTTCGTGGCGATGCACACATGACAGTACCCCCCTTCTACGAGGGGCCTCCGGACCCTCAGGGCCAGGTTTGCCCGGGTGAGTTCTGTGGAAGGTCCGCACCAAACGATCTGCGTTAATGTCAGACGCAGGAACCCACGTCCTCTCCTCTGGACCATACCCTTCCAATGCACCAAGTACTGAAGGGACCGGCGATTCAGACGTGAGTCAATGATCTTTGACACTTGAAACTCCAAGTTACCATTGACCACCACTGGAGGAGGAGGTAGAGGTGATGGTATGACTGGTGCCACGTACCTCTTAAGTAATGACTTGTGGAACACATTATGAATTTTAAACGTAGGAGGGAGGTCCAGACGAAATGCCACAGGATTAATTATGGAACTGATCCTGTACGGCTCGATGAATCTGGGGCCCAGCTTCCAGGAGGGAACTTTAAGTTTTATATTCCTGGTAGACAACCATACCAGATCGTTCACATTAAGATCTGGACCAGAAACTCTCCTCCTATCAGCCATATGTTTATAACGGTTCCCCATAGCACTCAGATTATTCAATACACCTCTCCACACTGAAGCAAGTGACGACGAGAAACGCTCCTCCTCAGGAACCCCAGAAGGGCCCCCCCCATTGAATGTACAAAACTGGGGATGAAAACCATATGCCCCAAAAAACGGGGACTTACCAGTGGACTCGCTCCGCCTGTTGTTAAGAGCGAACTCTGCCAGAGGCAAGAAAGAAGACCAGTCCTCCTGGTTCTCTGAGACAAAACACCGAAGATAAGTCTCTAGGCTTTGATTCAGACGCTCTGTCTGACCATTGGTCTGTGGATGAAAAGCCGAGGAAAATGACAATTGCATCCCCCGACGTAAACAAAATGCCCTCCAAAACTTGGACACAAACTGAGACCCCCTATCTGACACCACATCAGAAGGCAACCCATGAAGTCTCACAATCTCCCCAATGAACACCTGCGCCAGAGTTTTAGCATTAGGGAGGGCAGGAAGAGCAATGAAATGTGCCATCTTACTGAACCTGTCAACAACCACCAGTATGACAGTCTTCCCTGACGACTGAGGAAGGTCCGTGATGAAGTCCATAGACAAATGAGTCCATGGACGCTCCGGAAGTTTCAAGGGTAAGAGGGTCCCAGACGGACGGGTATGAGGGGTCTTAGAGCGAGCACAAACCCCACAGGACGCGACAAAAGTTAAAACATCTTTATTAACGTTAGGCCACCAAAACCGGCGAGAAAGGAGATCTAAAGTAGCCTTACTCCCTGGATGTCCTGCTAAAGCAGAATTATGATGTGCCTCAATAACCTTTTGTCTCAACTGATTTGGGACAAACAGTCTCCCTGGAGGTCCTGCAGGGGCGTCCCCCTGAGCCTCTAACACCTCCTCCTCAAGCTCAGAACATACAGCTGACACTACCACCCCCTCCTGAATCACAGTAAACCAGAAACACCACATACCAGTATAATATATAATAAAAAACTCAATTAGAGAAAACTGGGAGTGGACATGGAATGTATAGACACATCAGTTGACTATAGAGAAACAACCCACATAGTGGAAAAAAGATGTACTAGTCCATATATATAAGCAAAAATATTTATTTATTTATACAAAACGACAACAAGTTAAATGTGGCAAGAGACTAAACAACACCCGGGGTGAATGTACGCCCGGCACACAAAGTTAAAATACGATAAGGGGCACACCACCCCCACGAACCCTCAATAAAAAGAATATATTTATTGCAAAATTACAAAAGCCCATGAATGAATATAGGTGAAATACCAAGAATAATAGGTTACAAAAAATCGCAGACTTTGCCTCAGCACCGTGGGGCTCAATCCCACACATAATTACCGGGCCATTGTGCAAAGTAACAACTAGGGCGCCGATACCAGCTGCAAGAGGAAACCTATCATGTGAGAAATGCCAACATAAGTGCAATGCACATTACCTATATTAGGAGACCGGGTATATCATAACTAATCAACAAAATAGTAAATATTACCTAGCAGCTCAGGAACACGGCATGAATGATACGAGGGCAAGAGGGGGTGTGTGTGCGCACCCCACACACCCCCTCTTGCCCTCGTATCATTCATGCCGTGTTCCTGAGCTGCTAGGTAATATTTACTATTTTGTTGATTAGTTATGATATACCCGGTCTCCTAATATAGGTAATGTGCATTGCACTTATGTTGGCATTTCTCACATGATAGGGTTTCCTCTTGCAGCTGGTATCGGCGCCCTAGTTGTTACTTTGCACAATGGCCCGGTAATTATGTGTGGGATTGAGCCCCACGGTGCTGAGGCAAAGTCTGCGATTTTTTGTAACCTATTATTCTTGGTATTTCACCTATATTCATTCATGGGCTTTTGTAATTTTGCAATAAATATATTCTTTTTATTGAGGGTTCGTGGGGGTGGTGTGCCCCTTATCGTATTTTAACTTTGTGTGCCGGGCGTACATTCACCCCGGGTGTTGTTTAGTCTCTTGCCACATTTAACTTGTTGTCGTTTTGTATAAATAAATAAATATTTTTGCTTATATATATGGACTAGTACATCTTTTTTCCACTATGTGGGTTGTTTCTCCACCCCCTCCTGAAGGATAGGAATCGGGTCATCCATTTTCCCGGCCCCTGGGAAACTGCGAGACAAGGCATCCGCCTTAACATTCTTAGATCCAGGGCGATAAGTGACAACAAAATTAAACCTGGTAAAAAACAACGACCATCGAGCTTGTCTGGAATTCAGACGCTTAGCAGATTCCAAATACAGCAGGTTCTTGTGATCAGTAATGACGGTGACCGGGTGGACTGCCCCCTCCAAAAAGTGACGCCATTCTTCAAAAGCCAACTTAATGGCCAAAAGTTCCCTATTGCCGATATCATAATTCCTTTCGGCGGACGACAATTTTTTAGAAAAGAAAGCGCACGGATGCCATTTACCAGGGGACGGACCCTGGGACAATATTGCACCCACCCCTACGTCAGACGCGTCCACCTCCACAACGAACGGCTGTGATGCATCTGGTTGGATGAGAACGGGTGCCGAAGCAAAACATTTTTTCAAAGAGGAAAAAGCTTGGCAAGCTTTGTCCGACCATTTAGAAAAATCCGTCCCTTTTCTTGTCATGTCAGTGAGAGGTTTGACAACAGATGAGAAATTACAAATAAATTTCCGGTAGTAGTTAGCAAACCCCAGAAAACGCTGCAGAGCCTTAAGATCCTCTGGCTGATCCCATTCAAGCACTGCTCTCACCTTTTCAGGGTCCATACGGAAACCGGAGGCTGACACCAAGAAACCCAAAAACTGAAGTTCCTGTACGGCGAATACACACTTTTCCAGTTTGGCGTATAGTTTATTGTCTCGCAAGATCTGCAACACCTGTCTCACATGCTCCTGGTGAGACACAAGATCTGGTGAGTAAATTAAAATGTCATCCAAATATACGACCAAAACAGCCCCACCAGATGACGAAAAATGTCATTAACAAAATGTTGGAATACTGCTGGTGCAGTAGTCAGACCAAAAGGCATGACAAGGTTCTCATAATGTCCCTCCGGCGTGTTAAACGCCGTTTTCCACTCATCCCCCTCTTTTATCCTAATCAGATTATACGCCCCCCTGAGATCCAATTTAGAGAACCATTTGGCGCCAACAATTTGATTGAAGAGATAGGAATCAGAGGGAGTGGATACGGATCTCGAACAGTAATCCGATTAAGTTCGCGGAAATCCAAGCAAGGGCGTAGGCCTCCATCTTTTTTCTTCACAAAGAAGAACCCCGCGGCCACTGGGGAAGATGAAGGTCTAATATGCCCTTTGGCCAGACTTTCCGAAATATAATCTTTCATAGCCTGCCTCTCAGGACCAGAAAGGTTATATAACCTAGCTTTAGGTAACTTAGCATCAGGAAGTAAATTAATAGAGCAGTCATACACGCGATGAGGAGGCAACTCCTGACACCCCTCCTCAGAGAACACATCCCCAAAGTCCTCCAAAAAAGGAGGCAAAGTACTAGGCACGACCGCACTGATGACTGTGTTCATGCAGTTACTTTTGCAAAACTCCCCCCATTGGCTTATATCTCTGGACTGCCAATTAATCACAGGGTTATGTTTAACCAACCAAGGAAGTCCCAACACAATAGGAGTAGGTAGACCCTCCAACACATAACAAGATAATAGTTCCCTATGTATTGCCCCTACCCGAAGGTCAATGTTATGAACCTCATGAACAAAGCTACCTTGGCCGAGAGGCCTGGCGTCAATGGAGAATATAGGGATCGGTTTGACCAATACACTCAGATGCATACCTTGAGCCTGAGCAAACTGAGCGTCAACCAGATTAGCCCCGGACCCACTATCAAGAAGAACAGAAAATCTCTCCACTCTCGTACCAACCACCACCTCCACTGGTACAAGGAACTGAGAAGAACTAGCGGACGAAATACATACTCCCAGGTTGTCGTCCACCACACAACCTGGGATTAACAGTTTTCCGGCGACTTTTTGCTCAACAAGGCACGGGATGGACATCCCCCAACAAAATGTCCCTCTTTCCCGCAGAAGAAACACCTTCTAGTCCTGCGGCGTACCGCCAATCCCCTCCTACGAAATGATGTCCCTCCCAACTGCATAGGCTCCTCCGAACAGACAAGGGGAACCTCAACATAAGGGACTTTAGTAGTAGGTGGAGTAACAACAGGGGGCGGAGTTACCTCGCACCTCTCCCGGAGCCGTCTATCAGTACGGATAGCTAGGGCCATAGCAGCCTCCAGTGATGGAGGAGAATCATACTGAGCCAAAACGTCCTTTAATTTGTCAGAAAGCCCATGACAAAACTGGCTCCTAAGAGCTGGGTCATTCCACTGAGTATCTGTGGCCCATCTACGGAACTCAGAAGCAAATTCCTCCGCCGGACGATCTCCCTGCTGTATCTTACGTAATTTTGTCTCAGCAAGAGAGACCCGATCTGGGTCATCATATACCAAACCCAGGGCAGTAAAAAATCGATCTACTGACTGTAGAGCCGGGGATCCCGGAGGAAGGGAGAAGGCCCAGGATTGAGGGTCCCTTGTAGGAGCGAGATAACAATTCCCACTCTCTGCTCTTCACTCCCTGATGATCGAGGCCGAAGCCGAAAATACAATTTACATGCTTCCCTGAAGGTAAAAAATTTGTCTCGCCCACCAGTGAACCTGTCCGGGAGAGCTACTTTAGGTTCAAATCTGGTTTGCTCCGAGGGAGACAAAACTTTGGACTTAATGTCCGTCAGCTCCATGGATAATCCCTGCAACTGCAGAGCCAGCTGGGCTACTGGATCCATGGCAACTGGGAATAATTTTCTTTGGGCCAGTGAAAATGTCACGCGGTCTTATGATATGTGTACGATGTCAGTAAACTATTCTTAAAAGAACAACACTCTATACAACATATAGATTAGCAACATCAGCATGTAAATATAGAATAGATTTACCTGACACGATATCCGTTGAACTCAGGGTTAATCTTGAGGACTTGATACACTGTCACAGGAAAGAGGAGGACCGGGGGTCTAACCTGACCCTAAACTGGGGTCCTAACTAATCCCTCACCTTGGAGGTACTGATAATGGTTCAGAGGTCCAAGTCTCCAGCCTAACCCTGTCTCCTATCAGTCCCTGAACCCTGTAATCAGTCCTAAGAAGGATTCTGATTACCACAAAAGGGATATGGGCTGATCTCTGCTAAATACACAGATTAGACATATAAGACAGACTGGAGAAAACACAGACTTGCATACACACTCAAACACAGAAGGAACATAAATGATCTGGGATATTAAACTCTAAGCAAGGTGAGCTTAAAACAACTAAGGAGCTCTTTAACTTAAGTCTATACAGATACAATCCTATCTGTGGTCTGCATGAAGAATTTCACTGGCAACTCCCAACACAGACAACCAGAGATTTAAAGGAAACCAATCAACAAATAATTAATTGCAGCCGGAAGAAACTGCACCCAGTCCCAGAACTGAGCACAGACAGAATTAACTCCCTAACTGCCAAACACAAAGAAACAGCAACTCAGCTGTGAGAAGTCAGAATGTGCAACCGCGACGATCTTCGTGGCGATGCACACATGACAACTGCAGCTCTCATAAGGGCCCGCATGTCGGACCACGTGTCCTTAGTGCCTTTTTGCAGGCTCCGGAACTTCTTGCAGTAAGACTCCGGGGTGAGGTTGAACTGCTGGATCAGGGCCTGTTTGATGCTCTCATAGTCCTGTTCCGCCTCGACAGATAAGTCCCCCAAAATTTCCAGAGACTTACCCCTCAAACGGGGGGTCAGGTACTTGGCCCACTGATCCGACGCCAGATGGTGCTGTCAGCAGGTCCGCTCAAAGGCCCGCAGAAAGGACTCCAGGTCTCCATCCTTCTCCAGCAAGGGGAAGTCCTCGGCTCGGACCTTGGCTGTCTTGGGTTCCGGAGGTGCTGTGGTGGGCCATAGGAGATCCTGTCGAGCCAACTCCAGTTGATGCTGTCGCTCTGCAGCCTCAAAG
>JARQOD010000003.1:369282783-369315515 GCA_033576555.1 Oophaga sylvatica
GTCTCCTTATGTGCGATCTGCTCCTGTAAATGCTGTTTCTTCTGTAAGATAGTCTGATTCTGTTCCTGTAAGTAGCTGGATTCTGGTCTCTGTAATGTGCTGTGATTCCGGTTCCTGTAAGATAGTGCGTGTTCCTGGTCTCCTGTAAATGTGCTGGATTCTGTTTCCTGTAAGATAGTGCTGTATGCTGGTCCCTGTAAGATAGTGCTGTTTTCCTGTCTCCTGTAAGATAGTGCTGTGATTCTGGTCTCCTGTAAGATAGTGCTGTGATTTGTCTCCTGTAAGATAGTGCTGTGATTCTGTCTCGTAAGATAGTGTGTGATTGCGTCTCCTGTAAGATAGTGCTGTGATTCTGGTCTCCTGTAAGATAGTCTGTGATTGTCTCCTGTAAGATATGCTGTGATTCTGGTCTCCTGTAAAGTGCTGTGATTCTGGTCTCTGTAAGATAGTGCTGGATTCTGGTCTCCTGTAATAGTGCTGGATTCTGGTCTCCTGTAAGATAGTGCTTGTTCCTGTCTCTGTAAATGTGTGTGTTCCTGGACTCTGTAAGATAGTCTGTGATTCTGTCTCCTTAAGATGTGCTGGATTCCTGGTCTCCTGTAAGATAGTGCTGTGATTCTGGTCTCCTGTAAGATAGTGCTTTGATCTGGTCTCCTGTAAGATAGTGCGTGATTACTGTCTCCTGTAAGATAGTGCTGTGATTTTAGTCTCCTGTAAGATAGTGCTGTTTCCTGGTCTCCTGTAAGATAGTGCTGTGATTCCTGGTTCCTGTAAGATAGTGCTGTGATTCTGGTCTCCTGTAAGATAGTGCTGTGATTTGGTCTCTGTAAGATATGCTACTGGTCTCCTTAAGATAGTGCTGGTTCTGTCTCCTGTAAGATAGTGCTGGATTCTGGTCTCCTGTAAGATAGTGCTGTGATTTGTCTCCTGTAAGATAGTGCTGTGATTCTGGTCTCCTGTAAGATAGTGCTGTGATTCCTGGTCTCTGTAAGATATGCTGTGATTTGGTTCCTGTAAGATAGTGCTGGATTCTGGTCTCCTGTAAATAGTGCTGGATCTGGTCTCTGTAAGATAGTGCTGTGATTCTGTCTCCTGTAAGATAGTGTGTGATTCTGGTCTCCTGTAAGATAGTGCTGGATTCTGTTCCTGTAGATAGTGCTGGATTCTGGTTCCGTAAGATAGTGCTGGATTCTGGTCTCCTGTAAGATAGTGGTTTCTGGTCTCCAATTTGCGACCTTTCCGTTAAATATGGATTGTGTTCTTAATTATTGCTCTCTGTAAGAACTTATCCGGGTAAATATTTATTCTGTCTCTAAGATATACTTGTTATGGCTCTTGTGGCTGATATTCCTGTAAGATAGTCGTTTCTGTCCCTTAATAGCTGTATTCTGGTTCTTAAGATATGCTGTATTCGGTTCCTGTAAGATAGTGCTGTGATTGCTGTCTCCTGTAGATAGTGCTGGATTCTGTCTCCTGTAAGATAGTGCTGTGATTCCTGGTCTCCTGTAAGATAGTGCTGTGATTCCTGGTTCCTTAAGATATGCTGTGATTCTGTCCCTGTAGATAGTGCTGTGATTCGTCTCCTGTAAGATAGTGCTGGATTGGTCTCCTGTAAATAGTGCTGTGATTTGTCTCCTTAAGATAGTGCTGGATTCCTGGTCTCTGTAGATAGTGCTGTGATTCTGGTCTCCTGTAAGATAGTGCTGGATCTGTCTCCTGTAGTAGTGCGTGATTTGGTCTCCTGTAAGATAGTGCTGATTCTGTCTCCTGTAAGATAGTGCTGTGATTCTGGTCTCCTGTAAGATAGTGCTGATTCCTGGTCTCCTGTAAGATAGTGCTGTGTTCTGGTCTCCTGTAAGATAGTGCTGTGATTCTGGTCTCCTGTAAATAGTGCGTGATTCTGTCTCCTGTAAGATAGTGCTGTATTTGGTCTCCTGTAAGATAGTGCTTGATCTGTTCCTGTAAGATAGTGCTGTTTCTGGTTCCTGTAAGATAGTGCTTGATCTGGTCTCCTGTAAGATAGTGTGTGATTTGGTCTCCTGTAAATAGTGCTGGATTTGTCTCCTGTAAATAGTGCTGTGATTCTGGTCTCCTGTAAGATAGTGCTGTATTCTGGTCTCCTGTAAATAGTGCTGTGATTCCTGTCTCCTGTAAGATAGTGCTGGATTGCTGTCTCCTGTAAGATAGTGTGTATTCCTGGCTCCTGTAGATAGGCGGATTCTGTCTCCTGTAAGTAGTGCTGGATTCTGGTCTCCTGTAATAGTGCTGTGATTTGTCTCCTGTAAGATAGTGCTGTGATCCTGGTCTCCTGTAAGATGTGCGTGATCTGTCTCCTGTAAATAGTGCTGTGATTCTGTCTCCTGTAAATATGCTGTATTGGTCTCCTGTAAATAGTGCTGTGATTCTGTCTCCTGTAAAGTGCTGTGATTCTGTCTCTGTAGATGTCGTGATTCTGGTCTCTGAAGATAGTGCTGTGATTCTGGTCTCTGTAAGATAGTGCTGATTCTGTCTCGTAGATAGTGCTGTGATCTGTCTCTGTAAGATGTGCTGTTTGTCTCCTTAGATAGGCTGTGTTCCTGGTCTCTAAATAGTGCTGTGATTTGTCTCCTGTAAGATATGCTGTGATTCTGTTCCTTAAGATAGTGCTGTGATTCTGGTCTCTGTAAATGTGCTGTGATCTGTCTCCTGTAAGATAGTGGTATTGGTCTTGTAATATGCTGTGTCTGCTCTGTAAGATAGTGCTGTGATTCTGGTCTCCTGTAATAGTGCTGTAATTCTGGTCTCCTGTAAGATAGTGCTGTGATTCTGTTCTCCTGTAAGATAGTGCTGTGATTCTGGTCTCCTGTAAGATAGTGCTGTGATTCTGGTCTCCTGTAAGATAGTGCTGTGATTCTGGTCTCCTGTAAGATAGTGCTGTGATTCTGGTCTCCTGTAAGATAGTGCTGTGATTGCTGGTCTCCTGTAAGATAGTGCTGTGATTCCTGGTCTCCTGTAAGATAGTGCTTGATTCCTGGTCTCCTGTAAGATAGTGCTGTGATTCCTGGCTCCTGTAAGATAGTGCTGTGATTCTGGTCTCCTGTAAGATGTGCTGTGATTCCTGGTCTCTCTGTAAGATAGTGCTGTGATTCTGGTCTCCTGTAAGATAGTGCTGTGATTCCTGGTCTCCTGTAAGATAGTGCTGTGATTCTGGTCTCCTGTAAGATAGTGCTGTGATCTGGTCTCCTGTAAGATAGTGCTGTGATTCTGGTCTCCTGTAAGATAGTGCTGTGATTCCTGGTCTCCTGTAAGATAGTGCTGTGATTCTGGTCTCCTGTAAGATAGTGCGTGATTGCTGTCTCCTGTAAGATAGTGCTGGATTCCTGGTTCTCCTGTAAGATAGTGCTGTGATTGCTGGTCTCCTGTAAGATAGTGCTGTGATTCCTGGTCTCCTGTAAGATAGTGCTGGTTGATTGCTGGTCGTCTCCTGTAAGATAGTGCTGTGATTCTGGTCTCCTGTAAGATAGTGCTGTGATTCTGGTCTCCTGTAAGATAGTGCTGTGATTGGTCTGGTCTCCTGTAAGATAGTGCTGTGATTCTGTCTCTGTAAGAAGTGCTGTGATTCCTGTCTCCTGTAAGATAGTGCTGTATTGCTGTCTGTAGATTGCGTATTCCTGGTCTCCTGTAAGATAGTGCTGTGATTCTGGTCTCCTGTAAGATAGTGCTGTGATTGCTGGTCTCCTGTAAGATAGTGCTGTGATTCTGGTCTCCTGTAAGATAGTGCTGTGATTGCTGGTCTCCTGTAAGATAGTGCTGTGATTGCTGTCTCCTGTAAGATAGTGCTGTGATTCCTGGTCTCCTGTAAGATAGTGCTGTGATTCCTGGTCTCCTGTAAGATAGTGCTGTGATTCTGGTCTCCTGTAAATAGTGCTGTGATTCTGGTCTCCTGTAAGATAGTGTGATTCCTGGTTCCTGTAAGATATGTGGATTCTGGTCTCCTGTAAGATAGTGCTGTGATTCCTGGTCTCCGTAAGATAGTGCTGTGATTCTGGTCTCCTGTAAGATAGTGCTGTGATTCTGGTCTCCTGTAAGATAGTGCTGTGATTGCTGGTCTCCTGTAAGATAGTGCTGTGATTCCTGGTCTCCTGTAAGATAGTGCTGTGATTCCTGGTCTCCTGTAAGATAGTGCTGTGATTCCTGGTCTCCTGTAAGATAGTGCTGTGTTTCCTGGTCTCCTGTAAGATAGTGCTGTGATTCCTGGTTTCCTGTAAGATAGTGCTGTGATTGCTGGTCTCCTGTAAGATAGTGCTGTGTTTCCTGGTCTCCTGTAAGATAGTGCTGTGATTCCTGGTCTCCTGTAAGATAGTGCTGTGATTCCTGTTCTCCTGTAAGATAGTGCTGTGATTCCTTGTCTCCTGTTAGATAGTGCTGTGATTGCTGGTCTCCTGTAAGATAGTGCTGTGATTCCTGGTCTCCTGTAAGATAGTGCTGTGATTCCTGGTCTCCTGTAAGATAATGCTGTGATTACTGGTCTCCTGTAAGATAGTGCTGTGATTACTGGTCTCCTGTAAGATAGTGCTGTGATTGCTGGTCTCCTGTAAGATAGTGCTGTGATTCCTGGTCTCCTGTAAGATAGTGCTATGTTTCCTGGTCTCCTGTAAGATAGTGCTGTGTTTCCTGGACTCCTGTAAGATAGTACTGTGATTTCTGGTCTCCTGTAAGATAGTGCTGTGATTCCTGGTCTCCTGTAAGATAGTGCTGTGATTCCTGGTCTCCTGTAAGATAGTGCTTTGATTCCTGGTCTCCTGTAAGATAGTGCTGTGATTACTGGTCTACCTGTAAGATAGTGCTGTGATTACTGGTCTCCTGTAAGATGGTGCTGTGTTTCCTGGTCTCCTGTAAGATAGTGCTGTGATTCCTGTTCTCCTGTAAGATAGTGCTGTGATTCCTGGTCTCCTGTAAGATAGTGCTGTGATTGCTGGTCTCCTGTAAGATAGTGCTGTGATTCCTGGTCTCCTGTAAGAAGATAGTGCTGGGATTGCTGGTCTCTGTAAGATAGTGCTGTGATTCCTGGTCTCCTGTAAGATAGTGCTGTGATTCCTGGTCTCCTGTAAGATAGTGCTGGGATTATTGGCCTCTCCTGTAAGATAGTGCTGGGATTCCTGGTCTCCTGTAAGATAGTGCTGTGATTGCTGGTCTCTCCTGTAAGATAGTGCTGTGATTCCTGGTCTCCTGTAAGATAGTGCTGGGATTACTGGTCTCCTGTAAGATAGTGCTGGGATTACTGGTCTCCTGTAAAATAGTGCTGTGATTCCTGGTCTCCTGTAAGATAGTGCTGTGATTCCTGGTCTCCTGTAAGATAGTGCTGTGATTACTGGTCTCCTCACAGAACACAGATCTGCTACTGACACATTGTAGTGCCTTTTTACTATCTGCTGCCCAGCATGTGAAACACAATCCTCCTGAAAAAAGTGAAAAAGTGTTTAGTCTGGGAGAAGTTAATATAAGAACACATCCTGTACGAAAAGAGAGGGAGAGAGGGGAGATAATCACATGTTCAGAGTGTAAATATGGATGTAAGAGACCAGTGATTACCATAAGGAATATAACCACTATAAAAATTAAAATGACTAAATAATAACCCCCTTTTTATGCTTATTTGATTCTTCAATAAATTCATCAAATGTGTCATGGTATTGCTTATACTAGTAACTGTGACGCTACCGAGACATGTCCCCTACGGTGCAGGTGGAGGGTCATCAGATGACTTGGTCTTGGCCAAGGTATTTAGATACAGCGCTACACTGGGGGGGGGTAAACCTTTTCGACTGACAGAAAGCCTCATCATATTTAATTTACGGTATTAGTTAGGCAGCAGAGAAAATGAATGTAAATGTAGAGTTTAGCATTACAGTTATTTAGAACAAGAGTTTTTTTTAAATTGGAATTTATTATTTACAGTCTTTCCATATTTATTGTGGTTGGTGCATGTCATAGCTACGACCGTTTCCAAATTTAAATATAGGTCACTTATAATAAAAACAAAAATTGTATTATTTCTCATTGACCTGTAACTAATCAAAGCAATGGTGTTCATGATGCTGGTGCAATGAGGAGGATACAATGAAATGGTCTGTCTACCAAAGTCTCACCCCCGAGTGGAAGTACAACTTCCTAAATGTGGGGGTCTTTTGCATGCCAGGGACTGATGATTAACATGCACAAAGAGCTCTTTCTTTGGCACAGAAATTAAATAGGGGAGGGGATGGAGCAGTTATGAAACACAAAGACATGAAAACGCTCGTTACTGAGGCTATTCCTGGACACAGTGAAAACAGATTAATGGGGTCGTTTGTACACTGGAAATCTGGGTTAAGTCACTTAAAAGAGATGGAAATTGAGCATTAAGTGAGACTATTTTGTGAAGGTAAAAGCAGGATAATGCCTGGATGTTGATTTAATGTTTGTTTTTTTTTGTGAAACATGAAAATAATGTTTTCCTAAGCTAGTGAACAATTACTGATACTCTGCAAGAGGTTGAACAGATCAGAAAAAAGGACGTAAAGAGAAATATTCTTGTCTCTAGGGCCCGACTGATGCAGCCGATAACTGTTTGTATGAAAGGACCACGTTTAGCTGCTGAGTATTGGCAACATGATCCAAAAGAATAAAACTACAATTGTTTATAATAAGTAACGAGAAAGTGTTAATTACCGTATATGTCGTCTCTAATTAAGGAGGATATTTGCCAGATAATGCCTGACCTCTACCTAAGCCATCCATGGATTTCCCTTACAGCAGCCGATGGTATTGGATGTACTCCATCCATGTGCCATGTTCTGCTGGAAGGAGCCTATGAGAAACTCTATAACCTTTTGCCAATTCGACCTGGCGTAGCTCACAGACACTTTTTTTGCTTGTGATATCTATGGGAATTAAAAGGTCAATGAATTGATATTCAGGACCCTGGTTCAAGGTCCATGTCAAATACTTTGTGACCGGCCCATGGGAGCTCTATGAACAGCCTCTTGCCTGCCAGAATCCCTAGCGCCTCTTCTGATTTGTGGGCTATGTTACAACATCACCTTTGCTGCGCAGGGCTTCCATCCATCTGCCACAGACTACTGATGGGACCATTGGACCAGTGTCCTGAAAATCAATTCTTTCTAGTGGGGATCTTTTACATATAATTCACATAGCGTGAGACTTTGCAAACTGTTTTGTTAAATATGGCACATAGTCCGATTATCGTTAGTTACAGTATGGAATTGGCATAAAAATACTGTTAAAATGCTTCATTGTTTTCAAGAACTCACTTCTTCACATCTCTGATAAAGCCATTCTTTTTACCTACACCCCTGATGAAGCCATGCTCATTGGCGTACACCCCTGATGAAGCCATAATTATTGGTGAAATGCTTGGGACTTTATCCATCCATATCATCCTCTTATGGGTAGCACCGTTTGCTCACACGCCTTTTAGGATCTGGTACTGGTATTATTTATTTATTGTTTTTACATACACTTATTCTTACCATCTTTCTTTGTGTCCTTTTGGTGCATTATAGCCAATATATGCTTTATTTGGCTCATGTTTTGTATAATTTTTCTTGGCTCTTTACCAAATACCCTTGTATTTTCATAACTGTCTTTTCAGTATTTGTGTGGATTAAGGTTGGATTTCAGCATTTATTTCTTTGTGCTTTTAAGTGTTTTTATTCTTCTTTGTTCAGTTTGCGTTTAATAAAATATTTTCATTATTTCGGTTTTCTGTGATATTATAGGGTTATTAGTGCTTATTCCATACCCTCTTTTCCTCTTGTTTCGTATTTTATGACAATACATTATGTAACGGAAACTACACGTCACCTTAACTGATTGAGTCCTGTTGTGTTATTCCTCAACTTTGATTGTTTTTTTGTGATATTGCATTACAAGTTAAATTGGTTTCAGAAGTGATCGGGAAGGTTTACAGGAGCAAAATATCTATAGATACCTGTCAGCTGGCCATTCATAGACTGTATATTGTTTCCCATTTGTAAGAGCCATTATCCTAATAATTTGTGACACTTACAACATTGGTTTTGGTTTGAAACACATGGGGCATGAAGCACTTTACTTTTCATAGCTGCTTGTAGAAGACATTTAATAGGTTACAGACATGGTCTCCGAACAATCCTCCGAAGTTTGCAGATCTGCTGAGGTTTATTCCTGGTGTCTCGGGCATCACACAAGTACAAGCATCGCTATTACATTTCTTATTTTATATTCCACTAAATTGCACAAGAAACTGAAAATTGCCATTAGGCCAAAAAAAAAGAGCATTACAAACAGTGTCAATTATTGATTATTTTAGATTGATTTGCGGGCTGTAATGAATTTCTAGGTCTCCAGAATTGTATTTAGTGTATCTTGGAACTTTTTCTTTGCGATTCAGCATCTTGTAACTAGAAGCCACATTTACAGACAAATTACAGTTTGTGTAAAACAGATCCCAAAAATAGGATAATTACAAATCGTTTCTCATGTTGAATTGCAGTCTGTTATTTTTAACCCTTTCAGCCCCGAGCCTGTTTCCATTCCTGCCAAGGCCAATTTTCCCAATTCTAAACAATTTGCAGGTGCCATGTCACATTGGCAGAGCCCCTGAGGTGCCAGAACAGCAGAACCCCCCACCCAATAAGTGACCTCATTTTACAAACTGTACCTCTCAATGAATACATCTAAGGGTGCAGTGATCATATTGGTGTCACAAAATTTTACATAATTGGGCAGTGAAGAAACAATAATTACATTTTTACCATAAAAGTTTTGTTTTAGCTCCAGATTTAACATTTTCATATGGGAACATGGGTTAACATGGCACCCAAATATGTCCCACAATTTCTGTTGAACGTGGCTATACCCCATATGGAGCTGTACAGTACTGTACAGTAGCCACACGGAAAGACTCGGGAGGGACAATGTGCTATTTGACCTTTTCGTACAATAGTTTCTGGGCTCCATATGCAGAGCCCCATAAGTGCCAGAAGAGCAGAATCCCCCCCTCAAGTGACCACATTTTTGAAATTACAAAACTCCAGGAATTTATCTACAGGTGCAGTGATGATTTTGACAAGCATCAGTGGATGTTGTCGAGTGAAAATTGCAAATTTGCCGTTGTAGTGACTGTATATTGTAGTGCCATTACATTATTCCCAGCCTGTGCTTCTGGAGACATGGAGCCCGAAAATTAGATGGGTTCTCATCACCACACCACAGAAATGCCAAACATGTGGATGCTAAATGTGGTTTAGGCACACTGGGGCTCAGAAAGGAGCTGGAAAATTAGCTGGATTTCTTTTGGGGGCGAAGAGTCATAGCACTTTTTCAGAACCTTTGTGCTATCAGTAACATATATTTGCATTGACGGATTACAGACTTGAGAAGGGACTTGCTTTTTTTGTGGATTGAGTTGATGCTTTTATTGGCAACATTTTGCATAACATTTTCGATCATATTTATCCTGTGCTCTACTGTACTCTGATCACTTACATCAGGGTTACCATCTAAACCTCTGAATGACATGACTTAGATGAAACCCCTGAGGGATCCAGTCACTTTAATGACCTAGCTGAGTTACTCTTGACTCTGTCTGGCCTCTGTTAAGCGGTGCCCTACTTTTCAAAGCTGTTAAGCGCGTATCTGCAGGTTAATGGCGTTTTTTTTCTGGTGACAGGTTCCCTTTAAGATTTCTTAGATACGGCACCATTTTTTTTTTTTGCTTTTAATTTTGCCTATTTATCAACAGTGGTTTGAAATGTTTTTGTACAGCTCATAGTAAATAGTGCAAAAAAATCGCAATGTTTGGCTTTTTTACGTCAGCTTTGTCATCGTTTTGAAAAGTTGACAGATCTTCATGGTGAATATGCATGTCCAAGCACGACCATAAAACTTATCATGATGCCACAAAAGTGGTGTAAATGATGGCAGATTGGACACATTTCCTATCCAGTTGCACTTATTTTAATGAATTTGGCAAATCTTACTCGACCGGACTCTTCATCAAGACTGATGTATAAAACGCAAATCTTGATGAATTGGAACCAATGTCTTTTTCCTATGCCATCTGCATCACCAAAAAAAAAAGCGTGGAGCCCCTGAGGGTCCAGTCACCACAGAGGTACTGCACCTCATCCAGAGGTATGGTATCCCACTCTCATGTAAGGAGGGAGCACTACCCAGGACTCTAACATTCGCACCCAACACACACTAGTTTAGTCAGGGCACCTGGGCATACCCCAAGGGAGGAGGGCCTCATCTCACGCTGGGTATGAAAGGGTGTTGGGGTGTGTGTGGAGAATATAGAGAAAGGGGGAGGAGCGTAGAGAGCAGGAAAAACAGTGAGTTGTAAGGAGAGAGTGAAAGTGAGCAGATGTGCTGACAAGGAGCTCCCTGTCAGAGGGAGCTAGGAAGAATAGAGGAGTTGGTCTGAGGAGACCGAAGGTGAAGGAGTGCAGCAGAGAGGCTGCAGAAAGAGAGAATTGTGAGGAGAGGCTGAAGGAAGCTCCTGGGAGGACGGAAGGGGTCCTAGGGGCACAGGAAGTGCAGAAGCCACCCGTGGGGCCCGATCCAGTAGTGGAGGGACGAGGTCGCAGTAGGGGAGCCGGCCCCCAAGACTAGTGGAGGACTGCAAGACTCGGCTAGCAAGCTGGAGGCGGAGGTATCTGTACGTGCCTCAGCCACATCCACAATTAATTGCTGAAAAGGCAGCTATATAGGAGCAAGGGGACCCAGAGGACGTCATCCGACAAGGTCCGCGACTGCTGGCTTGGAACACTGATTGTGTAGGTGCTGGGCTGCGCGATGAGATGGCCGGGAAATGAACATACTGAAGGGAGTCCTGGAAAGGTGTATCCTGATCTACCTGGGAGCTTGCTGGACCCCTCACCTGGAGGACATGGCACTAAGCGGGCATCTGTGCACAAGTGAACTGTGTGTAAAACGTTGGAAACTGCACCCTGCTGTGTCCTCTGAATCATTGCTGCGCCACCTGTTCTGCACCACACTCACCAACAACATCACTTTTAACATCCTAACTGCCCTGGGACACAGCTCTACCCGTGGAGAGCTTAACCATCTTTGCTGCCCTATCATCAACCCAGAGAATCTGCATTGCAGTGTCGGTCCCCTGACCGAATACCACGAGTGGCGTCACGAACACTTTATTACAAACTTTATTTTCCCCTTTTCATCATCATCCCCTTTTACTGGACACCCAGGGCCACGGAGCATGTCACTGCTGCCGTGACACTTCCCCTTTAAGAAGCGGCCCAGTACCGAGTATCCCCACTGCCCTGGCGGGCGATCCAAAAGCAACATACAAACTGCTTGAATTCATGGTAAAACTGCATGCAGCACTTGGAATTGCGTCTTGGAATTTGTATAAAAGATGCTAATGTATGAGTTGTTCTTTTTCTAAGCTAAAGCCTAAAAATAAGTGATAACTAAGTTGGTTTTAGTTTGAGCACTCTTGTCTTTAAAATGTTCGCCATCACTGATTTAAAGGGAATCTGTCAACCCATTTTTCGACCATCAGCTGAAGCCACCGCCATCAGGGGCTTATCTACAGCATTCTGTAATGCTGTAGATAAGCCCCCGATGTTACCTGAAAGACAAGAAAAATGAGTTATATTATACTCACCCAGGGGCAGTCCGCCGTCCGGTCCGATTGGCGTCGTGGTCCGGTCCGGCGCCTCCTATCTTCTTTCGAAGCCCTCCTCTTTCTTAGCTTCCCGTCGCGGCTCCGGCTCCAGCGCACTGCTCTGCCCTGTTGAGGGCAGAACAGAGTACTGCAGTGCGCAGGCGCATGGAAAGGTCAGAGAGGTCACCAGGGCAGAGCAGTGCGCCTGCGCCGCGATGGGAAGCTAAGAAAGAGGAGGGTTTCGCTAGAAGATGGGACCGGACTGCGACGCCCATCGGACCGGACTGGACGGCGGACCCCCCCCCTGGGTGAGTATACTATAACTCATTTTTGTTGTCTTTCAGGTAACATCGGGGGCTTATCTACAGCATTACAGAATGCTGTAGATAAGCCCCTGATGACGGTGGCTTCAGCTGATGGTCGAAAATAGGGTGACAGACTCCCTTTAAGGGGTTAAACAGTCCTAGTAGCGACAGCTGGGTCTCAGCTATCACTTAAACCGAGGTGCTGGCGGTGATTGTGTGGGCATTACCCCTGTGCCTGCCTGATCACCAGGATGTACCGGTACGTCCAATGTTGGGAAGGAGTTAAAGAGAAACTGTCATCAGAAAACGACCTATTGTTTGAATCCGTTTTTTTTGTGTTAAAAGTATATACATTTAGTATATTTTTTGCAATGTTTTTCTTTCCATATCACAAACGGTATTAAAAATAGAATTCTTGCAATTTTCACACTGGCCACAGGAGCTTTTTCAGACTCTAAATTCCTGTTCTTTCAGTATATTCACCTGTACATTAGCAGCAATGAACAAAATCCATCCTTATTTTTTGAATTGAGGCATCTAATGAGCGTTTGCAAAGGTCATAGTGAAGGAAATGGGAGCAAGGTCAGCTGGGCCATGGCCTATTGTGAATGATGGAATCTGTGTTATCAGCTGTGAATATAGGTATTACCTGCCATTGTAATTTGGCCTCTGCTGATAATGAGTCTACTGAAAACTCATTTTACTCTGGCCCCTGCTGATAATGAACCTACCAAAAACTCTTCCTAAAAGGACAGTAAAGCCCCCGTCTCACATAGCGATACACCAGCGATCCCGACAACGATCAGGATCGCTGGTGTGTCGCTACATGATCGCTGCTGAGCTGCCAAACAGGCAGCTTAGGCAGCGATCAGCACAGCGACACTGCTGGTAACGTCGCTTAGTTACCCGCAGTGTACGTTGGATACCAGCGCCCTGATGCAGGGAGCTGGTAACTAAGGTACACGTCGGGTTTCCAGGCGCTGCGCGGTGCCTGGAAACCCGTTGTGTACCTTGGTTACCAGCTCCCTGCATCAGGGCACTGGTATCCAAGGTACACATCGGGTTTCCAGGCACAGCCCCGCGCCTGGAAACCCGCTGTGTACCTTGGTTACCAGCGGATCGCTGGTCTCCCGCCTGTCACACGCAGCAATGCGTGCTGGCCAGCGGGAGACCAGCGATCAAAAAAATGTCCAGGACATTCAGCGACGATCAGCGATACCCAGCAGGGGGCTGATCGTCGCTGAATGTCACACACAGCGATATCGCTGGGGACATCGCTGCTGCGTCACAAAACTAGTGACTCAGCAGCGATCTTGCTAGCAAGATCGCTGTGTGAGACGGGGGCTTAAGTACTGAATCTAAGATAGCCCCAGGGGCCAGTGTGAAAATAGCAATATTAAATTTTTTTTTTAATAAAGATCAAGACATGGCAGAAAAAATACAGCTCATCAATTTGCCAAAAATTAAAAAAAATGCATTTAAAAACCTAATTTATCAATTAGTCTTTTTGTGATAACTTGCCCCTAAAAGGGTTCAGGGTTGATCCTGGCAATGCGTCCTTCATCCATAGATAGGTAAGGATTGGGCATAGCAAAATGCCACAGCCCAATCCTTACTTTCCTCAATAAATGAAGGCGGAACGCCACATTCAAAAAGTTTGTATAGAGAAGGGTTGGATAGACATAAAAAAATTATATATATATTATATATATATATATATATAATATGAGTGCACCTTGACATAATCATAGTATATAACCCACCTTATGGTGAGATTTTCTCAGTCTTATTGTACTGATAATGACAAGAAGCCATTGCTTGAAGGTTTGTGGCTCTAGGTTATCTCTGTCATGGATGCACCATATGTAATGAAGTCACACTGCAAAGGATATATTTATATCTAAAGGACACCCTATACGGTAATTAAATTATAATAGGATATTGGTCCCCAAAACTTCAATGTAAGACATGATGCGACGTCTTGGACATTTGGTACTGCTGTATCTGAATGATCGTCGCTGTTACGATGATTCTGTACAGTGTGTATTCTGTGTGATTTCAGGTTTCTGAATTTCTTCCTCCCTTCTATATATATTTAATGTCTGGGAATCATACACTGTGTCTCCTGAATTTCATCATTCAGCACAAATCTGATCTTGTCTCCTGTCTCTCCCTCCCCTCTTGTCTTTTCAATGATCCCGATTTTGCTGTATATTGCTGTGCGTTCTCTGTCGGTCCGGTATCTGGTATTTATCACTGAAAAAGGTAAGATGATTTTCATTTCTAAGTGCTGGTTTTCATTAGGTTTTCTAAGCTCAATTCTAAAGGGACTTGGGAAAAAAATGAGTCTGGTCCTGGAGGAATGTAACATTGGGTAGTAAATGACCTCCCGATGTTCCCTTGAATGAACCTGCAGCCAAATACTACCTCATTGCTGTGGAACATGGTTTATAGTAAGGAGCAGAGCAGATGCCGGGGTGAGCTGAATCACTGTGAGAACCAAAGCAAAGTGTGTGGGTTTTTATTTTGTAAGTGATGCATTGTGTGTCATAGCTGTGAAATATGCCAAGATTTCCCTTTTGTTTCTGAGAATGGGCACAGTATTATATGTCAATCATTGTAATCTGCTGGATAAGACTTACATGTATTGAACCAATCTAAAAAATGTCATATAGAAATATCTATCTATCTATCTATTTTCTTCATTCCATCTATCCTTCTTTCCTTCCATCTATCCTCCCTCCTTTCTTCCATCTATCCTTCTTCCTTTCTTCCATCTTCCTTCCATCTCCTTCTTCCTTCCCTTCCTCCTTCTCTATCCTTCCTTCCATCTATCCTTCTTCTCTCTCCATATATCCTTCTTGCTTCCTTCCATCTAGTTTTCATTCCTTCCATGTATTTCTTTCTTTCTCTCATCTCATAACTTTGTGTAAAGGGAGCATACCATGTTCTATATTCTGTCCAATCTGCTTGCACCATGCCATAGACCAGGAGGAGCTTGATTATATAGATTTATAGGTTGTAATTTTATTTATTGAAATCTCTGCTCTTTCTATATTTAGGGAGTCCAGTGGACGAGTCCTAGTCTGTAATTCACAACTTTCCGTGTAGGGAAGGTAGTCACTCATTAATTGGAACCGGTCACTGGACACATAGGCATAGAAAGAGCTAGGATTTCAATGAAAGAAATGCAAGTTACACCAAAACTTTTCCCACAAACCTATGCAATAAAAAGGTACTTTTGGCAGAATTGACTTTTTTTCTGAACAGATGAAATCACTCATCTATCTTTCCATGTGAGCAAATACCGTATTTTTCGGACTATAAGACGCACTTTTTTCCCCAAAAATTTTTGTGGAAAGCGGGGGTGCGTCTTATAGTCGAATATACCATACTCTCGGTGCCGAGATCTCAATCTGTGCATGCGCCACCTCCTGCGGCCATTTTCCCGGAGGCAACAGCATCGAGACAATGGAAGTGCGTGGGCTCCAGGCTTTCACAAAATGTCGTTGGAGCCCCCGAATTAGCACTGCCACACCTGGATGGGATTTACCGGAGACCACCGCTTCGCAGCAATGGATGTGCGGGGCTCTGGGCTTTCACAAAATGTCGGCAGAGCCGCCGAACCTGCCGCACCAGGCTGGGTCATATCAGGACCACCAAACACCCCCTGTGACTCCGCTCCACCAGTGCTGCTGAAATCCTCCAGGGTAAGCTGAATTCAGGACTGTAATTAATTTTTTTTCCGCATTTTCCTTCTGAAAATTTGGGGTGCGTCTTATGGTCCTGGGTGTGTCTTATAGTCCGAAAAATACGGTATATAGGTTTGGCATAACTTGTATTTTATTTATTGAAAGAAATATCTATGGTATTTTTTTTTTAGTTGTCCAGTAGGCAGTCCTATTTAGTGATTTTGAAGTAATTTCCTGTAAATATAGTGAATAGAGATGGCTGCCGATAACTGAACAGAAACACCCATTTTTCTCATAGGAATAGAACGAATCTATTGGTTCCTTGGATCTTTTTAAGAAAAAAAAGACATTGTTTATCAGAGAAACGATGAGGGTATTTCCATCACCAGTTTATTATACCTTTGACAGCCTCATTTTTAGGACCAGGGATCATTGGCAACATTACGTTTACTGTTTATGATGACTTCAGTCTTGCCCTATAAAAAGAAAAATTTGGGCTCAATGTGCATGGATCACAAAAATTCATACTGTTCTCTCACGACTTATTTTTCCCATGAGGGAAACACTTGTGCGAAAGTTTTGGAAGTGCCACAATTTTACGGTTTCACATCCTTGATAGGGGGCTATTACCAAGTGCATAAGAAATAAAGCATTGCCTACATGAATTTTTGACCTGAGCATTAACAAATTTTCTCAAAACTGTACATTTGAGCAGACTAGACATGTGTAATCCTGAACACCGGAGCATGTGCCTTGGCTCGCTGCATGCCGTAAATTAGTAATATTGGACCTAGACAATGACTTCCTTACGTGGAGAGGAGGAAGGTTGGTTTTGGCTTAGCTTTATATGTAGAGTAATAGCCTTGGTTTTATTTCCAGGCACCGGGAGGACATGGCTATGACCTCATCGAGAGTTAGATTAGCAGTCTGGAAAGAGATGTTTTGAAAGACTTTCTCTGGTTAAAACATTAGGTCGCAGAACTGAAATAACCATTCATTTGGCGTTTACAGCTAAATGCTAATTAGCTCATCTATATTACTAACGACTTTGCATTCTGCTCTAATTTAGCTCTGGCTGATTCAGCACAGATATATGGCTGACATTTGGGAAGTGGGAAAAATACTCAAAAAATTTAGTAGGTGCAAAGCATACATTTCTGGAACTTGTGTTTTTGGGCAGTTAAAATAAATTCTGTCCTACATTTTCTGTTTTGCGGGTTTGTGATTGTTTAATTGCCTGTTTACACAGGTTGACCTGTCCAGTTAATTGAGCATAGGCTTACATTTTTCTTGGCAGCACACGTCCTGTTTTCACAGGACGATACACTGCCGAAACCAATGATCTTTTGGGTAAGCCAAAAGATCATCTTTTGGGCAAAGGAAAACATCATTTCACCTGACGAATGAGCGTTTAGCTGGTTCGTCGGGTGAACAGCAACCTGTTTAGACTGCAGGATTATCGTGAATTGAGAGTTCCGACTTGCGAGGGTAACCGACACTGAACAGATACATGCTTGGTGATCAGCGGTTGTGTAATAGCCTGTTTAAACTGTCCAAATCTTATTTGCTATCACCTATCAAAATATAGAATTAATTATCCTGTACAGTAAACACCATATGGAGAAAAAAAAATCAAAACCATAGAATAGTATTTCTTTGGTCACCAAAGGCAATCTGTCACCCCAAAATTGCCATATCAGATAAAGATATGGCTGAATAGTGCGTCCCATAACAAAGCTAACGGTAGGTACCATATATCCTGATACCCCCGTTTCTCATATCAAAATACCTTTGTAAAGTTGGTTATTTTCTGTGTCAATCACGGTGGTCAGGTCAGGAGGGCGGCGTTTTCTCTCCTCTCCCTCCCCCCCGCTCCTCGTCACCAGTTGAGTATCGCCGTCTGTGAATTCCACAGACGGCGTTCGGCTTCCCGCAATTGCGCAATTCAAAATCCGGCCCAGCGCATGCGCAGTGTGCTTTGCCCAACAGTGGGCAAAGCATAAAATCGTTACAACGCATGCGCTACTCTTTCCTTCCCCGGAAGTTGTCTAAGGCAAGCAGTCATTTCTGGGGCAAGGAAAGAGTAGCGCATGCGTTGTACCGATTTTATGCTTTGTCCACTGTTGGGCAAAGCACACTGCGCGTGTGCCGGATTTTGAATTGCGCAATTGCGGGAAGCCGAACGCCGTCTGTGGGATTCACAGACGGCGATACGCAACTGATGACGAGGAGCGGGGGTGGGGGGAGAGGAGAGGAAAAACGCCTCCCTCCTGACCTGACCACCGTGATTGACAGCGCAAATAACCAACTTTACAAAGGTATTTTAATATGAAAACGGGGGTATCAGGATATATGATACCTACCGTTAGCTTTGTTATGGGACGCACTATTCAGCCATATCTTTATCTGATATGCCAATTTTGGGGTGACAGATTCCCTTTAAAAAAAAATTGCAATAAAAAGCTATCAAAATGGTTTATGTACCCCAAATTTGTATCAATAAAAACTTGTCTCACCATGCAAAAAACGGTCATTCACAAAGCTCCATTAATGGAAGAATGAAAATGGTATGGATCTTGGAAAATGGCGACCAAAGCAAAAAGTGTTTTTTTTTTTTACAAAATTTTAATTTTTTTCATTGACTTAACTAGAAAAAAAAGTCCATCAAACTTAGTTTTAATCGTACTGTTTCAAGGTAATTTTTTACCACCACAAATCCAAAAAAACATTTGGCAAAATTGCTTATTTTTTCATCATTTCATCCCACTTGGATTTTTTTCCCGTTTTTTCCTTTACATTGTATGGCAATTAAATTGGGTAAATCAAAACTGCAGCTTGTACTGCAAAAAAACAAAAACAAAATGCCCTCATATGTCTATGTTGACGGAAAATTTCAAAAGGTACGGCTCTTGGGAGAAAAATTAAAAAGCGCAGAAATGAAAAATGTTTATGGCTGTTTATGGAAGCCTCGATGCTTCCCGTAGCTACGTGACTCCGTGTAACATGTTAGTTGTCACTTCTCTTTCATCAGGGGGTAAGATTTTAAAATCAGCAGTTTTTTACTTGCTCTATGATTCTCCCTTGGTAGAAAAACAGCAGTTTCATTGGTTAAATGGCAGCAAAAGTGCCTTGTCTTTTGTCCAAAATGCGATGGCAATTGAGGTGATTGGGCCACGCGTTATTTTGTGATATTACTTAAATAGAGCTGTCCTGCAGTGATCACCGTGGGATGATTTCAGCCCTTTTCCTGCCTAAACACCTTCTATTACAGGTTATTTGAAGCATCAATGCAAGTCTGAAAGTTTCTGAATGACTAGAAAATGACCTGCACAGTAGATGTTACAGGCTTTTTTTTTTTAAAGGTTTTTTTTTTTTTTGCTTTTTAGCTACGGTAATTATTATATTTCTTTGTCTAGGAAAAAGTGCAGTGTGACACGTCCTTGAATTAATGCACATGTTTAAAGGACTGACCACGCATACTTTGAATCACATTATATTCAAATATCGAAAAAAACTAAATATACATTATTTTTTTAAATATTTTTTTTAACGATCTGGCCATTGCCCGTAAAGCACATTTTTAACAATGTGATTAAAACTATAAGGTTCAAAATACTATTTTAATATTCCATTTTCGAGGGCGGCGCTCTGATTTACCCTGCATAATCATAAAAGTTAAGGGGGTTGCCAAAGTTTGGGGGCAATTTTTTTTTCTTAAATCCTTGTATTTTACAATTTTTTTTTTTCAATCAGGTTTCATGAAAAATGTTGCATCATTTGTCTGCTATAGCCTCTGCTTTGCAATGTCTATTGCTGACTGAAGAATGGGTTAACTGAGAATTCATCAGTGAGTTCATTCTGACATTCCAATGAGAGGGTTTCTTACTTTTAGGGCTCATACTCACTTGCGCCGAAAACGGATAATATTCAGCCGAAAAAAAATCGGATTCAAATCTGACCAATGTTATTCAATAGGTGACATCTCATTTGCGATTTTTTTCTCAGCCGAAATTGGTGTGAGAAAAAAATCGCAGCATGCTGCGATTTGATGCGATTTTGGCATGTAATAGCCGCTAATTCAATTGCCGGCTTTTGTGAAATTACAGAACCCGACATGAAATGACACATGGTTTACATACAGTTAACCATGTAATTTCATGTATTTTGATATATGGTTTTCACTAACAATTACATGAGTGTATGTGTGTGAAATTTCACACATGTAGGGGTTAATTAAAGGTGTAAATTCGTTGAAAAAAAATGCGTGGGCTCCCGCTGTATTTTCTCCACCAGACAGACAAAGCAAGCGAGTGGGGGCAGATAATAATAGCCTAGGGAGGGTACATTTTTTTTGTGCCCCCCCGGCTACTAACATCTGCCCCCAGACACCCCAGAAAGGGAAAATCTCTAATTAGATTCGCACTTTCTGGCACTTTGCCCGTCTATTCCATTGCCCTGTAGCGGTGGCGAATGGGTTAATAAGGGGTTAAAGCCACCTTGCAATTGAAAGGTCACTTTAAGCCAGGTTAATGATTGAGAGCTGTCAATTAGACAACTATCAATTATTTATCCTATTGTATGAAAGAAAAATCAAGCACACACACTTTAATGAAAAGAAGTTTAATGAAATAATCAAACAGTTTTTGACCATATTTATTTTCCTGCTAAAACCATTTCCTGTAATAAAAATAAAATAAAAAAGCAAAATTATTCTTACCTATCCGATGCACAGTCAGGTCCCACGCTGTAATCCATCAGAAAGGGTTAACAGGTTACAGCTAGCAGAGAGCTAATGCTGCCTGCTGAGCTGTTACCCCCTGAATGAATAACTTCCTCTCCCGGAGACAGGAGAGGAAGTGATTAATGTGTGGAGCTTAATTGATTTATTGCCACTTTCACTTCAGGTCAGGTCACCCTGACCTGACCTAAAGTGAAAGTGGGACGCAATCAATTAAGCTTCCCACAGTAATCACATCCTCTCCTGTCGCCGGGAGAGGAACTTATTCATTCAGGAGCTTTCAGCTGAGCATGCAGCATTACTTGCGCTGCTTGGCTGAAAGCTAGTTAACCCTTTGTGAAGGATTACAGCGTGGGACGTGACAGATCGCCAGATAGGTAAGAATAATGTTGTTTTATTATTTTTTCTTTATTATAGGAGATCAAGGGCTTCGCAGGGATTAAGAGTTAAATAAAAGATGGTCAAAAAAATGTGTTTTTATTTCATTAAAATTATTTATTCTTAAAGTGTGTGTGTTTTTTTTATTTCCTTCAATAGGATTAATAATTGATAGTTGTCTAATTGACAGCTCTCAATTATTAACCTGGCTTAAAGTGACCTTTCAATTGCAAGGTGGCTTTAACCCCTTATTAACCCATTCACCACCGCTACAGTGGCAATGGGAATAGACGGGCAAAGTGCCAGAAAGTGAGAATCTAATTAGAGATTTGCCCTTTCTGGGTGTCTGGGGGCAGATGTTAGTAGCCGGGGGGGCACAAAAAAAAAGACCCTCCCTAGGCTATTATTATCTGCCCCCACTCACTTGCTTTGTCTGTCTGGTGGAGAAAATACAACGGGAGCCCACGCATTTTTTTTCAATGAATTTACACCTTTAATTAACCCCTACATGTCTGAAATTTTATAAGAAAATGCAATAACACCAATCATCACATATATATATGTGTGTATGTATATACCCAATCATAGAAAAATAGCTGCAATGGCTATATATATATGTGTGAATACAAGGACAATGTATGAAACACTGCAATTGCTAGGCACATAAACAATGAAGAAGATAAGCAGTGAAATAAAAATAAAATAACTTTTATTCAATAAATGTGAAACAACAAACAAAAACAGGTATATGGTGCATGAGAAAGCTGATAGCCACACTGGTGTCAGCACAGAACGCTAATCAAGGGACAGGGGTCCATCTATCCATCAGTAAATAACATTGAATAAACACTGTCATAGTCACACCATGATAACACACACATCATAATGCTAAATAGCCCATAGACATATCATAAGACCAGACATGGATGAAATGTACCTGTAACGGTGAGATAGAAATGGACCACCAGCCCACCCCAACGCGCGTTTCGTAGCCTCACTCCTTCCTCAGGGGGCTTCTTGTGGCACTGATAATACTCTCTTATATAATAACCTTAATAGTGCCACCTAGTGACATTGCGTCATTAATCATATAACGCACATATGCAATTAATCACAGACTAATTACTGCTGCTACAGCGCCGCATAGGAGCTTCCCCCACCACAGACGCGCGTCCCATGGAGCCATCGCCGAAATCTGGCCCCACGTGACCGAAGTGACATCCAAGGAGGAACGGAGTCATGAGGCAGGGGAAGCCAGCGCATGCGCATACGAACTCATCAGCTGCAGACCATTTCTAGAAAGGTCAACGATCATCAAGAGGTAATATATATATATATATATATAAAGAATAGCGCCATAATATGAACACATAGATAGTAATCACCTCTATACATATCTCTCAAATATATCTATCGTCACAAATAGATGGTATAACAAAACCACACCTCCCTTAATAATAAATGCGCAAACAACATAACAAACGGCAAAAAAGTAGCAAGCAGCAAGATCAGATGTAATCATGAACACACTATATATAATAATGAAGATGAAAGAATGAAACATTCATTCTTTCATCTTCATTATTATATATAGTGTGTTCATGATTACATCTGATCTTGCTGCTTGCTACTTTTTTGCCGTTTGTTATGTTGTTTGCGCATTTATTATTAAGGGAGGTGTGGTTTTGTTATACCATCTATTTGTGACGATAGATATATTTGAGAGATATGTATAGAGGTGATTACTATCTATGTGTTCATATTATGGCGCTATTCTTTATATATACAGTGCCTACAAGTAGTATTCAACCCCTGCAGATTTAGCTGGTTGACACATGCGGAATTAACTTGCCATTGTGACATTTGTACTGTAGATCAGCCTGGAAGTGGGAAATGCACTGCAGCAAAAATTTTTGTTTTAATTTTTTATTTATTTTTTTAAAAACGTTAAAAGTTAATTCAGAGTGTCATTTATTATTCAACCCCTCAAACCACAAGAATTCTGTTTGGTCCCCCTAAAGTATTAAGAAGTAGTTCAGGCACCAAGAATAATGAGCTTCACATGTGTGGATTAATGATCTCTTTTGCCAGCCTTTTCTGACTATTTAAGACCCTCCCCAAACTTGTGAACAGCACTCATACATGGTCAACATGGGAAAGACAAAGGAGCATTCCAAGGCCATCAGAGACAAGATCGTGGAGGGTCACAAGGCTGGCAAGGGGTACAAAACCCTTTCCAAGGAGTTGGCCCTACCTGTCTCCACTGTTGGGAGCATCATCCGTAAGTGGAAGGCTTATGGAACTACTGTTAGCCTTCCACGGCCTGGACAGCCTTTGAAAGTTTCCTCCCGTGCCGAGGTCAGGCTTGTCCGAAGAGTCAAGGCTAACCCAAGGACAACAAGGAAGGAGCTCCGGGAAGATCTCATGGCAGTGGGGACATTGGTTTCAGTCAATACCATAAGTAACGTACTCCACCGCAATGGTCTCCGTTCCAGACGAGCCCGTAAGGTACCTTTACTTTCAAAGCGTCATGTCAAGGCTCGTCTACAGTTTGCTCATGATCACTTGGAGGACTCTGAGACAGACTGGTTCAAGGTTCTATGGTCTGATGAGACCAAGATGAGATCTTTGGTGCCAACCACACACGTGACGTTTGGAGACTGGATGGCACTGCATACGACCCAAGAATACCATCCCTACAGTCAAGCATGGTGGTGGCAGCATCATGCTGTGGGGCTGTTTCTCAGCCAAGGGGCCTGGCCATCTGGTCCGCATCCATGGGAGGATGGATAGCACGGGCTACCTGGAGATTTTGGCCAAGAACCTCGCTCCTCCATCAAGGATCTTAAGATGGGTCGTAATTTCATCTTCCAACAAGACAACGACCCAAAGCACACAGCCAAGAAAACCAAGGCCTGGTTCAAGAGGGAAAAAGTCAAGGTGTTGGAGTGGCCTAGTCAGTCTCCTGACCTTAACCCAATTGAAAACTTGTGGAAGGAGCTCAAGATTAAAGTCCACATGAGACACCCAAAGAACCTAGATAACTTGGAGAAGATCTGCATGGAGGAGTGGGCCAAGATAACTCCACAGACCGTGCCGCCTGATCAGGTCTTATAAAAGACATTATTAGCTGTAATTGCAAACAAGGGTTATTCCACGAAATATTAAACATAGGGGTTGTATAATAATTGACCCACACTTTTATGTTTAAAATTTATTAAAATTCAACTGAGCAACATAACTTTTTGTTTTGTAAGATTTATGCTTCTGTTAATAAATCCTACTCTCGTTTGCAGTTTGAAGGCTCTAACTTATTTGCATCTTATCAAACCAGCTAAATCTGCAGGGGGTTGAATACTACTTGTAGGCACTGTATATACCTTGATGATCGTTGCCCTTTCTAGAAATGGCTGCAGGCTATATGAGTTCGGTATGCGCATGCGCTGGCTTCCCCTGCCTCATGACTCGCGTTCCTCCCTCTGGATGTCCATCTTCCAGTCACGTGGGGCCCCACGTATTTCCGGCGATGGCGTCCATGGCGGACGCGCGTCCTGTAGGTGGGGGGAAGGCATCCTATGCGGCGCTGCTAGCAGCAGGTAATTAGTCTGTGATTAATTGAATATGTGCATTATATGATTAATGACGCGATGTCACTAGGTGGCACTATTAAGGTTATTATATAAGAGAGTATTATCAGTGCCACAAGAAGCCCCCTGAGGAAGGAGTGAGGCTCCGAAACGCGCGTTGGGGTGGGCTGGTGGTCCATTTCTATCTCACCGTTACAGGTACATTTCATCCATGTCTGGTCTTATGATATGTCTATGGGCTATTTAGCATTATGATGTGTGTGTTATCATGGTGTGACTATGACAGTGTTTATTCAATGTTATTTACTGATGGATAGATGGACCCCTGTCCCTTGATTAGCGTTCTGTGCTGACACCAGTGTGGCTATCAGCTTTCTCATGCACCATATACCTGTTTTTGTTTGTTGTTTCACATTTATTGAATAAAAGTTATTTTATTTTTATTTCACTGCTTATCTTCATTGTTTATATGTCTGAAATTTTGCACACATACACTTATGTAATTGTAAGTTAAACCATATATCAAAATACATAAAATGACATGGTTAACTGTGTGTAAACAATGTATCATTTCATGTCGGCTTCTGTGATTTCACAAAAGCCGGCAATTGAATTAGCGGCTATTACAGTATGTAGAAGTGTATGAACTATAAATATATGTATATATATATATATATATATATGTCACAATCACATATATATATTGTGGTGTAATGACCCCTGATGCAGCTAGGGGGCACTGTGTATGGCCCTCGGGATATGCATGGAGGCATGTGATGGATGGACGTTATGTATCACAGAGGTGGGTGGCCCTGTGATGGAAGCCTGAGCATGTTTTGTTCAGCAGATCTACTGCTGAGAGTTTTGCTATACATTGGGAGGCTTCCAGGTGACTTGGAGAGCTGGGCGGGTCCAGTCACCTACAAACCCACCCAAGGGGTATGTGTCTGAATACCCAAGATAAAGCCTGTAGTTGTTTATGTGTATCAAAAGGACCTGTGGTGAGGTCATAACCATGTGATCCTGACCTCACCTGTGGGCGGGGTTACGGCTATGTAACTGAGTGTGCTTGGCACCTATTAGAGAGTGTGTGGGAGTCTGCCAGTGTGGACAGACTTCCATGTGGGACATTACAGAGAGGACTCTGTGACTGAGGAGTGAGGCTCCAGGCAGGAGCTGAAACATTGAAGATTTGTATTGCCTGTTACTATGTGGTTTATGAAGCAATAAACCTAAGGACTTTTTGCATAAGAAAAAGTGTCACCTGATTACCTCTGAAGCAGCCGAGTGAGTTGAAACCTTACAATTGGTGGATGGAATGCTGGCAGCGACCCAAGGAGCACATGTTCCAGGACTGGGAATCAGGAACCAGAGGAGGATCGGACGGTCTGTGAAAACCGTGAGTGTGACCAGTGGTCACGAATAAACTGTGTTCATGTTTATGTGGTGCCTCTGATATGAGGTAGCTGATGAAGCTGTTAAACAGTGGTGACAGACAGGAGTCTTGTTATGTTGACCGGGGTCATTGAAAATGGAGAAAAAAGCATGCTGATATGATACCTCAGAGGAGGTGTCCGGAAAATCTCTCTGGCCGAGAGTGTAACAGACAGGAGTCTGTGTTGTACTGACGGGTCAGTGAAAGACTGTTTTTTGTCCTTGTGGGATGCCTCTATGAGAGAGTAGGTGTCCGGAAATCTCTGTGGCCAAGAGTGTGACAGACAGGAGTCTGTGTTGTGCTGACGGGTCAGTGAGAAACTTTTTTTTTTGGTGTTTTTTTTTTCTCTGGAACACGTGTAAGGTGTGTGCTGTGGCTCGTGGAGTCACGAAGGGGACAAGCGGCTGGCTGTGACTCGTGGGGTCACGAAGGGGACAAGCGGCAGGCTGTGGACCAGCGGGTTCACGAAGTCGGCGGTGCAGGGACTTGCGCTGTGGCAAGGACAGCAAGAGGTTCTGCAGCAGCAAGAGCTGCAGTGGCAGCAGCGGCTTGTGCGTGGCAGCCGGAGGTGCTGGCGGGTGGTGGCAGTACCAGCAGGAGCTGGTGAGGTACCATAAGGACTTCAGGTCCAGAGTGGGTGACCACTTAAAGTGACGGTTCCAGCCCGAGAGACATAAGGGTCTGTGCGAACTGGGGTCTGGTAGAGCCGTGGGGGAGTCCATGGTGTATAACCCAAGGAGGGGTGATGGCCCAAAAGGGGGCGGAGTCCCAAAAGGGGTGGAAACCAAAGGATGATGGCCCAAAAGGGGGCGGAGTCCCAAAAGGGTGCGGTTGGCAAAAAGGGGGTGGAAGATCCCAACGTTAAAGGGGAGGTGCAGACAAACTGTTGCCGGGGCAATATGTTATATGTGTCCAGTCTGCCTTAGGAACTATCCGCCCAGCACACTACTACGGGGGTGTACCCTGCAGATACACGATGAAGAGGTGGTGGGTCTGGTCGACTCGGGGAGTCCGGTGACTCTAGTGAGGGTTGCACCTGACGGTTTCAAATACCTGGAAGAAAGGTCGGGGTCACATGGGGACACTAGAGATTATCCAGTGGCCAGGGTGGTCTTTGAGACAGGCTGGGACATTGCAGGACAGGATGTCGCTATAATCCCTAATTTGTCGTGTCCAGTGGTTATAGGGCGGGACTCTAAACTGTTCTCTGGCTTGTGGGACAGGGGAGTTCCTCTACAGCAGGAGGGAGGCCTCTCTACTGTTGGGGTGGCAGACATTGGGACAGTGACACCTCCCAAAACTGATGAGTCAGACGGTGACACAGGAGGAAAGGATGCTCTGCCCGACTGACTGACATGATGTCCTCTGAAATGTATGACAACAGAACCCATGACGATGTGGTAGTTAAGACCTCTAGAACAGACACCCGGTTAGAGGGTAATGGGAGGGGCCCCGAGAGTGACTCCTGTGCAGACTGTGACTCGACCGCAAGGGAAAGCGAGTGCAGTAACGTGGAGCCGAGTAAAAATGGACGATCTTCCTCTCGCCGCGGAAAGGCGGGACAGGCTACATCCTCTAAGAAGAGAAATGATGAGGAAGAGTCAGGGTCAGGTACTGGTCAGGTTACTGTCCTTGATAAAGAGGCCACGTTATCTCTGACAAATCCCAGCACAGAGGTAGGGCTGGAGGTAGAACAGACCTGTAGTAGATCCACATCTGCAATGCCCGGAAAGGGTGAAATGGCTCAGTATGATGAAGGCTCCAGGGTACCGGAGGCAGAGCTGGAGCTCTCTGAAGTTACTAAGAGTCGTGAGACAGTTGAAGCTGCGGATGCCGGAACAGGCGGAACTCTGAAGAAGCAGAGTGTGAGTGGGCAAGAGTGCCCATCTGAAAATGTAATTAAAGAAGTAATGGTGCGACATGTGCTGGCTAAAAGAGAGCAGGACCAGGAGATAGAGCTGTTGAAAGAAACAGTGAAAGAGGCAGTTGAGCAAGAAAGGGTCCTGAGACGAATAATTGAGCACAGAATGGAGGAGCTGGAGAAGGAAGTCTCTAAGCTCAGAGATCATCTGTCAGCATGTCATAGTATGAACAAGCCCTATGGAAACATATGGAGGTGCTCAGAGAGGCCCAGGAGAAGCATCAGCAGGAACTTCTCCGGAGGGAGGATGTGTCGCGGCTTGGCAGAGGAGCGAGATAAAGTTCTCTGTAAGCTCAAGATGGAGAAAGAGACTAATGCCCAGCTCCAGAAATCCACGGGAGACGAAGTACAGCAAGCGAAGTGCCACACAGATGGCCACACAAGAAATGCTGAGGTCTTGGAGAACTGCGCTGATGCTCAGGATGAGGAGGTCCAACCGCATGTCCAGGAAAAGGAGACATCGCTTTTCAAGTGTATAATAGAGGTACCCGAAGACATGCAAGAAGCTTGTGCCAGTGAGGATGTACATGAGGCCTTTAGAAAAGCGGTGGAAGCATGTAGTGTGAACTGGGTGCCAGAGAAGAAGCAGTTGGTTATACTGTCGACTAGGGAAGTCACAATGAAGCGAGTGGCTATCCTGAGGGACATGCACCTACATCGTCTCCGCACAAAGCAAATAATCCTGTTGAGAAATCATGAAGCCACTCGACGTCTGGAGCAAGCAAGAAAGACTCAAAGTCAGCTTGGATTGATGGAAGACATCATTCAAGTGCCCAGAGGTCTGGTGAAGAAAGTCATCGGAAGACTTGAGAAAATGATGCAGGAGATGGTGAATAAGTCCGGTGTGACGAGAGTCAGGATTCCGGCTGATGACGAAGTCCAGGACGTGGGTGAAGACGGGATGGTTCCGTTCCTCATTGTCGGATCCATGGAGAGCCTTGGGAATATCCGGATGCTCCTGGAGTATCGTGTGTCGTACCTGAGAGAAGTAGAGCAGCTACGACTTGAGAGGGAGCAGGTCAACAGAAACCTACAAAAAATGGAGAGAGATGGCCGCCACCTTCAACCCGTGGTGTTGAGAGGCGAAGAGGTTCGCTCAAGACTTCAAGTACTCAAGCTGGAGCTAATACAGGAAATAGGTCGCCTGATGGAAGAGGTAGAGGTAGTGATGCCTCAGTTGGCTCAGTGATGAGTGACCTAGGCAGGAGAACCTGTAGTGGACGAAATGAAGGGGACTCAGACCGGACAGGACGTATGGGTGCAGGAGAATTGCGACGCCGTACTGACCGCTGGGGATGCGGGTGGTCTGACAGGGGGGCATCAGCAACAGATGTGACAGAGTCGGAGGACAGACGCCTACCAAAGAGATTAGTAGCAGGGTCCGACTAAGAGAGATGGTTTGACTGGCAGAGACGACCGAGAAGGATCTCTGGTCGGGTAAAAAGTGTTCAACCCCACTAGTTTGAACAGAGGGGGGAGGTATGTGGTGTAATGACCCCTGATGCAGCTAGGGGGCACTGTGTATGGCCCTCGGGATATGCATGGAGGCATGTGATGGATGGACGTTATGTATCACAGAGGTGGGTGGCCCTGTGATGGAAGCCTGAGCATGTTTTGTTCAGCAGATCTACTGCTGAGAGTTTTGCTATACATTGGGAGGCTTCCAGGTGACTTGGAGAGCTGGGTCCAGTCACCTACAAACCCACCCAAGGGGTATGTGTCTGAATACCCAAGATAAAGCCTGTAGTTGTTTATGTGTATCAAAAGGACCTGTGGTGAGGTCATAACCATGTGATCCTGACCTCACCTGTGGGCGGGGTTACGGTTATGTAACTGAGTGTGCTTGGCACCTGTTAGAGAGTGTGTAGGAGTCTGCCAGTGTGGACAGACTTCCATGTGGGACATTACAGAGAGGACTCTGTGACTGAGGAGTGAGGCTCCAGGCAGGAGCTGAAACATTGAAGATTTGTATTGCCTGTTACTATGTGGTTTATGAAGCAATAAACCTAAGGACTTTTTGCATAAGAAAAAGTGTCTCCTGATTACCTCTGAAGCAGCCGAGTGAGTTGAAACCTTACAATATATATGTATTCTATGTGTGTATATGTATTGTTTCTATTCTTTATTAAAGCTGTCAGTGTGATTTTACAGTATAGCCAGGGATGAATTAGGGCCTATTATACTATGTAGAATGTATGACCTATATATTATATATATATATATATATATATATATTATATATATATATATATAACAGTGCCTACAAGTAGTATTCAACCCCCTGCAGATTTAGCTGGTTGACACATGCGGAATTAACTTGGCATTGTGACATTTGTACTGTAGATCAGCCTGGAAGTGGGAAATGCACTGCAGCAAAAATTTTTGTTTTAATTTTTTCCTTTTTTTTTAAAAAAACGTTAAAAGTTAATTCAGAGTGTCATTTATTATTCAACCCCTCAAACCACAAGAATTCTGTTTGGTCCCCCTAAAGTATTAAGAAGTAGTTCAGGCACCAAGAATAATGAGCTTCACATGTGTGGATTAATGATCTCTTTTACCAGCCTTTTCTGACTATTTAAGACCCTCCCCAAACTTGTGAACAGCACTCATACATGGTCAACATGGGAAAGACAAAGGAGCATTCCAAGGCCATCAGAGACAAGATCGTGGAGGGTCACAAGGCTGGCAAGGGGTACAAAACCCTTTCCAAGGAGTTGGCCCTACCTGTCTCCACTGTTGGGAGCATCATCCGTAAGTGGAAGGCTTATGGAACTACTGTTAGCCTTCCACGGCCTGGACAGCCTTTGAAAGTTTCCTCCCGTGCCGAGGTCAGGCTTGTCCGAAGAGTCAAGGCTAACCCAAGGACAACAAGGAAGGAGCTCCGGGAAGATCTCATGGCAGTGGGGACATTGGTTTCAGTCAATACCATAAGTAACGTACTCCACCGCAATGGTCTCCGTTCCAGACGAGCCCGTAAGGTACCTTTACTTTCAAAGCGTCATGTCAAGGCTCGTCTACAGTTTGCTCATGATCACTTGGAGGACTCTGAGACAGACTGGTTCAAGGTTCTATGGTCTGATGAGACCAAGATTGAGATCTTTGGTGCCAACCACACACATGACGTTTGGAGACTGGATGGCACTGCATACGACCCCAAGAATACCATCCCTACAGTCAAGCATGGTGGTGGCAGCATCATGCTGTGGGGCTGTTTCTCAGCCAAGGGCCTGGCCATCTGGTCCGCATCCATGGGAGGATGGATAGCACGGCCTACCTGGAGATTTTGGCCAAGAACCTCCGCTCCTCCATCAAGGATCTTAAGATGGGTCGTAATTTCATCTTCCAACAAGACAACGACCCAAAGCACACAGCCAAGAAAACCAAGGCCTGGTTCAAGAGGGAAAAAGTCAAGGTGTTGGAGTGGCCTAGTCAGTCTCCTGACCTTAACCCAATTGAAAACTTGTGGAAGGAGCTCAAGATTAAAGTCCACATGAGACACCCAAAGAACCTAGATAACTTGGAGAAGATCTGCATGGAGGAGTGGGCCAAGATAACTCCACAGACCTGTGCCGGCCTGATCAGGTCTTATAAAAGACGATTATTAGCTGTAATTGCAAACAAGGGTTATTCCACGAAATATTAAACATAGGGGTTGTATAATAATTGACCCACACTTTTATGTTTAAAATTTATTAAAATTCAACTGAGCAACATAACTTTTTGTTTTGTAAGATTTATGCTTCTGTTAATAAATCCTACTCTCGTTTGCAGTTTGAAGGCTCTAACTTATTTGCATCTTATCAAACCAGCTAAATCTGCAGGGGGTTGAATACTACTTGTAGGCACTGTATATATATATAATTATTTGCTTTTTGTGTATATTTTTTTTTACAATGTGATTTTTCCATGACTTTCTACATAGAGATAACTGCTCTATGTAAAACTTCATGTTAAAATCGCATTGCATACAGATGGAAAACTGATGGAAAAACTGATGAAAAACACATGGAAAACGCATGGTGCGATTTAAAATCGCATGCAAATCACATGACATTTTACTAGAATCGTACCGTTTTTTCCGTCCAGAAAACGGACCGATTTTTTTTCCCACTAGTGGGTATGAGCCCTTAATCTGTCTTTTTTTGAGCACTTTTAGTGTCTTTTCCACAGAACACAGTAAAGTTGAATGTTCGGGAAATTTAACCCGAGATGAAACTTTTTTGAAAAAGGGAAATTTCAAAAAAATTATTTTTAACTGAAATATTCATTTAAAAGTAATTGCCCCTACCCGGCAACCACTTTTAAATGAAAATTTTGGCCCCCCCCCCCGTAAAAAAAAAAAAACACCAAATACCGCCTCCCATTGGGGCCCCTCCGCGAGTCGGCGCTTTCTCCCTTTGCCTTGCATAAATTTTGAGCCGCGCCAGCAGTGGGGCATTTGGGTGCTGCTTTTCTATTTGGGAAAGGTATGAGTTTCGGGGGAGTGAAAAAATGATAGCCAGAAACCGTAGGTCCATGAGGATGCGGGTCACATGGATAACAAAAGTCACGCCGCCCCGGGAAACCAGGCGGGAAACGCTGGAAAATTTCATCGGTTTGAAAGTATTATGGGGTTTTTTTTTTCATTGGGGACATTTAATTTTTAATTTTCCAGGTAGTGAACAACCCCTTTTCCCAAAAAAAAATAAAAAAAAAAAAACCTTAGCAGATTGTGACAGTAACTCAGCTTTGGGGTAAAAAAACCCTTTGCGGCAGGTGAGAAAAAAAAAAAACCCCTTTAATTTTGCT
The DNA here is from genome assembly GCA_033576555.1 of Oophaga sylvatica. Classification (NCBI taxonomy): domain Eukaryota; kingdom Metazoa; phylum Chordata; class Amphibia; order Anura; family Dendrobatidae; genus Oophaga; species Oophaga sylvatica. Next base: position 369,315,287 of record JARQOD010000003.1, read on the forward strand.
ATGCATGGGGGTTTTTTTGGGTTTGTATTTGATTTTTATCACAGTTTCTGTGATTGGATCTTTTTTTACTTTTAAATGTTTTTACAATGGGGCTTGCTCCAGAATCCCCAGGGGCGTGTCTTTGGCTGCTTTGCATATTACCCTGTGAAAACCCCCGCATTGGGCAATGATTAAAGGTTGTATCATTGGATTTTATGGGGATTTAAAATTAAAAAAAAAAAAATAAAAA
>JARQOD010000003.1:369315615-369340339 GCA_033576555.1 Oophaga sylvatica
GTAATTCACACATGTCACGCAAATCCTACAAATTAGAGCAGGCGCCAGGCATGCTTGCAGATAGGGGAAAATAACGTAGTCTTGGTCCGGTGGCCACTGGACCAAAGTCCTGCAAATCGACTGGTGCTAACCACATCTTTAGCACGCTATAAAAGTTTTCACACAATCCATTTGTGATGTTACAAAAAGGAAAAAGTAACAATTTCATAAAAATGCAGGTATAGGAGAGCAAGTCCAGGAGGCTTGTCCATGTTTTTCACAAGTATGACTTGTGTAAATTCATGGACATAAATAAAGAAATCCCCTCAATATCAAGTCATACACAGAAAAAAATAAGTGGACAAACTTCACAAAATGACACAATATTTATTTCATATCTCTATATTTTGAAATTATTAAAGATTATTTAATTTTTCATATATTTGTGCAAAAAAAAAAAAAAAGTAGCAACTTTGGGGCATGTTCAGATATGGAAAACTTGCTCCAAATCTGCAGCAAAAAGCAGATTTGGAATCTGTTGCAGATCTGCCACAGATTTCATGGCATAGCAAAAAGAGTTCTGCAATAAATTCTGCACAGCAAATTGACAGTAAATTTTCTGAGGAACACTTCCTGCAATGTGTTGATGAGATTTGTTTAATGTCGGCTACTTAGTTAATCCACTTTTTTTTTATATCCACCATTGCAGATCTAAATAAGAAAGTTGCATCCTAACGGACTGCTTTTTATATAGCAGCATCCTATATTTTTTGGATCGGGCATTGTAAATATTTTGAGGCAAACCTGGACTCCAACCATTTTTTTTAAGTCTGATTGAAAATAGTCTGGAACTGATATTAAGAAAAGTAAAATACTGCAGAAACACATAATCCAGGAATGTTCTGGCACCAATGATTCCGGAAAATGGATTTATTGTATTTTCACATTATAAGAGACTTTTCCCAAAATTTTTTTGGGGGAATGGAGGGTGCACCTTATAGTCCAAATGCATATTACCGAGGGATTTACAGAAGGCAGGGATGGGAAGCCGACGGTGGCAGAAGAGGTGTGATGCTGCAGGCCTGGTGTCAATGGTGAGGCAGAGCGGCCGCCAGAAAAGCAATGAACTCCGTTCTGCTTCACCACCTACACCAGGCCCACAGCATCGCAGGGGCACCCACTACTCCCACCCAGGGCCTGCAGCATTGCTCACTTCTGCCGCCGCCAACTACCTGAAGAAGGGACCATGGTTCCGCTGACCCCGTTCCACCGCCGCCGCCCCCCAGGTAACATACATTAAATTCGGACTATAAGACGGACCTCATCTTATAAAAAAAAATCTTTTTTCCCTATTTTCCTCCACTAAATTTGGGGTGAGTCTTAGGCCGGAGTCACACACAACCACAAAAAATCGGTCCGTTTTAGACGGTCGACAATCGGATCAAAATAAAAACATCACACATCCTTCTGGCATCCGATTTTCCTTCAAAGATGCGATTTAATCGCATGTGTGTGTACCTTGTAACATCCGATTTTCATCCGACTTGCGAGATTTTCTCGCAGGCTTGCAAAACTGACATATAATGGATCCAAAAGAATAGTATTTAAATGCCACAAGAAAGAATAGATATATACACATAGAGCACATATATATATATATATATATGTCATTGTGACATATATATACATATATTTATAGTTCTTACACTTCTACATACTGTTATAGCCGCTAATTCAATTGCCGGCTTCAGTGAAATCACAGAAGCCGACATGAAATGATACATTGTTTCCACACATTTAACCATGTAATTTCATGTATTTTTATATATGTTTGAAACATACAATTACATGAGTATATGTGTGCTAAATTTCAGACATGTAGGGGTTAATTAAAGGTGTAAATTCGTTGAAAAAAAATGCGTGGGCTCCCGCTGTATTTTCTCCACCAGACAGACAAAGCAAGCGAGTGGGGGCAGATAATAATAGCCTAGGGAGGGTACATTTTTTTTGTGCCCCCCCTGGCTACTAACATCTGCCCCAGACACCCCAGAAAGGGCAAATCTATAATTAGATTCGCCCTTTCTGGCACTTTGCCCGTCTATTCCCATTGCCCTGTAGCGGTGGCGAATGGTTAATAATCTGGCGTTATTGTCACCTTAGTATTGAAAGGTGACCTTAAGGCAGGTTAATAATTGATAGCTGTCAATTAGACAACTAAGATGTATATCTTCGTACCGTGTTAGCCAATAGATAGAAAAATATTTAGAGTTGAGAGTCCTCAGTGGTTGATACCTTTTAATGGCTAACTGAAAAGATGGTAACAAATTGCAAGCTTTCGAGACTACTCAGGTCTCTTCATCAGGCTGAACTAATACAAAATCTGAAGAATCACATATTTATACACAAAAACACAGAAAAAATGCAATAGGTAAGACAAGTGACGTGAAGCAGAACAGTCACCATGGCAGAGGGACGAGCACAAACATTGGAACAATTCATAGATAAGGAGAGAAAGTTTTATTACCCTCTGATTGGGGTCTGGTAATGTTTTGTGATGTTTTCACAGGGTATTTGGAGTAAATTCCTTAATTGATGTAATAGGCCATAAAACCATGTGACAGGTTCATTCCAGCATTAAGAGTGTCAAAGGTCACCATCAATTTGTATTCGCAAATTCTTCTCTGCCTCAGAGATGTGAATCTGCTTCTTAGTACCAGTATTTTCATATCTGACATGCTATGATCAGGGGAGCAAAAATGTTTTGCCACAGGTAGATCCATTCTTTTTTCTCTTATTGCGTGGCGATGAGAATTCATCCTTGTTCTCAGTTTTTGCCCGGTCTCCCCCACATACAGACCCCCAGTTGGACATTTAGTAAATATAATTAGGTACACAACATTAGATGTGATGCAGCTGAAAGTACCTGGGATCTTGTAGTCCTGATGGGAGTTGGGTATCTTTATCTTGTCCGTGGTCATTATAAATGGACAGGTTTTGCATTTCTTCTGATTGCAAGGCAAGGTTCCTGCAGCTGTTGGGGAGGACAGGGAACTTCTGACAATGATGCTTCTTAGATTTGGGGGCTGCCTAAAACACAGTAGTGGGGGGTCTGGAAATATGGATTGTAACCGGGCATCTTTTTGTAGTAAAGGTTGTAGTTTCCGTGCAGCTCCCCTTAGCACCTCCAGATTTGGATTGTAGGTGACCACTAAAGGCACCCGGTTATTTTCTTCTTTAGCTTTGTAATGTAGCAGGTGATCCCTTGATATTCTGGTGGCTCTTGTAATTTGGTTTTAAATTGTTCTTGGATGGTAGCCCTGATTTAAAAAGGTCTTTCTAAGGCGACCAAGGTGTTCATCTCTATCCATGGGGTTGGAACATATACGGTTGTATCTGATGGCTTGGCTGTAGACAATAGAGTTTTTTATGTGTTTTGGATGGAAACTGTCCCATTTAAGGTATGTTGGACGGTCGATTGGCTTCTGATACAGGGATGTCTCTATTTCATTGTCCTTCAGTTTAATGATGGTGTCCAAAAAGTTAATTTCAGTGCTGGAGTAGTTGAGTGTTAAGTTGATGGTGGGATGAAATCATCAAATCATCCTACCATCAACTTAACACTCAACTACTTTACAAGCGTTTGCATGCGTTTTTTTAATGCGCTTCATGTGCGCTCGAAACGCAGCGCAAAAAAACGCAAGTGTGAAAGTAGCCTTAAAGTAAGAAAATAGGAAAGCACAATGAATGGATCAAAGAGTCCGTATTGGGATGGCTAGGTGACTGGGTCAGAATAACTTCAAAGCAGGAGGTCTTGTTGACGATTCTTGGTATGTAGTGGTTAGTTACTACCAAAAGTGGTCAAAAGTACAATCACTGATCTGATGACAGGCTCAATAATGAGAGAGGAAGTCAAAGGCCAGCCCATCTACTCCGATCCAACAGCAAGCTCTCAATAGGCCACGTGTGTCTACATTTTGTATATAGTGTTCAAGAAACCTCAATGGCAACCCTAAATCTTTTGGGGGCTGGACAGATGTTACGATGCTCAGACATTCTTAGAGGTACAATCCACAAATCCCATCAAGAAGTTTGCAAACGATGAGCTTTACTCATATTTGAGCAAGGCGTTTCCACTTCACCACAAGGTCTTCATCAAGCTCAGTTTAAAAAATAAATCTCAATTGAATTAAACAGAACCTGATGAAGACCTCATGCTGACGTAAAAACACATTATGAGCTTTAATCACATTTGAACAACCTCGCCACAATGTCTTCATCAACCACAGTGTTGTGGTCACGGCTAGGCCAACCAGACTGTTACACCCAGCCATGGCACACGTGGATTTGTGGACCCACTGTGCCACAGGACAGGACCTACCCATGAAGTGGTGTAAATAAGCGGCTTCCTTGGTGTTCACTGGAGCCTCTATTTGTGAGGTCAGGCTTGTGCAACAGGTAGTCGCCAGGTACCACTCCTGGGCTGAACTCGTACTGCAGCTGCTGACCCCAGGGTGACAATTTAGGGCTTAGTTCAGACACGTCAGTCTAGCATTCAGGATCAGGGTCAGGCACTCACGGACCAGCGGATAGTGCTCATGCACTGGCCGCACTGGAACCAGGGGACTTTGGAACAGGACTGGCCACACCGGTAGCAGGGAACAGGGTTTAGGCACTGGCCACTCGGGGACCAGGAATGAGGTTCAGGAACTGGCCCAGCTTCTGGACTGGGGGTCTCGGATCAGGAACTGGCCCAGCTTCAGGACCAGGGACAAGGTTCAGGAACTGGCCCCGCTTCTGGACCAGGGACGAGGTTCAGAACTGGCCTCGCTTCTGGACCAGGGGACGAGGTTCAGGAACTGGCATTGCTTCTGGACCAGGGGACGAGATTCAGGAACTGGCATCGCTTCTGGACCAGGGACGAGGTTCAGGTACTGGCATCGCTTCTGGGCCAGGGACGATTTTCTGGAGCTGGCGCTGCTTCTGGACCAGGGACAAGGTTCAGAACCTGGCCCTGCTCCTGGACCAGGGGACGAGGTTCAAGCGCTGGCTGCTCCGGGACAGGGATGAGGTTCAGGCACTAGCTGCTCTGGGACACAGGAAGCTCACAACTCACTAGCAGTACACCTTACTAATGTCACAGGGTTTCAGAGGCTGCATTTCATCGCTCTGTACCTGACTGCCGAAGGTCTCAGCAGTTTGCGTTGCAGACTTGTTCCTGGTCCTTCTGACTCTAGGACAAGTGGCAGCCTTCCCCTTGCTCTAGTTGACTGGGGTTTTATAACTCCCAGCCTGCTGCCGGGAGTTGCCAGTGATTCTATTTACATTCCCTGTTGAGGCTTGGAGCTATAGCAATCGACTATCTTCCTCTTTGGTGTTTGGGGACATCTGTGTTTCTCTCCGAGTCTACTCAAGCTAAGTGTCCCTCTTGTTTGTGTATCCCATCTGTCTTTAGTGGTAGTGGGGAATTGACTAGTGCACATCCTGTCCTTCCCTATGCAGGGCTTATCGCCAGGGTCAGGCAGGGTTTAGGTATCCTGCTCGGCGATAGGTGCCAAACCTATATAGGGACGCTTAGGGCAAACAGGGTGAGATCTGCCTAGGGGTCTCCACTCCCCCCTTCCCTAGTATTGAGTTCCCTCTTCCCCTCATCCCTTTGTGTTGCACTTAGTCTTTCTTACACTGTGCATGACAACTAGTGATTCACTACGTTTCTTGGCGACTCCATAAGGGAGAGGGAGTCTTTATACATGATGCCTCCCAGCTATTGGTTGGGAGCTCTCTTGCAGGTGTACTACTTATGCTATGAGCAACAGACTGAAAGCATTTAGCATAATGCGCGCACCGCCCCTTTAAAAACAGGAAAGCGCGGTACGAGCATGCTAGGTGCCCCTGCCGAACTGCAGCGCATACTAGGCGTGACTTCACATTGCGGCGCACACGCAGACCAGGAAGTGACAGGGAAGCAAGAGAACGCCGTGGACCATGCCATGGGCATGGTGGTGAGTAAGCTGGAGTCTCTGCATGGAGGGGGAAGGGGACACCATGCACGAGCGCCAGCAGCAGCGCTACACTGTTTAAAAAAAATCTCATTTGAATTGAATGGAGTCTGATAAAAGATCTAGTGTTGTAGTGGAAACGTGTTATGAGCTTTATTCACATTTTAGCAACATGTTTCCGCCTCCCTACAAGATCTTCATCAAGCTCAGTTTAAAAAAAATTCAGTTTAATTGAATAAAGCCTGACAAAGACCTTGTGCCGAAATGGAAACACGTTATGAGCGTTACAGTTGAGCAACATTTTTCCACCTCACCACAAGGTCCTCATCAAGCTCAGTTTAAAAAAATCTCAATTGAATTGAATAAAGCCTTACGAAGACCTTGTGGCAGCGTTGAAATGCATTATGAGCTTCAGTCACATTTGAACATGTTTCCACCTCGCCAGAAGTTCTTCATCAAGCTCAGTTTAAAAAAATTGCAATCGAATTGAATAGAGCCTGACGAAAACCTTGTGCCAAGTGGAAAAAAGTTATGAGCTTCACTCACATTTCAGCAACACGTTTCCACCTCGCCACCAGGTATCCATCAAGTTCAGCTTAAAAAAAAATCTCAATTGAATTGAATAGAGCTTGAGGAAGACTTGGTTCTGAAGTGGAAATGCGCTACTCAAATATGAGTAAGGTTCATGTTATTTCTAAACTTCTTGATGGGATATGTGGAAAGTACTGATTAGAAAATCTGTGCACCAAAACGTCTGTCCAGCGCTCCCACAAGAATTTGTTATTGTGTTTCCTGGAAACGCCAATGACCTGGTCTTCCAATTTCATGCATCACTTACCCGGTTTAAACTGGCGGCACCAGGATGCACAATGAGAAGACGACAAGCTAGTGGAGGCAGTGTGATGGGCAATATCTGCTGGCAATATTCTGTTGGAAACCTTGGGCTCCAAAATGTGTGTGCATATGACACGTACCACCTACCTAAACACTCTATGGACTAAGTAATCCCCCTTCCTTGCGAAAATACTCCCAAATGGAAAAGGTCCCTTTCATCAGAATATTGCCCAGTGCCACACTGCAACTATTGTGCACCAATTGTTGGCCCACAAAATCACCACATGATCTCAATCTTGTTGAGCATCTATGAGATGTGCCAGAAAGAGAAATACAGTACTTGGAGGACCACAGCTCCCAAGTTGCTTGACTTACAGGATCTGCTGCTAATGTCTTAGTGCAAGTGGAGTCCGTGCCTCGATGGCTCATAGTTATTTTGGCAGCACGATGGATTCGAAACAATATTAGACAAGTGGTTTAATGTGATGTTTGATTGATATATATATTACCGTATATACTCGTGTATAAGCCGAGATTTTCAGCCCATTTTTTAGGGCTGAAAGTCCCCCTCTCGGCTTATACGCGGGTCATATACGGGGGTCGGCGGGGGAGGGGGAGCGGGGTGTCGGATCATACTCCGCGGTCTCTGTAGCCCCCTGCTTCTCCCACGATCTCCGGCTCCTTCTTGCAGTGGTCACATGGCACCGTCCATTAAAGTCATGAATATGCACATATTCATGACTTTAATAAGCGGTACCATGTGACCGCTGTAGGAAGGAAGCGCTGCGGAGAGCGCCGGGAGAAGAGGAGAGGCTGCAGAGACGCGCCGGCGGAGAGGTGAGTATAGCGATATTTACCTGTCCCGTTCCACCGCTGCACGCTGCGTCCTCGTCTGACTCCTCTGGCTGTGAATGATCAGGCAGAGGGCGCGATGACGTTGTTAGTGCGCGCTGCGCCCCCTGCCAGATCATTCACAGCCAGAGGAGTCAGACGAGGACGCAGCGTGCAGCGGTGGAACGGGACAGGTAAATATCTCAGGTGCCGGGGTCCTGAGCGAGCGGTGACACCGGCACCTGTCCCCCATAGCGTGCCAGTGTCACCGCCTGCTCAGGACACCAGCACCTGGTCCCAGCGACGAGAGGGTAGTATGTCATTTTTTTTTTTGCAGCAGCAGCAGCATATGAGGCCTATACTATGGAGCATATGGGGGCATAATATGGAGCATATGGGGGCATAATCTGTGGAACATATGGGGCATAATATGGAGCATATGGGGGCATAATCTGTGGAACATATGGGGCATAATCTGGAGCATATGGGGGCATAATATGGGGCATATGGGGGCATAAGCTGTGGAACATATGGGGCATAATCTGGAGCATATGGGAGCATATGGGGGCATAATCTGTGGAACATATGGGGGCATAATATGGAGCATATGGGGGCATAAACTGTGGAACATGGGGCATAATCTGGAGCATATGGGGGCATAATATGGAGCATATGGGGGCATAAACTGTGGAACATATGGGCATAATGTGGAACATATGGGGCATAATCTGGAGCATATGGGGGCATAATCTGTGGAACATATGGGGGCATAATATGGAGCATATGGGGGCATAAACTGTGGAACATATGGGGCATAATCTGGAGCATATGGGGGCATAATCTGTGGAACATATGGGGGCATAATATGGAGCATATGGGGGCATAATCTGTGGAACATATGGGGGCATAATATGGAGAATATGGGGGCATAATCTGTGGATCATACATGGGCATAATCTGTGGAATATATGGGGGCATAATCTGGAGCATATGGGGGCATAATCTCTGAAGCATATTGGGCATAATCTGGAGCATATGGGGCATAATCTCTGAAGCATATTGGGCATAATCTGGAGCATATGGGGGGCATAATCTGGAGCATATGGGGGCATAATCTGTGGAGCATATTGGGTATAATCTGTGCAGCATATGGGGGCATAATCTGTGGAGCATCATATGGGGGCATAATCATTTTTCACCCTAGGCTTATACGCGAGTCAATAAGTTTTCCCAGTTTTTTGTGGCAAAATTAGGGGGGTCGGCTTATACACGGTTCGGCTTATACATGAGTATATACGGTATATAAAAAATAGTATATAATAAATAGAAACAAACTGTTTGTTAGTAATAAGATTTACTTTGTTCACAGATCAAAGTTCTTCTTTATAAAACCATAGGAGACATTTATAAGCCCACAGGGACTATTTTGTCTAGCTATTTCCTCTTCCTAAATCAACACATGGGTATTATACACTGACGTCTCACAAAATGTAATCAATTCACTGGCAACCTCCAAATGGTATATGGCACACAGACAATGACGTGTTGGATTTCTTTTGACCATTATCGACAAATTACAATGTTTATAAAACAATATAACTACAAACTATTGTTTTTTGCCTTTTTTACAGTCATGGACAACAGGGTTACAAGTCATTTTGAGGGGAAAATCCTGATAAAATGATATTAAAATAAAATTATGTAGAATAGTAACGAGACTTTTACACCAATTAAAAGGGATTTGTCAGCCCAAACTTGACCAATAAACCTGCGGCTGATGAAACTGCTCAGTTGCGGAGCAGCACAGCTCCGTCAACAGGTACTGTACATCTACTCCCTATTGATTTGAATAATTGGCGGATGTGCAGTACCCAGTCGTGATCACGATATGGCCGATGGAATTGTGCTATTCAGCTCCGTTAATGAGCATTTCTGGCCACTACCAACACAGGGAACAGCTGACTTGGTGCTGGATGTCGCACCCCCATCGATCAGACAATGATGACTAATTCTAAGTATAGGTTATTAATGTTAAAGTCCAGAGCAACCCCTTTTATCAAATATGCTAATTAGGAACATTGGTGGGGTGGCAAATGGACTCATAGCACTGTTCTGGCAACTGGTTTTGAATGTCCTTGCCTCCCTCACTGGTGACTGACAGCACTTTCTTCCCTGAGCTTTTTCCGCATTGCGCAGTGTGCGCTCACTCCAGGAAAGCCAGTGGTGTCAATCATTTGACGCTATCCAATACTTTGGAAAAGAGAAGGCCAAATTTGCACCATAATCTGCAAGTACTGTATACAGATTCTGCCGGCGGATTCATTGCGGATTTTTCACAATTAAATTCTTATAGAGGCTTCATCCCTCTACAGGGCTATGTTCTTAGTTTAAACTGTCGGCTTGCGCTGAAAGACTTTTTTTATAGGGAACCTGTCACCATAAAAATGATGTCCAATCTGCAAGCATATATGCTGTCCAATCTGCAAGCGTTTGATGAGCAGGAGGAGCTTCTTTGTGCGGATTTTCGGTCCAATGGGTGGTCCTATCACTGATTTACAGTTATCTCTGTATGCCAGATGGGCTGGCCTTTGCCTTTTGTCCACATTATTGAACCCGTCATCAGATCAGACAGTGGTGGTCCTTTTCTTGATTATTTTTGGTAGTGACTAGCCACCTTATACCAGGAACCATCAACTAGACGTCCCGCTTATAAATAAAGTTGTCACTCACTGATAGAACCGCCAACTGGACCACAAATCCCAAAAAGCAGAGGTTTAAATGATTAAAAACACAGGTTGTCCTGAATTTCAATCTACTCCCTCCTCTGGAAAATGGTGTCTGCAGACTGGACTGCATTAGTATCGTGACAGGTTCCCTTTAATGACCTTCAGAAAACATAGAACGCATAAACATTCTAATAATTTACTCAAATTAAATTCTAAGTCCTACACAAGTTTCCAAATTAAAGCGATTGTCCCTCATAGGTCAAAGAACAAAATTTGTGACGCTGCTCCTTGAAATTTATCAATTTAACAAGACAGGCCAGGCAATTTCCAAACTTATTCCAGAAGATAAATCTGTATTAAGTGCTCCTGTCATCTAGATGAATGGGATTCATTAACTGGCATCAACACAACAACACCACAAAGGCTTACTAATGTTTCCTATCCATTTGCTAAAGAATATATAACTTATTGGGTCATAAAGAGGTTAAACAAGAGAATTAGTATTGCAGGTGTTAACATGTGTGTGTAAAAATATGAGAACACCCTCCGATGGGAAAAATCTCATGTTTGATGTTATTGAAGCCAACCATGCTGTTTCAAGACCTTCTTGTCCTTCTTTAACTTTCTTCTGCTCGACTTATCCTGAGATGAGTGGTGGGAAACGACCAACTTTAAAAAAAACTATATATGATTTTGAGATACTCTGTTGGGGGATGTTTATGCCATCATTCGCTAGCTGTGGCCACCTGGTGGTTATGATGTGAAATGCAACGTTGAAAATGCTTTTGCTATCATGTTGTGAAGCTGTATTGAATTTGTAAAGCAAAAAATTGTGAATCCTTTATGAAATTTGTGACAAAATTAAGTGGACAATTCTGTCATTGATGGAAATGTAGAAATTACCATCGCATGCTACCTGGTATTAATTATTTATAGGTTAAAGACAATTGAACCGATTTATCCATAGCTTGGCAAATCAATATTTGATCGTCTGGGGTCTGCCAAAAATATCACAACTAAGGAACTGAAATTAACGCAGTCCCCTCCATTTATGCACAGCAATGTATAAACTAGAGAAGCTGGAACTTAAAGGGGTTGTTCAAGATTAGATAAAAATGGCTACTTTTTTTTCCAAAAACAGAGCCACCTCTGTCTACAGGTTGCTTGTGGTATTGAAACTCTGAACCATTCACTTTAATAAAGCTGAGCAGCAATACCAGACAGAACCTGTAAACAGGGGTGAAGTTTTTGGAAAATTAAAAAAAACACGATGTTTTTAGAATCCTGGAAAACCCCTTAAAGAGTAAGTAATTACATAACTACAATTTAGCAATATACTTCATTCTATTATTTTGCCTTTTTCTCTCCTCAGCACAACACTGCATTCATGTTTCGCATGCTCCTTTAGAAGCTGCTTCTAACTGCTGCTCAGCCTAGATGCCTACACTATTTACACTCAAGAGTATGGGCATTCCACTCTTTGAGCCTCTCTGGTCTCTACTCCTGCACTAAAGACACTACAGTTTTTTGCTGAGAAGATGAAAGCAGCTTGTAAAGAAGCATGAATTGGCCATATGAAACAGCAGTGCAGAAGGATGTTTTGTACAAAAAGAGTCAAAATAAGATAATAAAGTATATTATAAAAATGTAAAACTTTGCAATGTCTGGAGGATAAATATAAAATGGAAGTTACTCTTTAAAATAATATTTAGGTCACTTTACTTGAATAATTCCCATAAAAGTATGTATACAATTGGAAAACCTTTTTTTTTATAATTTATTCCTGGGAAAAAAAACTGTTTGTAAAATATTAAGCGGTAATATCATCCACTATCAAAAGAAATAGTGATGACATAAGGTTTTCCCATATATTACACTGCACCCATACAATATTGCAACAGAAAGGAATAGAACACATTGATTTTAATTCACAAACCGTAAGACGACTCAGGAGACTGCAAATTAAGTAGGACCAGCTGAGGTCGTCCCCATGGCTTCTATAAAAATTTCTGCTTTCATTGACTGGATTCAGGACGAGTCCGTAATGAACAACATCCTGGAGTAAACAACCCTGGCGCCATCAAGATCTGGTGTAATACACAAAGGTCCTACATCCCCAGAAACCCACTATTAAATTATACCAGCGGTGTATACATGACTCATCCCTGATAACAGCCCATTGCATCTCTACCTAAAAACAGGCCGCTGCTAATGACTCATAATCCACTAGAAACAAAGGCTGTAGTGAAGATTTTCCATTTCGTTACAATTGTGGGAACACAGACGCTCATTAGTGTTTCATTATGTACCTAACAAGGCTATAAAGTAACCAAAACATAAAAGGTGAAATTGGCTTGAAAATCTGAAAACTTGATAAATACATAAATAAAAAAAAGATGATATGATTAAAACATTTTTATAAATGATATGTATAAGGGAAATGAAGGTAAACTAATCAAATATGCAGACGATGTAAAGTTAGGAGGTATAGCTAACACTAGAGAAGACAGAGATGATTCAGAAGGATCTACATAAGCTTGAACAATGGACAGCGACTAATAGAATGATATTTAACATGGAGAGATGCAAGATTCTACATCTGGGAAACAAAAAAAAAACGAAAATGACATCTACAGAAGGGAGGAATGGAACTAAGCAACAGCACATATGAAAAAGACTTGGGTATACTACTAGATCACAGAAGACAGACGACTCAACAGTGTGATGCAGCAGCAAAAAAAGCAAACACAGTTCCAGGATGTATTAAGAGAAGCATAGAGTCCAGATCACGTGAAGTACCGTAATTATCCCCCTCTACTCCTCCTTGGTAATGCCTCATCTTAATACTGTGTACAGTTCTGGGCACCATATTTTAAAAAAGACAATGAAAAACTGGAGCAAGTTCAGAGAAGAGCTACTATGATGGTGAGTCGACTGCAAAGTATATGCTATGAGGAACGGTTAAAGAATCTGGGAATATTTAGCTTGTGCACAGCAACCTACAGACAGTAACAATCAAATTGAAATGAAATACAATACAGTGTGGAAATGTATAATAAATTAAAATTAGAATACTAAAAAATATTAAAAAATAAATCCACACCAAATAATTGAATCTCACAACAAAAAAAGAAGTGGATGGCATAAACCAGCCAAATGACAAAACGTAACCCTTAGTGCAATAAGAATAGGGGGAAAAGAAAGAAAAAACTTCACCCAGGCAGTGGGGGTAAAATGTAACAAATTTTTATTAAATATACACATAAAAATATAACACAAGCATCAATTAAGATAAAAAGGAAGCCAAAGCCCCACACAGTGTGATCCAATACCCTGGTATATAATAAGAATCAATCAGGTCAATAGTAAAGTATGTAAAAATGGACAGAATGATAATACAGTAAACAGTTTTTTATAAGTGTATTCAAAGAAAAAAATATATGTATATAATTGTGCTCAAATAAAATTCATACAATAGTGTATCCACACAATAATGTGTATATGCCCTTTACAATATGGTGTAACAAAAAATAGTGTAGGCATAAATGAAATACAATGTTGCCAGTAAAAAGTCACAATAATGTATATATGTCCTTTACAATATATCTTTGAATATATGCATATCACTGATGCAAACTAGAATGTGTCACAAAAAGTAATGTTGACAAAAATAAAATCCAATATTGCCAGTGAAAACAACCACAGTATGCGCACCAAATGAACTGTGCTCATGTACAAACCATCACCGTGACAAACATAACTACTAAATGTCCATACAAATAATCATACAACCTGAAATACCAGGGGAGGAAATCGCTGGTGGTGGCCAGGCAGCCTAGAACGCGCCCCGACGCGCGTTTCGGAAAGGTTATTCCTTCGTCAGGGGGATCAGACGAAGGAATAACCTTTCCGAAACGCGCGTCGGGGCGCGTTCTAGGCTGCCTGGCCACCACCAGCGATTTCCTCCCCTGGTATTTCAGGTTGTATGATTATTTGTATGGACATTTAGTAGTTATGTTTGTCACGGTGATGGTTTGTACATGAGCACAGTTCATTTGGTGCGCATACTGTGGTTGTTTTCACTGGCAATATTGGATTTTATTTTTGTCAACATTACTTTTTGTGACACATTCTAGTTTTCATCAGTGATAAGCATATATTCAAAGATATATTGTAAAGGACATATATACATTATTGTGACTTTTTACTGGCAACATTGTATTTCATTTATGCCTACACTATTTTTTGTTACACCATATTGTAAAGGGCATATACACATTATTGTGTGGATACACTATTGTATGAATTTTATTTGAGCACAATTATATACATATATTTTTTTTCTTTGAATACACTTATAAAAAACTGTTTACTGTATTATCATTCTGTCCGTTTTTACATACTTTACTATTGACCTGATTGATTCTTATTATATACCAGGGTATTGGATCACACTGTGTGGGGCTTTGGCTTCCTTTTTATCTTAATTGATGCTTGTGTTATATTTTTATGTGTATATTTAATAAAAATTTGTTACATTTTACCCCCACTGCCTGGGTGAAGTTTTTTCTTTCTTTTTCCCCCTATTCTTATTGCACTAAGGGTTACGTTTTAACCTACAGACAGTGTCAGGTCGGCGCCGTTATACTGATTAAAATGATACCATGGTTGGTGAAATCCATCTTGTGGTTGTTGTTATGATTTGGTAACTGAGGAGGACAGGAGCAAAACAGCAAGGCAGCCAAACACCTGAGAGGTTGGAAACTAATGGGTTGCATATCCCTAAACTAACCGCACAACTAGAAGCAGCCGTGGAGCGTACCTATGGTGGTCCTAGGCGCCTCAGCATTGCCGGAGAGCTAGCTACACCTAAAGATAGAAACAGGAAAGCTAACTGCCCCGGAGTAGAGCCCCAAAGGAATAGGCAGCCCCCAAACATATAATGGCGGTTAGACAAGACGAAACACAAACGCAGGCAGAAAATAGAGTGAGAAAACGCTGGGGCCAAACACTGCCTAAATAGGACAGGACAGAATACTATCTGCAAAACCCTAGCAAAACTTCCAACACTTCTGATTTCAAAAATGTTGAGATCACACGATCTCGCCACCCACTAAATGAGATCTCAGTGTGAACAAGACTAACCCGCAGCCACTCAAAAAGCAGGGAAAGAGCAACTGAACAAATAACAGTGGCTACTGAAAAACAGAGAGCAGCGCAGGCCCCAGGAGGGGACCCAGCTAACCTCCACAAAGGTGCAGACAAAAATGGAAATAGCAAACACAATAGAAAAAAGCAGAAAATATCTTATCTGAAGGTAGCAGACAAAGGCAAGCCACCAGCAGACTTCCAAATGAACCAGGAAACAACAATTGATCACCGGCGAGGCTCATGGGAAGGCAGCTCCCTTATATCAGCCCAGTCAGTGACTCCTGATTGCCAGTCATCGCTGGCAGGTGAGGAGGCCCTGTCATTCGATATAGTTTCAGTACCGTCAGCAACCACCAGAGGGAGTCTCAGGCCAGAAATTGTCTCCAACACGTTCACAACAGGTTGTTGTGTAATCTTTATTTTCAGTTTTTAGTTAATTATATGCTTGTTCTGCAGTGCCGGCCTGGAGGAGGTGTCTTTATGTGGTGATCTGCTTAGGTATTCATAATGCAGACTGTGGAGAGGTCACTGACCCCTCACTGACCTGCCCCCTAGTTTGCATATTGAATACCAGTACATACTAAAGAAAAAAAAATCCCTTCTGCAGGTAGGTGCAAGCCATGGCACCTGCAATGCAGCATAATAGCATATTTAGCATCCTAGTAATAACTGTTCTTGATGTTACTGAGCAAGAACCAGAAAAAAAATCAATTTGAAAATGTGCAGCAACAACTATCGGTGTGTATAGACATCCCATAGCTGCTATTGCGCAGGCGCCAGCAGCGCCATCTTGCTGGAGAAGAAAAAAAATTTCCTGCCTGCAGAAAGGATATTTTTTATCTTCAGTATGTACCGATTCATTTCGCAAACTGGGGGGCAGCGGCGGCGTCATTTTGATGGGGAATCCCCCCCCCCCACAAAATTATAGGATTAAAGCATAAATGCATATAAGGCATGTGTCATGCTACAGCGCAGGCGCCATTTTGATGAATAGTTTTTTTGTAACCACACAAAAATATATAAAGTATGTAAAATAGAGGGCAGATCAGTGTCATAAGCCCATAAACATGCATATGTAAGCAGAGCACCACATAAAGCCCCACCCACAGGCCACCCCATGAGAATATCATCAATGGAAAACTACAAATACAGATTAAACAACAACCACAAGACAGAATTCATCACCAGTAGTGTTGAGCGATACTGCTCGATATCTAAAAATATCGGATCGGAATGGTATCGCCGATATCACTAACTATCGGCGATATCCGATTCCGATACCGGAAGTCCCATGTAAGTCTATGGGAACAAAATATCGCAACTAAAAAAACACTTTCTTTCCTTGTAAACACAAAATGTACACACTTAGAATACATATATATATATATATATACATGTCATTGTGACATATATATATACATATATTTATAGTTTATTCACTTCTACATAGTAAAATAGCCTCTGATTCAATTGCCGGGTAAAGCCGGCATTTGTGAAAAGACAGAAGCACCCGAGGGTCCAGTCGCCACAGAGATGTTGCATCGCACCCAGCGAACAGGATTCAGAAGCTCGCTATAAGCGAGTCCTGTTGTGCCTTAATTGAACTGTTTTTTTGCTTGAGAATTGCAAAAATCATCATAGACTGTATTTGCCATTTTTCCGTCATATCTGCGCCACGAGGCACAGGTGAAGAATAAGGGGGTGCTCTCGTGGGCGTACACTCACTCCGTGGCGCGAAAACGATGTCCGCACACTCTAAATGTTACTGCAATGTAAGATCGTGCCCCACAGCTCTGGAGTTCCGCCTCCTCATCCTCCTCAGTGGGCGTAAACGAACGCGAAGGTCCCGCCTCCCCACAAAAGATGTTGCCTCTCCTGATGCTAATGACACATGTGACTTTGCTGAGATGGCGAATGGACGTGAGCAGAAGTGGGAAGGGATGGAGGAGTCAGAGCTCTCCCCCCACGGAAGCGACCCGATCGCCACGGAGCCACCGTTTGGCACCCGGCCTGGAAACCCTCCTACGCTGGAAGAAGCGGAGGATACCCTGAGAGACCTGGCCCGGCACCGGGAGGAGGTCGCCAGGATGGAAGCGAGCTGGCGGCCCTAAAACTACAATTGGAGCGGCGCCAATCCCTCTTAGCCCCTGAAGTGTCTGTACCGGAAGGTGAGGCACCCGTTCCAGTAGAGGAGGCCGTGCGGGCATCCCAGCCCTTGTAATCTGAACCGGTTGCCAGTATCTCAGTGGAGGCACCCATTCCAGTACAGGAGGCCGTGCGGGCATCCCAGCCCTTGCAATCTGAACCGGTTGCCAGTATCACAGTGGAGGCACCCGTTCCTGCAGAAAACGCCGCACCAGCACCCCAGATCCCGCTGTCTGCCCCCGTCGCTGAGGCAGAAGAAGCGACACCCGTCCTCATGGAGGAGGCCGCGCAGGCACCAGAGCTCTACCTGCCTGTACCAGAGCCCCGACCGTCATCTGTTCCAGAGCCGGCTGCTTCCGCCGCAGGTGAGCGCCGCCAGGACTGGCGGGCGCCAGGAGAGCTGCCGCAAACCGTACATCGTAAGCTGGCGTTTGATGGTGGAGACATGGAGATGCTGGTGGAGGAGAATTACAACCGGCGTCAGGAGGAAGAGTGGAGACGTCGGGAGCGGGAAGCAGAGCGACAAAGGGAGCAGCGAGAATCCCAAAAGCTTCGGCAACGTCACCTGGAGAAGGACCTGGCAGAGAAGGCACGTATGAGAAAGGATAAAAGTACGGTGAGGGAGCCGCGGCGTAAGGGTGCAGTACGGAACTTTAAGTTAAAAGGTGGTTGGGGCTTCATCCAGGAGCCTGGACTTTATTTAGAAGTTTTTGTAACCCGGCGGGACGTGGAGGCTCACCTCCCAGAAGGACACCCGGGGAGGGACCTGTTGCCAGGAGACTTGGTGACTTACACCCGACACTGGGGTTACAATGGATGGTACGCCCTAAATGTTACCAGGTGTGACCCCTACTCCCCAGAGTGTCAGGAAACTGACAGACCCTACGAGCCTTCAGCCTCCCCCAACCAGGCCTCTGCACAAGTGCCCACCCCACGCCGTAAATCTCCCCAGCCTCCCTCAGTGGTCTCCTCAGCAGCCCCAGCTATGGACATGATAATGATAGCTGGCCCGTACCCGGCGCCTGTTAAGCCCCCTGGGGTTCGTTCAGTCCGGGACATAGGGGTCCAGTCCCAGAGGGAGATGAAAGAGGTGGCCACACAGACCCATATAGCGGGTCACGACGTCACTGTACTGGCCACACGACGTCATCAGGTCTGGGTGGACCCTCCTGTCACGGATGTTTGGCAAGCTCCAGAAGAGTACCAGGTGGTACCTGGAAGAGGCCAGTCAAAGAAGTCTAAATAACCCGGACAGGGTCTCTGTATGTAAATAGTTAAATTATTGATGTACCCGGACGGGTGAATGTTCATAAAAAGAAGTTTATTGCCTTAATATACCCAGGTTGGGTAATGGTTTGATGTACCCGGACGGGTGAATGTTCAGAAGAACAAGTTTATTGTTGCCTTAATATACCCAGGTTGGGTAATGGTGTTTCACTGTAATGAAAATGTTGAACTTTGAAGCCATGAACTGTACTGGCTCACAAATTTTTCTGTAAATAGTTGGCACTTCGGTGCTCCATCTTGGTTTTACAAAAAACTTTACTGTGCACTATTTTCAACTACCTCAGAAACTAAAAAACCCGTTTGGTGTGGCCGAAAGTGAGGTCTGCTCAAGGAAAGTCTTGCAGCCCACCCAAGACCACAGTTGGAGGTTTGGAGCGGGTCCTCCACAAGCACAAGTAAAGGACACTGTGAAGTTACCCCGGTGGGGTTGTAGTCCTAAGAAGTCTCCACGAACTTCGGCACTAATGCTATTTGCACTTTTGTTGAATATGTATTTATTAACACACATGTATAACACATATCAAGGGTATGAACAGTAACAAAACATGTCACATAATATAAGCCATTTGCACTTTTGTAATGTTATTATTAAAAATTTTATTATGCAACGTTTAACTTGAAGTGTTTCCTGCTTTCTTACTACGTCGCATAGTCCACTCTGCTACATCACTTTGCACCATTGCTCTATCTCACATCTATCTGCCCTGGAAGGATAGCGTGTTACCTGTAGAAGACTTTTCACCTACCTGCACTACACCATCCCTTCCAGAGGACCTGCACAGCAGCGCTGAACACCCTGACCAGGTACTACAGGTGGCGTCACGACAAACTACACAAACATTCTATCATCCCCTGGAAATATCCCACATTCCAGTGATCGCCCAGGTCACGGACCGAGCTGTGCTACTCGTGACATCCCCCATAGAAGTCGACGTGATCGGTGCCGAGTACCCCCAAAACCCCTGTCTCTGTGCGACTCAACTTCCCTCACTGTGCTGGCACTTTACATTTACAATGCCTCTGGGTTTTTTTTTTGGGGGGGTGGGGAACATTCAGACTTTTGATATGGGGCCCCATGATTTATATGTACGCCCCTGCTGCTGAGGCATGGTATTTAAGGCTGTTAAGGAGCCAACATACATGGACCTTGCCAGCAGCGTCGACTGGAGTACCTTGGGCCCACCAGAGAAAATATATTCTTGCGGCCCAACATCATACTTCCCAACCTTTGAATAAGGGAAAGAGGGACAAAGGCTGTGGCACGCTGTGCATGCTGCAGAAAATTTTAGGCCATGCCACGTTGCACCACAGACTGTCCAGGAGTTGGTGATGCTTAGTCCAGGTGTGGGAGGAGATCCCTCACGAGACCATCCGTCGCGCTCATCAGGAGCATGGCCAGAAGTTGTAGGGAGGTCATACAGCATACCTCCCAAATTTGGAAGACAGGAAAGAGGATTAAAGGCTGCGGCGCGTGTTGCGCGCCGCTGAAAATTTTAGGCCACGCCCCGACAACACCCATTTCACAGCTAATCACACCCATATCCTCGCCCCAAGCGTAACCATTTAGCACTGCTGATCACACTGACTGGTAATGAGGGCACAGTGGCTGGTACTGAGGAAAAGAAAGAAAGAGCAGCGAGAGAGAAAGAACAAACAGAGAAAGAAAGAGAGGAAAGAAAAGAGAGAAAGAAAGAACAGAGAGAAAAAAGAACAGAGCGAGAAGGAAAGAACAGAGAGCGAGAAAGAAAGACTAGAGAGAGAGCCATAGGCGTAGCTAGGGTTTTGGTTTAGTGGGGGCAAAACTTCTGAGTGGGCCCATCATCAGAGAACCTCAGCAAATGACCGCGCTGTTGGCCAAAATAATCTCTATATAAAAAGACCAATATTGATATTACCGCCATATGGTCTGTGTTAAATAATACCAGTCCTACAGAACATATAATAGATTACAGCACAGGTACAGATAATGACTTACCGCTGATGTTCTTTCTAATGGAATTGTTCACTTTTCATGTCTTTTCCATCTGGCCCACACCGACATGACGACTTCTCCAGCCAGGACTCGACTGCACCCCCATTAAAAAAAAAATCAAAAAAAAACTCACCTCCCGGCTCCTGTGCTGCTCACTGTTCTCCCTCTCAGCGTCTGACAGCGGGCGCCGGCAGGTGATGTTATTGCGCCCGCTGTCATACGCTGAGAGGGGATTATGGGAGAGTAGGAGCGCTCGCTCCTTCTCTCTCCATGCGGTCAGCTTTATCGGCTGGATGCCGATACAGTTGACCCTCCGATGACGGGTGGGGGTCCACTGCTGGCACCGGGCCCCCCAATGCCTGTTCAGGCCCCATAGCTTCCGGGCGGCAGAGCAGGGAGAGCGATTCTCCCTGCTCTGCCGCAGAATGTAACTGTATCGTAGCTCCGGGTGGGCCCCTCAGAGCGCGGGCCCCGGGGCCACCACCCCCTCTGCCCCGCGACCTATCCTTTCAAATCAGGGCCCACCACGCAGGAGCTGGGCCCACCGTAGGTTTCTCCGGTGTCCCGGTGCCTCAGTCCGACCCTGCTTGCCAGCCTGATAATACCAGGCCACAGCAGTCTGCATATCTTGGCTGGTTAACAAAAATAGGGGATCCCCTCGAAAAAATTTGGTGTGGGGTCCCCCCTATTTTTGTTAACCAGCCAGATGAAGCAGACTGCTGAGGCCTGGTTTTTCAGGCTGGTAAGGATCCAATATCCATGGACCTTGCCAGCCTGATAATACCAGGCCACAGCAGTCTGCATATCTTGGCTGGTTAACAAAAATAGGGGATCCCCTCGAAAAAAATTTGGCGTGGGTCCCCCCTATTTTTGTTAACCAGCCAGATGAAGCAGACTGCTGAGGCCTGGTTTTTCAGGCTGGTAAGGATCCAATATCCATGGACCTTGCCAGCCTGATAATACCAGACCACAGCAGTCTGCTTAGCTTGGCTGGTTAACAAAAATAGGGATCCCTCGAAAAAAAAACGGCGTAGGGATCCCCCCTATTTTTGTTAACCAGCCAAGTAAAATGCAGACTGCTGCGGCCTGGTATAAAAGACTGTCAAGGCCCATGGATTTTGGCCCTCAACAGCCTGATAATACCAGGCTACAGCAGCCCCACATTTGGCGCATCAAAAGATGTGCCAATTGTGGCACTTTACCCGGCTCTTCCCACTGCCCTGTAGCGGTGGCAAGCGGGGTAATAAGAGGTTAATGTCACCGTTGATTGCACGGTGAGAATAAGCCCGGTTAATAATGGAGAGGTGTCAATAAGACACCGATCCATTATTAATCCCAAAGTTTTTAAATGTATAAAAAAAAAGACACAGCAAGAAAAAAGTATTTTACTGAAATAAAAAAGACAACACAGTTTTCATTTCTTTTATACTCTCATTCCTGCGACGCCATCGATCTCCTGTAAAAAAAGAAAAAAAACAAACCAACAGTATACCACCTTCCGACGCAGTCCATAGTAACGACAGTCCCACGACGATCCAGCTCTGCTACATCGCAATGACAGGCAGAGCCTGTCATCTCGACGCAGCACAGCTGATTACCTGCTTCCCCGCGGTGACGTCATCGGACTGACTGCTTTACGGCCGGGATTACCCAGCAGTCACTGCAGTTATCGCGAGAAACTGCATGTGACCGCCGGGGAAAGATGATGGCGGCCATCAAGCAGTCCAGCCCGTGACCGCCGGAGATCTTCTGCCAGGTAAGTGCCGCTGACTCCTGACAGACCGACCGACGGACACTGACAGTGACAGTGACAAATCCGATTCCGGTATCCGATAAGACGAAAATATCGGAACTAAGTATAGAAAGTCTGATAGAGCTAATATCGGCCGATACCCGATACTTGCGGTATCGTATCGCTCAACACTAATCACCAGGTATCATTTTAATTAGTATAACAGCGCTGACCTGACCCTGTCTGTAGGTTACTGAGCACAATCCTACTGACAGGTTCCCTTTAAATAAGAATTTTGCTTTTCACAATTATTCCTAAATTTGTACCTTTCAGAAATGTAAAGCGCTGCGGAATATGTTGGCGCTATAGAAATAAAAATTATTATTTTTACTATAAAACATTTTGCATCTTTGTTTGAATGAATTCATTAACACGGATTTAAAATAAAATGAGAGATCTTACTGGTGTGTACATGATCAGAAAAACACAACAGTGTTTTTTCCTATAAGACCGCACTCTTATTTATATGCTCCGAGGAGTACTGCAGTTCAACCTTATGCACAATAATGGAGTTGCGCTACAATACTCAACATAGTCCATGGAAGAGAGTGATATATGTCTTTATTCAAAAAAGGCTGCCAAAGTAACAACAAATGCAAGAAAAGGCACAAAAAATAAAAATCCCAGCAATACCTCCCTTTATCTCTTCCAAGCTATTTTCATTCATATTATAAGCAAAAATTAGAAAATAATAAATAATGAAATCTTCTGTGAGCTTGTGTCATGTTTCCCGTCCTCCTCAGTAATCCGTATCTATGTGCAAGACAACTGGCTGCAGCAGGAGCCTCCCCCCTCTACTACATCCATATACTGCTAAGCACAATCCCTTGGCCAGGTAGTAGTAAGCGGATAAATGACGTAGAACTTGGCCAGACTGTACAAACTGTTCTTAAATGTAATAAAGTCTCTCGAGTCTATTAAATTCTAATACTGTTTGGAATAACATTCCCATTATAACTGCAGCACACTCATATACACGGAGGAATTCTCATTAACAATATCCATTTTATTTTTAAACTGCACCGAGACTGAGTTGCTTGCAATTAGGGGCAAACAAGCATATGTGGTAACGGTTCAATGCAAACTTGTAACTAAACAGAAGGAAAAAAAATCCTTCATCTAAAGAGAATCTAATAGGCACACCACAACGCAAGTCTGAGGCGCAATGCTCATTACTATTTATTAACTGTTTGGACCATTATTGTAGGACAGAGCAAAATAATACAAAATGTTACTAATAGAATGTGTCTGAATGAAGGGATAGATAGACAGAGCCTTTTTCAAGCAAACTTTTCAACTCGAAAAAGGCTCATGACTAGAACTGAAACATTATGTACATGAGCTTAGAATAAATACAATTTTTCACTTTTTGAAATGACAGCGCTGTCATTCTTAATTGTTTGTAGATAGGTAGATAGATATGAAGATGGATAATAGATAGATGGATAGATAGATAATTCAAAAAAGCCTTTTTCAAGTGAACTTTTATACTTGAAAAAAGGCTCATGACTAAAGCTGAAACTGAAAATTTTCACTTAGAAAAATTAGAAAGATAGATAGATAGATAGGATAGCACAATGCCCATTGCAACAGTCCAGGAAACCGAATCAATCAGACCACATTTTGCCAGTGAATTACGCGGCGCGCTCGTCTTCAGGGCTGGGTGAGCATATTGCTCCCCATCTGCCTTGCAGGAATTTTAGAAGTATGAAATTGGTTTTCCATCTCTTGTTCTCGAACAACGGATCTCGCATCTGTCACCTCTCCCAGCTGCCAGTTGTGACTAAATGTCTTGCTTGAACATCCAGGCAAAGCGCAGGTCCCACTCACAGCAGACAAGGCTCACAGGGGGGTTATTAATTTTTTTGTTGTTTCCAGACGGATGCAGCTAAGCCTTTATCGTGCTGTCTGGCGTTGAGGATTCTCAGTCATCTATGACCGGTCACTGATTCCATCAGCTAATCTTTTGCAAACAAAATCAGTCTGGTCAACATTAACCTTTCACTTGCCA
>JARQOD010000003.1:369340439-369381148 GCA_033576555.1 Oophaga sylvatica
GAGTGTGTGAAGCTGATAATTTCCGTTGTGTTGTGGAGTTTTGCCAAATAATCTTTTATTAGTTTGTGCCTTTTCAGCAAGTTTCTAAGCTGACAGTGAGAAAAATGTTCAGATTCTGGCTTAAGTCCAAAAGGCTTGAAAGTAATAGTTTTGTAAAGAGGTGGCTAAGAGGGTCACATTTGTTGGCTGGCAAAGTAAAAAAAAAAAAAAAAAAGTTGTAGGACTAAAATTATTATAATGTTGACGGGGGTTCTTTAGAGTTAAAAGGTGAGCATTTTTAATGCAGTAAAAATAAAAGAAAATATAAATAATACAAAGAGAAGTAAATTTAAACGCAAAGATCCATCAGATCAGATATTTTTAT
The DNA here is from genome assembly GCA_033576555.1 of Oophaga sylvatica. NCBI lineage: Eukaryota > Metazoa > Chordata > Amphibia > Anura > Dendrobatidae > Oophaga > Oophaga sylvatica. The sequence goes on from JARQOD010000003.1 coordinate 369,340,804, forward strand.
GCAGGACTTCCCTGTCCAGAGCTAACAAAGTAGTAAGAAACTAGTTGAAGGCTAAGGCTATGGTTCCACGGTCCGGAACCATAGCGCTTTAGACGGAGCGGAAATTCCGCTCCGTCTAAGCCCCGCCCCCTTTCTGACGCGCGATCTTTCCGGAGGTGTTCAGGACACCTCCGGAACACCTCCGGAAAGAGCGCAGGGCTACATAGCCCTGTGTAATATTCTGTTGCGGCGACGCACCGTCGCCGCAATACGCGAGGACATGCTGCGGTCTAAAAAGACGCGCCGCATGTCCGTTTACGCAGGTTTGCCACCTGCGTATTGTTACGCATAGTGGAGACGGGATTTCTTGAAATCCCCTCCACTATGCTGTAACATCTGGACGCTGCGTGTTTGGCGCTGCGCCAGCGCACAGCGCCAAACACGCAGCGTTTCCTGACCGTGGAAACTCACCCTTAGTGGTCACTGAGATTTTTGAGTTTTTGGAGCAGAAGCTGAGCGGAAACTTTCCAAATTTCAAAGCTCCTCAAAAGCTTTGACTTTCCGCTCCGTTTTTGCTCCAAAAACTCAGCAAAAAGAGATTCAATGCAAAACTCCTTGAAAAAGACTTTATGTTCAAGGGGAAATCTGTCCATCAGCTACACCTATCAGGTGCTGGTTTACTTTCACTTTTCCTTGCACTTTCTGAGGGTGCCAAATGACCTCCAAGCTAAAATTCTCACCGTTTCTTGCATTTGCTCTCCTCCTTTTGTATAGTAACTGCCCACTACACCTCTACTACATCTGTCTGCGACATACAATTTACTGTGTAGTGTTGGTAGGTTTTACGTGCTTTATAACAAGTTCATGGGACACCTGACACTGGGTTTGACCTACACATGCACGGCGCATGTACCGTAGATATAGCAAAAAAAGGTGAGTATGGCAGGTGCTGTATGCAAAAGTAATACCTTATTTGCAACAAGTACATGGGCTAATATGAAATCACACACTGCACATATGCTATATCAATTTTTATTTAGAAAGTAATAGAATTTGGTATTTTTTTGGGGGGTCGGAATCATGGAAAACCTCTTTCAAAGCGAGACTCATCAATCAGAAGACGTCACTGTACAGTTGATGTCACGCTGAACAGAATCCACCTCCAGGAACTCGCCCGCAGCGATCATGTAGAAACAACACACACTAGCCAGTAACTATGCCAGCTACTATGAGATTTACTCTTCCGTTCCTTGAACGGACACTGCACTAATTCTCTTGCATTCAGATTTTCCACTTGAATAGAATTACAAAATAAAACCCCTTTCATATTAACAATTGCAATTCCCTCCTGTTCCTTTCTATTTTTTTCTCAGGCGTACTATAGGTCCCCTCAGTGCACACACAATGCAAAACAGGAAAACCACTTTCACACACTAATTAATATGCAATGGCAGCTTCTTTTTACTTTTTTCTTTTATACCAAGATTTGAAGGCCAATCAAACACAGGGGGGAGAACAAGGCAGGGAATTTTACCCCAAATCCAAATATTTACTTTCCAGATATTACAAATGTCAGTATAATATCAACTGTTATTATCTCATTCATTCTAGGGACCAAAACAAACAGCAGCTGAGTCTGCAATATTTGCAAGTACAGCACGATAAGTAACTTTCTAAATAGTCTTCATTTATAACGTTCTACCATTTAGCTGAAGCGTGTCTAAACCCTTTACCTTGCTCGATGATCTGCAAAAATGTGAAAAAATCCTTAAGAACTAATGCTTTCCTCCTCCCTTCTCTCAGTGACAAAGAAAGGACACAGGTAGAAGGATTGCACACTGATCTACAGTGGAGAGGGGAAAAAGTATCTTTAGTCTCAGGGAGGGTGGAGAAAACAAGCTATAGAAAAATTGAAAAGCTCATGAAGACGAAATAAAATCAGCATAGAAGCTATGCATATATATGAGCTAATGATGACAACAGCACCCTGAATGCCTCACATCCAACCTAAATTCCTGGGACATACAGTCCCACATGAGAAAATTTTGAAACCTGGATCGGGCTGCAAACTACATAACAGAGGGTCTGAAAATGAATGCAGGAATGAAGATAGTAGACTGAAACTTAGGCTAGAGTCACACTACCGTATAACACAGCTGAGTGTTATGCGATAAAACATCACATATCACTCAGTCCAGTGTTACTCTATGGGGCAGCTTAGACTTGTGATTAATTTCGCATGATACAATTGGCACCAAGACTTGGACTCACTCATACCCATATAAGTCTATGGGTGCGAGTTAAACATCGCACTTCACTCTGATTCCTCAAGTGCATTGCAATAAATGCCGACGCCAGCAATGGAGGAGATGGAGAAATTACTTTCTCCGTCTCCTCCACAGCTGTGCCCCAAACCTGTCATGCGAGAGGATCGGAGCACAGAACACACTCGGCTCCTGCTCGCAGCACAGCAGAAGAGGATCATTAGCATATCGCAGGGGATGCTATACTCTGGTGTGAAATGTTTAATTAAATGGCCTTTAAGGCTTGACGTGTTTTTATGCTCAGCTAGCTTCTGTCAGCAAGAGCATAATCAATGTCAGACATTTCTGCCAGGTTTTCAGTGTAACATTAAGGCTGTGTTTCCATGGTCCGGAAACACAGCGCTTTGGACGGAGCGGAAAATCCGCTCTGCCCAAAGCCCCGCCCCCTTTTGAACGCGCGCTCATTCCGGATGTGTTCAGGACACCTCCGGAACACATCCGGAATGACCGCAGGGCTACATAGCCCTGTGTTATTTCCCTTGCGGCGACGCAGCGTCGCCGCAAGGGAATAGGACATGCTGCGATCTAAAAAGACGCGCCGCATGTCCGGAAACGCAGGTCTTTCGCCTGCGTGTTTTGCAGCATAGTGGAGACAGGATTTCTTGAAATCCCCTCCACTATGCTGTAACATCTGGACGCTGCGTGTTTGACGCTGCGCCAACGCACAGCGTCAAACACGCAGCAAATCCGGACTGTTTCCTGAACGTGGAAACTCACCCTTACAGAAAAAAAAACATGTCAGAAAAAAGGAGCATGCTACTCATTCTTTTTTTGTGATGTGCAGAAAAGACCATGGATGCATGGAGTGCAGATTGTCATTGGTTTTTTACCCTTGTTTTGCCACCACATTTTGTGTAAAATTCTTGATATGTGAACACACTCTCAGTTGAGCTTTTTGATGTTGCATATTTTCTGCACCCGTTAAATAAAACTGGTTACTTGCATTTTTTAGAAAATACGCAACGTAAAAACCTCACCAAAACCTTATCATGGGAACGTAGTCTAAACGTTTTGTTTCTGGTTTCTATAAATAGGGTTTATTAATCGTATAATAAAAAGTTCTACAACTTTATTATACAACTGATATATCAATTTATCATCATTTTTAAGATCTTTGCTTGCTGTTCACAGCTGTATTGCTTGTTGTAGGACAGAGCTATAATACACTCTGTGAGCAAGATATCATTATCTCTGGACTTAATAAGGTTCTTTCTAAAGGAAACAGCCAGTAGGAAAGCAGAACCATGCAGTTGCATTCAGAGCACTTGACTATTAGGGTAAGTTCACACTAGCCGTTTTTTCAGTGTTTTTTTTTTGCAGCAAAACCTGATCTCTTGGCAGGAAAGAAGCTGCAGAAAAAAGTATGTTTTTCTTGCATTTTTTTGCCGCCGTTTTGGCGTGCTAGATTTGTCTCTTGTGCACGCTCATAAAGTATAATGTTGCAAAAAGTCCTATTCAATAGAATCAGGTTTTGGCACAAAAAATCAGTTTTTTTTTTTCAGCTATTTTTCACCACCCATTCATTTTAATTGGTTAAAAATGCTGAAAAAAGTGATATACTCCATTGTTCAAAAAACATGCAAGGCACAAAATTCTGATGACAAAAAAACCAAGGTGTGTGCATGAGATTTCTGAAATCTCATAAAACTTTGCTGGTACTGTGAAATGTAGCTGAAAATTTGCATCAAAAAAGCGCTGCAAAAACGCAACGTGGGAACTTAGTCTTAGGCCGGTTTCACACGTCCTGATATTTCCGCTACCGGAAAAATCTGTACTGGAGATATCAGTGTCCGTGTGTGTACTATGTGCGGCACAAGTGTGGCAACCGTGTGCCACCCGTGTCCTGCATCAGTACCACACAGACACACGGACGGCCGCCAGGGAAGTAGCGGCTACAGTAAGCCGCTGTCCCCCTGCAGCTGGTGCTGAAGCCGGCAGTCATCATTCTCCCTACTCTGCCTGCGAGCAGAGGAGAACGATGACCGGTATATTAATACACCACTCTTCGTTCTCCTCTGCTCGCAGGCAGAGCAGGGGAATTACAGCCGGCTTCAGCACCAGCTGCAGGGGGACAGCGGCTTACTGTAGCCGCTACTTCCCCGGTGGCCGTCCATGCACACGGAGAACTGTGTGAACAGTTCTCCGTGTGCACGTGTGCAGGACATTTTCCGGTCCGTGTCAAAACGGACATGTCTACGTGTTTGACACACGGTCCGTGTGAAAACACGCACATGTGCATAGACACATAGATTATAATGTTTCTATGTCTGTACGTGTCTCCAGTACGTGTGAAAACTGCCACCACACGTACTGGAGACATGGACGTGTTAAACCGGCCTTACAGTAATGGATGTAGCTACTGACTAGAATTGAGCAAAAAAGATTTGCAGGACTTTAGTCTAGCAGCCACGTTGGTAGTCCATAGATGCAGGACCATAGAACCAAGAACCTCCTATAACCTCCAATTTTGTAATCAGTGAAAGTTACACCAGTGAGATCTCCACTGGTCAAATATTTCTCAATGTAGAAATGAAGAAATGTAGTTATAAATGAAGTTATAAATTCCCTGAAACAGTACTGGTGAAAGTCTTAGAAAACGTACAAGCTGGTTCCACAATGGCACAAGAAGGTGAGCGTTCTCTTCTCCTTTCATCACCCTAGTGTTGCATCAGAATATCCAATAGCAGCATATCTTCCTACACGTGATGGGACAGGAGGAGCTTCCTATGGCACATGCTCACAGTCATTCTAAAGGCACTGTCACACTTAGCGATCGCACCAGCGATCACGACAACGACACGACCTGGCAAGATCGTTGGTGCGATCGCTATGTGGTCGCTAGTTAGCTTCCAAGCACTAAGATCTCATCAGAGATCAGCGATCTGTAAAACGACCTCTGCGGTCGTTGGAAAACCAAGTCCCACCTGCGACGCTGGTAAAGTCGTTCATAAAGGGTGTCACTCAGCGATTCAGGCTCACCAGCAGGACACCAACGACCAAAAAATGGCTCAGAACGTTCATAAGCGATCAGCGACACCGCAGCGGGGGCCACATCGCTGCTACATCTCACACACAGCTGCGTCACTAACGAGATCGCTACTGCGTCATAAAATCGCTGACGCTTTAGCGATCTCGCTTAGTGTGACAGTACCTTAACATTCTAGAACAGGGGTGGGGAATCGTTTTTTTTGCCAAGGGCCATATGGATGTTTATACCATCCTTCGGGGGCCGTACAAACTCCACCCACAAAGTACAGCCTGACTCTGGCACTGGTGCCAGGACGTAATCTTTCATTGCATGCCCTTCAGTGTTCAGTAGCGAACACTGTGTGTGTATGCTAACAGAGAGAGAAGAAATTAATGACCTTGTGGCAATCAAAATACAACTCCCTGATAAAGTACTGAGGTCCCTGAGAATCTGCCCAGAGGCCGGATAAAAGGTCATCGAAGGCCGTAAATGGCCTTGGGGCCTGAGGATCCCCACCCCTGTTCTAGAACATGTTTTTTATCAAGGTAACAAGGCAGCAGCCATCTTAATTCTACAGTGATTTCCTCTGTACACAGTATTCTGATTTACCAATTAAAAGTATTGAGGAATTTATTTATAATGACACTTCATTTTGCTATTTATTTTTCCTTTTTTTTTCAAAGAACCCCTTTAAACGCTCAACAGTCTGCTGGTAGTTGCCAATTATTGTTTGGTTTATTCCTAGTTATTTTGAGCACTATTTTTGTAGTTTGGATCCTGATCCTGACCTGGCTTTTGACCCTGACTTCATTCGTCTCTCCGAGTCCCCCTGATTTTGCCCTTGGTTTATTTAGTCTGCGTTTACTAACCTCCTAACCCCACCTATTTCTCTGACTACTGTTTTGTCTCCTGTTCTGTCCCAAGTTCTGTTACTCCAGTTATGGCTAAGGATGACCACTGCTGTCTGTTGCTCACTCTAAAGACCAGTAGATCCATGAACCCATACCAGTGGGACCCAGCTGTAAGCTCAGATTTCTATATTTCGGGCTTAAAATGTATATACCATGGTGCCTATGGTATCTGCTAAGTAAACTGGCTCGCGTCATGTCTTTCCGAAGTATCTGCTATGAGATAACGGCCCCCAACATATCTGAAACTAAGGAATGCCAGCAATGGCGTAGAAATAGTTAATGTCTAGAAAAGGATTTTCAAAGCATATGTGAACAATTTACGCAAGTGACAAATTCCTTTTAAAGGGAAATTGTCAGTACAAAATCTGTCAGTACAAAATGACTGCTCAAAGCAAGCACAGCACCTCGTAGGTGACATATCCCTACCTAAAATTGTACTTTTAATGTCTAAATCTATTGGTGCTTATGCCAGAAATTGTACATCATTCAAATATTCTAAGGAGGCACAAAAAGCAACAACTTTATTTTGATCTACTTTTGCCTGTTAATACAGAGCTGTCAATCAAGGAACAGGAAGGCGGTTATAGATGGAAAATAAGAAGATGCACTGAGCTGCTCGGCCATGCCAGCGGTGCACCAAGCACATCACTAGTATGTATGAACAAAGAACGATTTTTGGCAAAACCAGGAACGGATTTGGACACTAACGGTATGATTTTTACTAAGGCTATGTCACATACAAGGTGTAGTGCTTGGTCTGAACATTCATTTTGTGCTGACAGACTTCTTTTTATGATACAAAAAAACAATTACAACAAACCCAAAAGATTACTGACCTATGAGACCAATGATGAGTTTAAAATATGGAAAACGCTCCCTTCTACTAATTGTGAAGAGTCTTGTGTGTATTGTCACTATCCATGGTCAAATGTAATTTGGTAATAACAATTTTACACAGATACAAAGGACCACTGACCCCCAATCTACATAACAAATAAACAAGGAGCTTTTGACATTTTTCCTCATTATACTTCCATCACAAAAGAGGACTTTTCTGGATAAAGGGCTTTTGTGGTGCTGCTCAAGGGGGATGGTAAACTGTGTCTTCCAGTGCATCACTACTACTACAAACCAGAGATTTGCCTCATGCCACCGACATCTGATTGTTCTAAATAACGACTGCTGAAGTTACGCCTAGTTATGTTTTAGTAAGTCACAATATATTGATGAATTACGTTTCCAGGGAGGAATTGTAGTCTATTTTAATAATCTTTATTTAATAAGTCTAGTATTTCATGCACATAGCACCATTTAAAGGGAACATGTCTATAGATCAATGCTGCCCATGGTCCACATTAGACAAATGGTAGCTGAGCCCAAAGATTTTGAAGGAATGGTGTTACGGGGATACCGCAACAGAGAGGGGATAGAAGATTGTGGCGTCTGGTTTGACGCACTCCTGCACTGATTAAAACTGTTTCACCATCTTCTTAAACAGTGCAGTTTTTTTCCTTGCTGGCAGTGCAAGGGTTTGTCAGTTCAGTTGATCTCATGGAGCTCTGGAACCTGGATTGTTTCAGCTGTTCAGTGTTGGCCACTCCCCTCTGCTATATATGGAACTTGGCTCTTGCAAGTTAGTTAGTACTGCCTGGTTAGGAGTTGGAGGTGAAGTTCGTGATTGGAGTAGGCGTTTAGAGAGCTGTTCAAGAGATTGTTGAGTGAAGTTTGCCTGTGTGCTCATCCTCATCTTCATTTGTTTTTACCTTCCTATACCTCCCGTGTTCCACTGTGTTGCTTGGTGAGTGTATTTTGTATGATTGTAATTTTCATTTATCCCTGTCCGACTTCCCTTGTTTGTCTGGTTAGCGTTATCCTATACACTTTGGCTTCACACCTCTCTGGGTGGAGGAGGGAACAGATAAGGCTTGATATAGGAGCATGACAAGGCCTGTGACCCCGGACGTTTCCACCTTCAAGAGTAATCCGGGTTACAGGGATAGTCCAGGGTGCTACTAGTTCCAGGGATTGGGTAGGTGCCACAGTCCCTAGTTAGTGCATGACAAATGGGCTGACAATCTAATGTGTATAAGGACCAACAGACAATGTTGGGTATCTTGAATGAGCTAAGTATCATTATCTAAGCTCAATTGCATCTTTAATGTTTAGCTGTAGGCTCCAAAGTTAAAAAAAAACATACTTTTTGTGATGAAGGAACAGCCACCATCTTGGATTGGCCTGTACCAGCCTCCATTTTGTCTAAATTCACAGGGCCACAGGCAGCTGGCTGCACCTGGCCCCCATGGCCTTAGGCATATTGAAGGGTTTAGTTTCCACTGTGAATAGCCAGGCCTTTTAGTATGCTAAGTAGGCAAGGCCAAAACAGTACTTCAAAGCTGGGGGATTCAATTAGATTATACCTGCCAGCTAGACACAGAAAAAACACCCATTGTATTTCCCAGACCCTACGGCTCCGTTCTAGGATTATGAATTATGAGCACATCTTTGTAGGTACAGACTCATAAGAAATATCTGCGTGATCCTGCGGACCTCGGGCATCTGACAGTGCAACTCCCGAGTCGGTAATGGCTCGGGGGCCTGAGATATAGAGATTGGCCCTCCACAGAGACAAAATCGGGCCAGGTTTGATCTCCACGCGACAGGCAAAACATACTGCATCCGCTGGTACCGCTCATGTCCTGATCAGATCATCCTGGAGAAAGTTAACCCCTTTGTTAGATATTGGGAATAAATTCTGCAGAGAGCTAAGGATGGAGATTATAAGCCCACCCTCTGACACCGAGGGGAGGGACCTAGCAGGTTTAAGAACTGTGAGCGGATGGCAGACTCTCTCTATGCTCACAGAAGCCAAGACGATGAAGATCTAAGAAGGAACAAGGGACAGATCTGCCAAGGGAGCAGCGGCACACGTTTTGGGGGACTGTCCAGCAACTAAGATTCTCACCTGTGGATCGCAGAGCTTCCTGCCTCCACATGCAACCTACAACCTGGTAATATTGATCTCTAGCTAATACCTCTAAGCCTTGTACCATTATTGTTGTATTTTACTCTGACTGCAAATCCACTGTAATTCCGTTGTATATACTGTATATTTCTGTAATTATCTAGTGCGCCCTTAAGGCAATTAAACCATAAAATTAATTTTGGGCTGATGCTTTTACTCTGATCACGAATCTTAAAATACCCAGTGGGTAACAGGACACCCTCCCCGGCGGCCATTTGCTCTAGGTGCAGTTCCCTTACTGACCTGAGAGACAAAGGGGGTGCCGGAGAGCTGTGCCTTTGTAGTACGTCACATTGGTGACGTGGAAGGAAGGGGGTTTCCTTCACACTTTTTTACTGGATGGCAAATTTTTTTTTTTACAAAATTGGCATCAAGATTAATTCATTTGTTTTATTTCACATATGAATAGTACACCTGAACATAAGCAATTTTGTAATGATGATGGATTGATCAATCATTTTCAATTCATGGGAAGAATCTGTATTCAGTGAAGACAGATTTTCCCATTACCAAGCCAGGAAATAACTGGTAGTGATTATGAAGTTCTATGACGAGTGGGGAGGGAAAAGCTAGAGGCAAACAGATTTTCTGCTGCAAGTTCTACTGAAACGACGGTTACATTTCTCCATAGAATTTTATGAGCACCAACTGTCATCTATTATCTCAATAAATAGAAAATATATATTCACTGAAAATAGACTTTACCCCTGAATTGAGAATAAAGATCAATCTACGAGGCGAGAAAAGGGCATTTCTCTAATGACATATTTATTTTACCGTACTTGTTTTTATAGTGTCATTAAAGGGAATCTGTCACCCCATTTTCGCCCTATGAGATAGGGCCACCGCCATCAGGGGCTTATCTACAGCATTCTGTAATGCTGTAGATAAGCCCCCGATGTTACCTGAAAAGTGAAGAAATACGAGTTATATTATACTCACCCAGGGGCATTCTGCCGTCCGTTCGGGTCAGATGGGCGTCGCGGTCAGGCCCGGGGCCTCCCATCTTGTGACTAAGCTGGCGTGTTCTTTCAGTCCCGGACCTCTTTGACCTTTCCCGCACTGTAGTACTCTGCTCTGCCCTCACCAGGGCAGAGCAGTGCGCCTGCGCAGGAGCCGCGACGGGACAGAAAGAACACGCCGGCTTCGTCACAAGATGGGAGGCCCCGGACCTGACCGCGACGCCCATCTGACCCGAACGGACGGCGGAACGCCCATGGGTGAGTATAATATAACTTGTTTTTCTTCACTTTCAGGTAACATCGGGGGCTTATCTACAGCATTACAGAATGCTGTAGATAAGCCCCTGATGGCGGTGGCCCTATCTCATAGGGCGAAAAAGGGGTGACAGATTCCCTTTAATTTCCACAGTTCTTTAATGGAGTCATCAAGATATAATACAAAACGTAATTATTTTCATGTATACTATTGATTTATGAAAAAAACTGTTACTCGTTAATAATCCATTAGATATTGCAAAGTTATGACTTTTTGTAATATACTTTCATCACCTTTTGCTTTGTGACTGCCAAGCATCGGGGTGCAGTGCAGTGCTGTTTCACAAAGCTTCGTTTAGAAGTTCCTTTCAGCTGCTGCTCAGCAATATCAGTACACTTGATTCAACCAGTCTGTGTAGGGGACTTTTCCTTTCTGGATCATTCCCCTCCTCACCCCTCCACTAAAGGGTATGCCACACTAAGCGAGATCGCTAACGAGATCGCAACTGTGTCACCATTTATGATGCAGTAGCGATCTCGTTAGCGACTTAGCTGTTAGATTCCAAACACAACTCATCAGCAATCTGTGATTCCAAACACATCTCATCAGCGATCTGTATAACGACCTCTGCGGTCGTTGGGAAAACCTAGTCCCACCTGCGACGCTGGTGAAGCTGTTCATAAAGGGTGTCACACTCAGCGATTCAGGCTCACCAGCGGGACACCAACGACCAAAAAACGGCTCAGAACGTTCATAAGTGATCAACGACATCTCAGCAGGGGCTACATCGCTGCTACATGTCACACACAGCTAAGTCGCTAACGACATCGCTACTGCATCATAAATGGTGACGCAGTTGCAATCTCGTTAGCAATCTCGCTTAGGCTACTTTCACACATCAGTTTTTTTGAATCAGGCATAATCCGTCCTATGCCTGATAGGACGGATCCGGCGCTGATTTTAAAAAACTGATGCAACTGATCAGATTTTTTGCCTGATCCGTCCTGACATTTTCAACCCGGAAATATAAAATTTCTATGTTGAAAATGCTGTTTTGAATGTCCGGACGGAGAGAGAGAGAGAGACACCTTGGATTCCGTGTCAAAAGACTGGTCCGGCGCCATAGGTTTTCATTGTTTCCGGCCGCCTGAAGTGCCGATTCAGGCACTGTCAGGCGGCTCCAGAAAAAAAAAAAAAAACGTTGCAGCAAGCGTCTTGTCCGGCCGCCGGAATGTACAATTCCGACGGATCTGGCCAAAAACGGATGCAACGCAGTGACATCAGGCGCGATCCGGCACTAATGTAAGTCAATGCTAAAAAAAACGCATCCGGTACCAGATCCGTTCTTTTAAAATCACGCCGGATTGCGCCTGATTCAAAAAGCCTGAAGTGTGAAAGTAGCCTTAGTGTGGCATACCCTTAATAAGACTGAGGAATTCAAGTACACAGATTGTTTGAATACATTATATGGATATTACCGAACAGCAGTTGTAAGAAGTTTCTAAACGAGCATAAACTGGATATTGAGCACTGCAGTCAGGAGCTTGGGAGAGAAGGAAGAAAATTAGGGTAATGTAACACATTTCAAAAATGCATAACTTTTAAATGCCTGCAAGATAACTAAATAAAATAATAATAATAAAAAAAAGTTTAGTTGCTCATTAAGAGTCTATACATTTATGCAACGGGTGGAAAAGCTATGGTATATATGCTGCTGTTAAAAAAAAGATCTCTCTCAAAACTGTCAAGGAGGCTTAGTTGCCTCCAAAGCAAGTATCAAGATCTAAGAGAAAATATTACTTTGCTGCATTCTTTTATCCACATAGAGGCTCCTTTACACAGGATGCTAGTTGGCAAACAATTGGCATTCCCAATTATTGGTCCATCTAAACATGCCGCCACCGAATGAGCAAATTGCTTGTTCAACAACTGATCGGATGATTTATGGGAGACATTAAATTATCATTATTTTCAGAACACCGCCCTATATGAATAAATGAAGTGCTGCTGAAAATATGTACACTTTATGATCACCGAATCGGCACTCAAAATAGGCCTCAAGTTCAATCTTTGGAGACACTTTAACAAGAGTTATCTCACAAAAGAAATTGGCATATCAAGACAATATGTTATTATTGTCCTCCCAGGGAGGGTCTGATGGCAATGAGCCCAGCCAATCACTTGGCTTATTGATTTAGATTAAAAAAAACAAAAAACAAATCGAGTTGACAGGAGGCAAACTGTTACGACATTTCTATAGTGCCACTTTGGCAATAAGTAGAGGTCACAGTGGTCAAATGACCACCAATCAGAGAGTGATGCCATATCCTAGCAATATTTCATTTTCGCCACTGTCTATTCTGAGACAACCACTTCAACCCCTTAAAGCGAATCTGCCACCCCCCGCTCCTCGACTTCTTTTGCGTAGGTCCGTCTGTGCATAGCACAGACAGTGTAGTGTTCCCGCGAATGCGCGTTTTAAAATCCCCCGGCGCCTGCGCAGTGTGCTTTGCCCAACAGTGGGCAAAGCATAAAATCATTACAGCGCATGCGCAACTATTTTCGGTCACTTTCTTGCCCCGGAAGTCATCCAAGGCAAACAGTCATTTCCGGGGCAAGGAAAGTGACCGACAATAGTTGTGCATGCGCTGTACTGATTTTATGCTTTGTCCTCTGTTGGGAAAAGCACACTGCGTAGGCGTGGGGGGATTTTAAAATGCGCAATTGCGGGAACACTACGACGTTGGTGCTATGCACAGACGGACCTACGCAAGAGAAGCCGAGGGGGAGGAAGCAAAAAACACCACCCTCCGGACCGAACCGCCCAGATTAGCATACAGAAAACCGAACTTTACAAAGGTATTTGGGCATGAAAACGGGGGTGTCAGGATTAATGATAGATATCGATAGGTTACTTATGGGACGCACTATTCAGTCATATCTTTATCTGATATAGCCAAAATGGGGTGACAGATTCCCTTTAACCACCAAGGGTGGTTTGCACATTAATGACCGGGCCAATTTTTACAATTCTGACCACTGTCCCTTTATGAGGTAATAACTCTGGAACTCTTCTATGGATCCTGGTGATTCTGAGAATGTTTTTTCGTGACATGTTGTACTTCTTGATAGTGGTAAAATTTCTTTAATATAACTTGCATTTATTTGTGAAAAAAATGGAAATTTGGCGAAAATGTTGAAAATTTCACAATTTTCCAACTTTGAATTTTCATGCCCTTAAATCACAGAGATGTCACAAAAAATACTTAATAAGTAACATTTCCCACATGTCTACTTTACATCAGCACAATTTTGGAACCAACATTTTTTTTTGCTAGGAAGTAATAAGGGTTAAAAATTGACCAGTGATTTTTAATTTTTACAACACCATTTTTTTTTTAAGGACAACATCACATTTGAAGTCACTTTGAGAGGTATATATGATAGAAAATAGCCAAAAGTGACACCATTCTAAAAACTGCACCCCTGAAGGTGCTCAAAACCACATTCAAGAAGTTTATTAACTCTTCTGGTGCTTCACATGAATTTCTGGAATGTTTAAAAAAAATGAACATTTAACTGTTTTTCACAAAAAAATTTACTTCAGATCCAATTTTTTTTATTTCCCAGGGGTAACAGGAGAAATTGGACACCAAAAGTTATTGTGCAATTTGTCCTGAGTATGGCGATACCCCATATCTGGGGGTAAACCACTGTTTGGGCGCATGGCAGAGCTCGGAAGGGAAGGAGCGCCGGTTGACTTTTTCAAAATTGGCAGGAAATGAGATCGGATGCCATGTTGCGTTTGGAGAGCCCCTGATGTGCAGAAACGGAGGAAACCCCCACAAGTGACCCCATTTTGGAAACTAGACCCCCAAAGAACTTATCTAGATGTGTGGTGAGAACTTTGAACTCCCAGGTGTTTCACTATAGTTTATAAGCACCCGGCCGTGAAACTAAAAAATCATTTTTTTCCCCACAAAAATGATCTTAGTCCCAAATTTTTAAATTTCCCAAGGGTAACAGGAGAAATTGGACCCCAAAACTTGCTGTCCAATTTGTCCTGAGAACGCTGATACCCCATATGTGGGAGAAAACTACTGTTTGGACACACGTCGGGGCTCGGAAGGGAAGCAGTGACGTTTTGGAATGTATGAAAAAATAACCGTGTGCACAACCAAGAAGGTGCCAGAGTAGGTTCCCACACCGTATCTAATAGAAAATGAACTCGGCACTCAACTTTAGTATAGTGAGAATAAAGATTTTTATTCACAGTAGTAACACGAAACGTTTCGGTCCTATATCATGGACCTTCATCAGTCACAGATACTACTGGAAAGGGGGTTGATCCACATAGGGAAGAAAGAAAGGGCTGGATATAGCCTGTATTGGTGGGGTGAGATGAGGAAGAGGACAATGCCTCTATTGCACTAGCTCAGACTAGCGGTGGACACCGCGTCCAATGCAGAGACCTATCCTCACTGCCGGACTCCTTCACAACAGGTTACTAGTGCAATAGAGGCATTGTATAGGACCGAAACGTTTCGTGTTACTACTGTGAATAAAAATCTTTATTCTCACTATACTAAAGTTGAGTGCCGAGTTCATTTTCTATTAGTTTTGGAATGTAGACTTTGATGGAATGGTCTGCCGGTGTCATGTTACGCTTGGAGAGCCCCTTATGTGCCTTGAACAGTGGAAATGCCCCACAAGTGACCCCATTTTTGAAACTAGACCCCCAAAGAACTTATCCAGATGTGCCTTAACCCTTAACAGTGGCAATGCCCAACAAGTGCCCCCTTTTTAAAACTAATATACTGTTTCCTGGTATGTGAATTTTATAAGTGACCTCGGATCTCACCGCAGCTCAGCCCGGCTGGGAACAGAGCCCAGTGACCGAAGGTAACTGCGGTGACTTCGTTGAGATCCCCGCTAGCACCGTAAGAGCTCACAATGCTAGCAGGGATCTCACCGGATCTCACCGCAGCTCAGCCCGTCTGGGAACAGAGCCCAGTGACCGGATGTAACTGCGGTGACTTCGGTGAGATCCCCGCTAGCACCGTAAGAGCTCACAATGCTAGCAGGGATCTCACCAGATCTCACCGCAGCTCAGCCCGGCTGGGAACAGAGCCCAGTGACCGGATGTAACTTCGGTGAGATCCCCACTAGCACCATAAGAGCTCACAATGCTAGTGGGGATCTCACTGGATCTCACCACAGCTCAGCCCGGCTGGGAACAGAGCCCAGTGACCGGAGGTAACTGCAGTGACTTTGGTGAGATCCCCGCTAGCACCGTGAGAGCTCACGATGCTAGAAGAGATCTCACCGGCTCTCACCGCAGCTCAGCCAAGTGACTGGAGGTAACCTCTATGACGTCATCCCCGGTTACTGACGCTGTGTTCCCAGCAGCTCATTCAACAGTGGTTCTCAGCGCGGACAGTCGCATCTTGGCACCGTCCAGGTTGAAAACTAATATTTTTATGCTTGGCAGCTGTCACACACTAAAAGACACTTTTTATTGTCAAAAATTTTTTTTGTATCACCACATTTTGAGAGCTATAATTTTTCCATATTTTAGCCCACAGAGTCATGTGAGGTCTTGCTTTTTGCGGGACGAGCTGATGTTTTTATTGGAACCACTTTCAGGCACATGATATTTTTTGATCGCTTTCTATTCTGATTTTTGGGAGACAAAATGAGCAAAAACTTGCAATGCATGAATTACGTTTTTTTTGAGGGGGGGTTTATACCGTTCCGTGTGTGGTAAAATTGATAAGGCAGTTTTATTCTTCGGGTCAGTACGATGACAGCGATACCTCATCTTTTATATTTTTCCGCTGATGGAGCTTTATGGCGGCTCGTTTTTGCAGGACAAGATGACGCTTTCAGCGGTACCATGTTTATTTACATCCATCTTTTTGATCGTGTGTTATTCCACTTTTTGTTCGGCGGTATGATAGTAAAGCATTTTTTGCCTTGCTTTTTTATGGTGTTCACTAAAGGGGTTAACTGGTGGGACACTTTTATAGGAGGGGTCGTTGTGGATGCGGCGATACCAAATATGTGTACTTTTATTGTTTTTTGTTTTCAAATATTTATTTATAGATAGAATATATATTGACTTTTTTTATTATATATATATATATATATATATATATATATATTTACAATTATTTAAAAATAAATTTGTTTACTTTTTCCTAACTATTTTACTTAGTCCCACTATGGGACAATCATTTTTTGCAGGCTGATCGCTTCTATAGCATGCAGATGAAGCAGCTGCATGCTATAGAAACTGTCAGTGCTGCACTGACAGGGAGACTTGCTGACCATGCACTGCGCATGATCAGCATGTTTACTTAGCTCTGGTGAGCCAGATGTCTTCATGACGACATCCGGCTCACCATGACAATGATCGGGACCCGGCATCGCGCCGCGGGGACTCCGATCCAAAGGCAGAGGGGCTGTCAGCCCCTGTGCCGGCTCCCGGAATGCTGCGATCTTGTTATATTGCAGCATTTCGGGGCTTAAAGTGCTGTTGCACTTTGGATATGATGATCAGTGTCAGACTGGGGTGCCAAGGGCCAACCAGTAGCCAACTAAAGGGCTCCATTTTTCAGCTACATGCAAATGTGACATTATCCTCAATAACAAATTTATAGAACAATGAACTGGGTAGATTGTTAAATGAATAAGGGCGCAGTCAGACGGCTGTAATTCGCAGTCCTCGGACTGGCCGTCGGCTTTCCTGAACTGAGCATAACAGCTGCATAGAAACACATGCTGTCATACTATGATCAGGAGATGGGACTGCCAGTCGGAGGATTGCAATGCCATCCTTTTGCGAGTATTATGGCCGTCTGACTGCACCCTATGATGCCACCTTTGTCTGTACATAGTGATTCAAGTATATTGTGCCAAGTGCTGCTCATATAGAGGCGTGGTGGCCCACTACTGCACATGGGCCCACCGGAGGATTCTCCTGTGGGCCAGTCTAAGCCTCGATATGATAGTCCTTGGTTGAAGGGGCATTCTACCCTGAAAAATGTATCATCTGTCAGCATTAAAAAAATATATATATAAAATACCAATAATTCAATGTCTTCATCAAATTTACTGTAAAAAATGTAAAAGCAATAAATCTTATTTATACTACTAGCAAATTACATATTTGCAAAATAATATATTAAACCTGCTAGAAAGGCACCATGCCAAGTTTACCAAATACTGTTTCAGTCAACTTTCAACCACAGGCTTACTAAACAAAATAACTATATTTTTTTTTATTTTTTTACAAAGATCATACTATAAAGAGAAAAAAGTCACTGATGAATTGTTGACATATCTGGCACAATAAATAAGACAGCCACAAAAAATATTAATGAGGACAAAATATGTATTGTTAGTGAGTGGTACAGAGAAAATATGAAAACTTTGCAGTCATATAATTGGACTAAAAATAAAATAATAATATTATTTAATAGAATAATCGTCCTTTCCTACATGGCACCAACTTTGTATTTAGTAACAATAAAGCCATGGGGAACATGAAGTTCTGCCCTGCTAACTGTACATTGAAGCCATGGCCGCCATTTTTTAAAGTTTTGCCCTCATTAACCTAAACCAATTATTGTTTTTCCACTTGATACCTCCTGGGAATTTTCTCTTTTTCTTTTGTGCTGTAATGCAGATGAGGAAACATCTATTTATGTCTACACAAGCCAGAAACAGAGGCTTATAAATTATGGACACGTTATTTGCAATATTCTTATTAATAATTTTCATTGACTTTGGGATAGATATTTGGAAGCATGCAAGGTATGATCTTTTAAAGTCCAGGTAGGACCATGACTACTTGTCTGAGGCTGTGGATGCTGCTATATGGGATTAATCTGCTTAACACAAACAGATCCAATTACATGTTAACCCCCAGGGCTCTCAGTCTTAACACCTAGGAGCTGAGTGACAAAAGTCTTCAGTCTCACTTTAAAGAATGTACAGTCATGGCCAAAAGTTTTGAGAATGACACAAATATTATATTTTCACATGATCTGCTGCCCTCTGGTTTTTATGTGTGTTTGACAGATGTTTTTATCACAGACAGAAATATAATAATTGCAAACATATGAGTAACAAAAGCTTATATTGACAGTTGGAATGAGTTAATGCAGCAAGTCAATATTTGCAGTGTTGACCCTTCTTCTTCAGGACCTCTGCAATTCTCCCTGGCATGCTCTCAATCAACTTCTGGACCAAATCCTGACTGATAGCAGTCCATTCTTGCACAATCAATGCTTTCATTTTGTCAGAATTTTTAGGTTTTTGTTTGTCCACCCGTCTCTTGATGATTGACCACAAGTTCTCAATGGGAAAGATCTGGGGAGTTTCCAGGCCATGGACCCAAAATCTCTATGTTTTGTTCCCTGAGTCATTTAGTTATCACCTTTGCTTTATGGCAAGGTGCTCCATCATGCTGGAAAAGGCATTGTTGATCGCCAAACTGCTCTTGGAGGGTTGGGAGAAGTTGCTCTTGGAGGACATTCTGGTACCATTCTTTATTCATGGCTGTGTTTTTAGGCAAGACTGTGAGAGAGCCGATTCCCTTGGCTGAGAAGCAACCCCACACATGAATGGTTTCAGGATGCTTAACAGTTGGCATAAGACAAGACTGGTGGTAGCGCTCACCTTGTCTTCTCCGAATGAGGCGTTTTCCTGATGTCCCAAACAATCAAAAAGGGGATTCATCAGAGAAAATAACTTTACCCCAGTCCTCAGCAGTCCACTGCCTGTACCTTTTGCAGAATATCAGTCTGTCCATGATGTTTTTTCTGGAGAGAAGTGGCTTCTTTGCTGCCCTCCTTGAGACCAGGCCTTGCTCCAAGAGTCTCCGCTTTACAGTGCGTGCAGATGCACTCACACCTGCCTGCTGCCATTCCTGAGCAAGCTCTCCACTGCTGGTAGCCCGATCCCGCAGCTGAAACACTTTTAAGAGACGGTCCTGGTGCTTGATGGTCTTTCTTGGGCGCCCTGGAGCCTTTTTGGCAACAATGGAACCTCTCTCCTTGAAGTTCTTGATGATGCGATAGATTGTTGACTGAGGTGCAATCTTTCTAGCTGCGATACTCTTCCCTGTTAGGCCATTTTTGTGCATTGCAATGATGACTGCACGTGTTTCTTTAGAGATAACCATGGTTAACAGAAGAGAAACAGTGATGCCAAGCATCAGCCTCCTTTTAAAGTGTCCAGTGGTGTCATTCTTACTTAATCATGACAGATTGATCTCCAGCCATATCCTTATCAACACCCACACCTGTGTTAATGGAGCAATCACTGAAAAGAGGTTAGCTGGTCCTTTTAAGGCAGGGCTGCAATGATGTTGAAATGTGTTTTGGGGGATAAAGTTAATTTTCTAGCCAAATATTGACTTTGCAAGTAATTGCTGTTAAGCTGATCACTCTTTATAACATTCTGGAGTATATGCAAATTGCCATTCGAAAAAGTGAAGCAGTAGACTTTGTAAAAATTAATATTTGTGTCATTCTCAAAACTTTTGGCCATGACTGTACCATATGTGCTCATGTATAAGCCGACCCGTGTATAAGCCGACCCCCCTAATTTTGCCACAAAAAACTGGGAAAACGTATTGACTCGCGTATAAGCCTAGGGTGAAAAATGATTATGCCCCCATATACTACATAGATTAGGCCCCCATAAACTGCACAGATAATGCCCCCGTATGCTCCACAGATTATGCCCCCATATGCTCCAGATTATGCCCCCATATGCTGCACAGATTATGCCCCCATATGCTGCACAGATTATGCCCCCATATGCTGCACAGATTATGCCCCCATATGCTGCACAGATTATGCCCCCATATGCTCCAGATTATGCCACCATATTCTGCACAGATTATGACCCCATATGCTCCAGATTATGCCCTCATATGCTGCAGATTAGGCCCCCATATGCTCCACAGATTAGGCCCCCATATGCTGCACAGATTATGCCCTCGTAAGATCCACAGATTATGCCCCAATATGCTCCACAGATTATGCCCATAGAATAGGTCCCTTATGTTGCCGCGCTATGGGGGTCAGGTGCCAGTGTCACAGCTCGCTCAGGACCCCGGCACCTGAGATATTTACCTGTCACCGGACCGGTCCACCGCTGCGCACTGCTCCCTCTTCTGGGTCCTTGGCAGTGAATGATCAGGCAGGGGGCGCGGCGCGCACTAACGACGTCATCGTACCCTCTGCCTGAACACATTCACAGCCAGAGGAGTCGGACGAGGGAACAGCGCGCAGAGGTGGAACGGGACAGGTAAATATCGCTATACTCACCCCTCCGCCGGCGCGTCACTCTCTGCAACATCTCCTCTTCTCCCGGAGGTCTCCGCAGCGCTTCTGTCCTACAGCGGTCACGTGGTACCGCTCATTAAAGTCATGAATATGTGCATATTCATGACTTCAATGAGCGGTACCATGTGACCGCTGCAGGAAGGAGCCGGAGATGGTGGAAGAAGCAGGGGGGCTGCAGAGACCGCGCCGGCAGAGGGATGAGTATGATCCGACACCCCCCTCCCCCTCTCCGCCGACCCCCGTATATGACCCGCGTATAAGCTGAGAGGGGGACTTTCAGCCCTAAAAAATGGGCTGAAAATCTCGGCTTATACACAAGTATATACGGTATATACTCTAAAAGTAATCATATAATAACACAGAATATCATCCTTGTGAAAGAGGCCATAGCAAAGTCACATTGGTGACAAGCCGTTTCGTCAAGCAAAGTCATCTACAACTGATACTTAAAGGGGTTGTCTACTACTGTGATAATGATGACCTAAACTTGATCAGCTCATCAGTTCCTCTTATTGGATCCCAGCTGATCATGAACTACATGTACTGTCCCAAAGATAGTCCATCAAAACCTTAATGGAGAACAATCCTTTTAAGATAAGGCCTTGAGAATGATTAGAAGCAGAATTAAATCAGACAGTGAAACGATTCAGCACTGTGTAGTAGGTCAACAAATTCGAACTATACACTTATGTGATCAGTTTCTGTTATCATTTATTGTAGAGGAGGAGGTGAGCTGTGACATCACCTATTGTGAGTGGTGGATCCTGTGTTACCTACTGTATATAGAGGTGTTATCAGTCATTGTACAGGAAGAGGAGATGTGCTGTGACATCACCTATTGTGAATGATGGATCCTTTGTTATCTACAATATAGGGAGGTGTTATCAATCATTGTACTAGAGCAGAAGGAGGAGGTGAGCTGTGACATCACCTATTGTGAATGATGGATCCTTTGTTATCAACAACATAGGGAGGTGTTATCAGTCATCCTACAGGAGGAGGAGGTGAGCTGTGACATAATCTATTGTGAATGCTGGATCCTGTGTTATCGACAATATAGGGAGGTGTTATCAATTATTGTACAGGAGGCGGGGGAGGGGAGCCATGACATCACCTATTGTGTATGGTGGATCCTGTGTTATATACTGAATATAGAGGTGTTATCAATCATTGTACAGGAGGAGGAGGTGAGCTGTGACATCATATATTGTGTATGGTGGATCCTGTGTTATATACTTTATAAAGAGGTGTTATCAGTCATTGTACAGGAGGAGGTGAGCTTTGACATTGTAAACGCCTGATCCTGTGCTATTTACTATATGCTACTTGATGTATATAGAGGTGTTGTCAGTCATTGTAAAGGAGGAGGTGAGCTGTGACATCACGTTGTAAATGCTGGATTCTGTGTATCTACTGTATATAGAGGGGTTATCAATCATTGTACAGGGAGGAGGAAGTGAGCTGTGACATCACCTATTGTGAATGGTGGATCGATCCTGTGTTATATACTGTATGTAGAGGTGTTATAAATCATTGCACAGGAGGTAAGCTGTGACATTGTAAATGCCTGATCCTGTGTTATTACTGTATGTTACCTGTAATTGTAACCTAGTGTCTGATGGTACTGACACTCCTGAAAAGTCTTCTGCATAGAACAAAGTCTAATGCTGAGAATAATAGCACAATGAAATTTGCAAGACTTCGTATTTTATCTAAATTTATAGCAATCAAAAAAAATAATGATAATCATACAAAATAATATATTTTATTATTACATTTTAAAGGTTTTGTTTTTCTGAATGAACTCTACAGGAAAACTCTTTTGTTGAGCTAGACAGACGTGCAAGGTTCTAGACACAAACCACTATCATTCAAACCACTATTATTGCACTGCAAAGCAGCAGAAACACTACATCAATGATCTATGTGAGTAAAACATTTACAATGAACATTTACAATGAAAGGATTATTTGAAATATTTAGAAGAAACATGGCCAAATAAACATACTTTCATCATACATAGACTTGTTTTCTTTAAAGTGAACCCCAAGGGAAAGGCCTTGCTGTGCCTGAAGCTCATTTTTTCACAACTCCCTGCAGACTGATTGCAGCAGGTGCTGCAAGTTTCAACCCCCACATCAATTGCTTCAGCTTTTCCCTTCTCTCCCAAACAAATTATACAAACCTATATATTATATATATATAAATATATATATATATATATATATATATATATATTTCACTAAAGTTGGATGCAACTGAAAATGAAAATATTTTACTAAAGCTTTACATAGGTTTTAGTAAAATTGAGAATTTAATGAAAAAAATATTCACACAATACTAGTTAAGTTGATTATATCCAGATGCTCAGCTAAAGTTACATTGACGGACATACCCCTCATCCTTTTTTTTTTAGCCCTATTTTTCCATAGATGCCCTTTCCCTAAAGAGCTGGGGGATTGAGGCAAGAGAAAAAAAGCCATCTGCTTGCCCTATAAATCACCTCTAAAAAGTCCTAAAAGCTTGTAACAAACACAAGGGTAAATGAAGGCATTGTCATGCAAGGGCAACAACTTGTAGGGAAGGAGCAAAAGGTCAAAACTGTTGTAGAATACAATGCATCCACATCCATTATGCACTGGCTTTTATTTCACTCTCCTTTATCCTAATCCAGCCCCTATAGGCCCCCTATGTGTTAAAATAACCTAAACCTGCAAGTACTCTTCAGATTATGCAGGTGTATGCGCGTTCACTGACCTCTCCATCCAAAATGTATTAGCTCACATCCAATTGTGCCACATACAAGGAAGAGGGTTGCTAAATACGCTTGTCTTTGGGTACATCTGGAAGTTTTAGTGTTCACTATATGCATGAAAATCCAACATCACATGGTGCAACATCATAACATAAATGACCCAGGTGGGGAAAAAAGACAAATCATATTCCTCACCAATCGTTACACCGATGACTCTACCTTGTGCCAGTTATTACACTGGTTACCCATCCACTCCAGAATCCAGTACAAACTTGTTACCCTCAGCCATAAAGCACTCCACGGCTCAGTACCACCTTACCCATCTCGTCCCTCGTCTCAATATACCACCCTACCCGTGCCCTCCGTTCTGCTAATGACCTGAGGTTAACATCCTCACTCCCATCTCCAAGACTTTTCACGTGCTGCGCCAATTCTTTGCAATGCACGACCCAGGTTAATACGATTAATCTCCAATCCCTACAGTTTAAAGCATGCCCTAAAAACACATTTGTTTAGACTGGCCTACCGTCTCAACGCATTAACCTAACTATCCATGTGTTGACCATTCAAATTTATTACCATAACCAGGTTCCTCGCATCATGTTCTCACCAGCTTTATGCATTTAACAGCCCTCTGTGTCTGTACTGTTACATATTTAGACTGTTAACTAGTTCATGCAGCAACGGGAACACCCGATTCTTACACTATGGCTGGTCCAAACAATAAAAACAATTGTTACCATCCACCTTTCATGTCTCCCCTTTTTCCTCATAGATTGTAAGCTTGCGAGCAGGGCCCTCATTCCTCTTGGTATCTGTTTTGATCTGTGTTTTTTGTTATGCTGTAATGTCTGTTGTCTGTACAAGTCCCTTCTAAAATGTAAGTGCTGCGGAATATGTCGGTGCTATAGAAATAAAATTGTTATTATTAGAATTGCAGATTAACGGTCACCCTCAAAAAGGTAGTAAAAAAACGTCCTATGTGTGCCAAAATGGTATCAATAAAAACTACAATTCTCAGCGCAAAAAGAAAAGAATATCAAAGTAAAACCTGGCAAAAAGTGTGGCCCATGGACCACATCCGGCTATGTGTGGTCTAATATTGTATTTAGGAGGAGTGTGTGGTGGTTCACACTGTATATAAGGGGACTGTGTAGAGGCTCATACTGTACATAGGTGGACTGTGTAGAGACTCACACTGTATAGGGGACTGTGTAGCGGCTCACTCATACTGTACATAGGGGAACTGTGTAGAGGCTAACACTGTATATAGGGGACTGTGTAGAGGCTCATACTGTACATAGGGGTCTGTGTAGAGGCTCATACTGTACATAGGGGAACTGCGTAGAGACTCACAATACATAGGGGGACTGTGTAGTGGCTCGCTCATACAGTACATACAAGGGCTGAGTAGAGGCTCATACTGTATATAGGGGACTGTGTAGCGGCTCATACTGTACATAGAGGAGCTATGTGGGAGCTCATACTGTATATAGAACAGCTATGTAGAGGCTCATACTGTACACAGAGGGACTTTGTGGGGGTTCATACTGTACATGGGGTGACTGTATAGAGGCTGATACTGTATATAGAGGGGCTGTGGAGTCTCATACTATATATACAAGGACTGTAGAGGCTCATACTGTATATAGGGGGACTGTGTAGAGGCTCATTCTGTATATAGGGGGACTTTGTAGAGGCTCACATTGTACATAGGGGTCTGTGTGGAGGCTCATACTGTATATAGAGGGGCTATTAGAGTGCTCATACTGTATATAGGGGAACTGTGCAGAGGCTCATACTGTATATAGAGGGGCTATGTGGGGGGTTCATACTGTATATAGGGAGCTATGAGGGGGTTCATACTGTATATAGGAGCTATGTGGGGGCTCATATGGTGCATAGGGGGATGTTAGCCGACTTTCTTCTGGTCAATATTAAGTAAGAATATTAATATAAAATAATAATAATATGTTAATATTAATGTTGAGCAGACTTCATTTCCGCCTACTGGTTCAGCCATCCACAACAGTCACCGTCTCTCATATTGCACCTCGGGAAAATTAATTCCACCCCACCCTGCTCCAAGCATAGCTCTATCTAAAGAAAGATAAAAACATTACATGTCTTGAAAAATGGCGACATAAACTCAAGTTTATTGTTTTTATAATTTTTTTTTCAACCACTAAAATATAATAAAACTATACAAGCTTGGCATCACAGGACCTGTAGAATCATATTGTCAGGTCATGAATGCTATAAAAACAAAACACTGGCAGGATTGGGGAGAATCTCACTCATATCTGGATATTTTTTCTGTTTGTCAGTACATTAGATCGTAAAATGAACAGTGTGCTTTAAAAACTAGCACAAAAAAAACAAGCCTACAGCAGGCCATGTCGAAGGAAAGATGTAAATAAAAAGTTATGGTTCTTGAAATAATAGAAGGAAAACAAAAAAGCAGAAATGAAAAATTGCCAGGTCGGAAATGCATTAAGTGGATGCTCCAATCTCAAGAATTGATGACATATTAAAAGGAGAGGCTGTCAGTTTTTGACCACCTGTGGTAAGTCTTCTGGGATCAAGAGAATCGAGGAGACGACGTGCTCAGGCTCTTCAACGATCTCTCCCTTTATGCCTAAAAACATTTTTTACGGTATTCCATTCACATGATTCCAGCAAAATGGCAACCTAAGCCTCAATGCCCTCATCTTCATCCACGGCGCCCTCGTTCTCCGCCTTAGCGCCCACATACTCCGCCTCAGCTCCCATGTACTCCACCTCATTGTCCTCGCCCTCCGAACCTTTCTTCTGTTCTCCCAGCTTTCCATTGCTGAAGACAAGCTGTTTGTGAGTTTTAGCCAAGCACGATCATGCCGCCCTGCCACCCACAAGAACACATGAGCCCAATCACAAGCCACAGACCAGCCTCAGTGCCAGAATTGGACGCCAAAAGACCGGCGCCGAGTACCGGGAGGAGCTGTGAGGACCGACGAGTATAAAGGGGTTTTTATTTGTAACCATTGGAACAAATTCAGTTTGTACCGTATTTAATATAATCAAATGTGCCAGATGAAATTGAACAGATTTGCCGGACCCCACTGGCCCCAATAGCAGGGTTCAGTAATGCTCTGTATTAGTGGAGAAGCAATCCATTTTTAAATAAAATGGCAGGCATGCTGAAGAAAGGGGTTGTCCACTGAAAGCAAGTTATCACCTATGCACAGGACAGGTCATAACTTATTGATCGGTGGGGTCCGACCACTGGCACCTGCACCGATCGGCACTCATCAGAATGGTGAGGCAGTGCGCACGCTGGACCACCGCTCAATTCATTTCCTATCAGCCTGCCCAGCGATGCACTCGGCTTTTTCCAGTAGCCCCATAAGGAATCAATGTCGCGGCGGTTGGGCGTCTGTTCTGCCGCACCATTTTGTATCTGGAGTAAAAGTTCGCTTCCGGGATGAAAAAAAAAAAGTAAAAGCTCCCAGTAATAGCAGCGTTGCAGGGTATAGGATGGTCCCCTCAAAAATGTGTTTTCTTGAGGCTATATATATATTATACACACCGGTATATTACATTTTTACCCTTCGCCCTGTCATCTTGACTTTCATATTTGCCCTTTTTTTTACACATTTCACCATCTTTATTATTTATTTCCTTTCAACACATTTAAGCACGATTATTTATTTATTCCTTAGAATAAACAGTCCAGGGAGCCATAGATTCCCTCATTTCAGCCTGCCTCCTCGGTACAGTCTACCTGGTGGCTGGTACATGAGGTGATGAGAAGGAGACCAGCGCCTTTCCTCACCGAGGAGGAGATGGACGTAACGTTGGTCCGAGTCCCTGACTCCCTGGGAAGAAACATTTTCCCGCCCATGAAGGTACGGCTGATTGGTTGAAAGAGTGAAGGGAAAAAAAAAACCTGGAAGGGGGAACCTGTAGCGCATGCGCAGAAAAGCCTCCACCCTCGGGGCGCGCACCGAGCTCGTCGTTACCTCGGTACAATGCAGAGAGCCCAGTTCCGTGCTGCACACACACATTTGCTCTGTCTTTTACACCGCAGAATGGTGGCTTCTCCCCCCTTTCTGCTGTAATGTGAATAAATCATGACTTCCATCAATCACCTCAGTAAAAAATACTAAAATAAAATATCCATGTTCTACCTCAGGAAAAAAAGTGGTGCTAGAATCCTGCGACATATTCAGGTGGCGTGACAGAAATAACACATGACGACTGTGACTAAAAAAAAGGAGAAATGGCGTACATGTATTATGAGGAGACGTGGTACATATCTCTAGGTGCCACCTGCCCTCCATTTTAGTTAGTATCCAGTGTGTGTCCATTCCTTACCACAGCACTGCACTGTTGCAATGTGTTTGGCATTTTTCACATCAACCTCAATGGTATAAACAAGCGCCAGCCTCTATTGGAGGGGCATCACCCAAACATCATTCTTTTGCAACCCTGCATCTCCACCGTCCCCAAAAAAACCTTATATATCGCATAAAGACCCCTTCTCCTGCTAATAACGAGGCACATACAAATCCAATGCAAGCTGCAGCCATCATCAAATCTCAGAGATGAGGGAGGGAGTCCACCCCAAACCTTTCATTATTCTCAGAGCTTGGGTACCACATTTACCACACTAAAAACTTACAAAAAAACACAAGCCAAAATGAAGTTCTGCAAACCACAGTATATATATTTATGTAAAAAAATCACATTCCTTGTTACTATTATTGCATTTGCTAAACCAAAGCCACATCACATACAGTAGAAGCTGCAGGATAGAAATCTAAAAAAGGGATGGAAAAAAAATCAAAGGGCAGCTCCAAAGTTCCCTTTATGCACATAGTTAGGATTAAATTAAGCAATAATACCCCCCCAACACATCCTTGTCATGTTTTGCATACACAGTGCATGAATAAATCCATCAGCAGCACCACCCAGGACAAGGGAGGATGAGGATGATGTGCCCTGCTATGTATGTGCATGGCTGCTGCATACAAGGGGCATTAATCAAGGTTTTTTGGGGTATTTCTTGTTTTGCATGTAGCCACATGATGTAGGTAAACAAAAGGGGCAATGACAATCACAATATTGGACAATTAGACATTGCAAATCCAGCTAGAAGGAGGCATCAAAACAAAGAGCAGCAGCAGTATCATCATGTTTCTTGCTAGATGTGAACGCAATAGCAAAATAAACAATGCAGAAAAATATACAAACAATGCAACAGAAGGAAAGATTGTAACATAAAATACATCTATACCTGCAGCTCCAAGGAAAAATAAAGTCCAGATGAGATCCTTAGTGTGCAACATTGTAAATCTGCAGACAGAGGAATTTCTCCTGCTGCTCCTATTCGTTACAATGGGTCCAAAGATGAACATTAAGATCCCCCCTCCTCCTTCTCCTTTGGTTGCAAAAAAAATAGGCTGTTTTTATAGAGCAAAAAAAAAGAAAAATTAAAAAAATATAAAAATGATGTCTTGATGCTT
The DNA here is from genome assembly GCA_033576555.1 of Oophaga sylvatica. NCBI lineage: Eukaryota > Metazoa > Chordata > Amphibia > Anura > Dendrobatidae > Oophaga > Oophaga sylvatica. The sequence continues at coordinate 369,369,849 of JARQOD010000003.1, forward strand.
TTTGCAGAATTTAGCAATGATTTTTGTTTTTCTGTAATGGATTTGCCAGCTGCTTCTGTTGCTGTGTTGCAGGCAGTGATCAGAGAATGAGTGACAGTCTGAGCCTCAGCACAACCCCCAGCAAGCTAGACCTGATCAATGCGCCCAGCCAGAAACTCCAAGTTGGGTGTCTGGATGCAAAGAGAAAGAGACCAACAGCAGTATCCCTCCGCAGCCTCTACAAATATTACTGAGCATCCGCCAGGCACAAGGACTGTACAGAGAGAGAGAGGCAGAGATAAGAGAGCAGATGCAACTGCTTGCAAAAGATGGCATGGATTTTTTTTTCTTTACTACCTCTTTTGTAACAAATGTTAGTGGAGGATCTGAAGAAAATGAAATTATTTTTAACTGAATTATATGGATGTCTTTTTTTATTGAACTGTCAGGCTGATAGTGATAAAGTAAGGGAAGAGGAGGTTATTGATTTTTGCATAATATAGCACTCACTCTCTGCTGTTGTTTTGGTAGCTGTGGCTTAAAGATAAGTTAAATTTTATTCAACTGATCTGGTATGGATTTGGACTATTAGTTTTCATCTGTAAGGCTAAATACACAATGCGTTTGCGGCCATTTTTTAGTGTGTATGCTCATGGACCTCAATTCATCAAAACTTTTACGTCCAAATAGTGGAGTAAAAGCCGCAAAATGGCGCAATGCGAAGTTGCGGCAAAACTTTGCAACTTTTGGCAGTTTAAAATTACTTAGTGTGAAGGGATTGTGAGTGTGACATCGCAGCTCGTCTAATTCCTGAGCTGTGCTGTTCAATACTCCAGAAATCACCCTGACTGGAGTGAGATTTCTAACGAGGCGCATGCCAACTTATCAGACGCTCCAGATTTTTGAAGAGACATGACCTTTACATGAATCAGGGATGTTTGACTCCACAACACCTCCTCATCAAGACCGGTGAGGAGATCACTGGCCTTGATAAATCAGGACCATAATTGTATATGGAAGAAGAAAAAATGGTAATCGGCTCACTTTCCATTCAGGACAGTTCAGCCGGAGTCACAACGACAAAAAAATGGACCGTTTTAGTCGGTCGATTATCGCACCAAAATGTCATGAACAGTCATCCGTCTGGCATCCGATTTTCCTGGAAAGATGCGATTTAGTCGCATCTGACCGTAGTTGTAACATCCGATTTACTTCCGACTTGCGAGATTTTCTCGAAGGCTTGCAAAACCGACATATAATGGATCCAAATGAATAGTATTTAAATCACAAAAAAAAGAATAGATATATAGACATAGAACACACATATATATATATATATATATATATATACATGTCATTGTGACATATATATATATATATATACATATATTTATAGTTCATACACTTCTACATACTGTAATAGCCGCTAATTCAATTGCCGGCTTTTGTGAAACTACAGACCCGACATGAAATGACACATGGTTTACATACAGTTAACCATGTCATTTCATGTAGTTTGATATATGGTTTTAACTTACAATTACATGAGTGTATGTGTGCAAAATTGCAGACATGTAGGGGTTAATTAAAGGTGTAAATTCGTTGGAAAAAAAATGCTTGGGCTCCCACTGTATTTTCTCCACCAGACAGACAAAGCAAGCGAGTGGGGGCAAATAATAATAGCCCAGGGAGTGTGCATTATTTTGTGCCTCCCCCTGGCTACTAACATCTGCCCCCAGACACCCAGAAAAGGCAAATCTATAATTAGATTAGCCCTTTCTGGCACTTTGCCCGTCTATTCCCATTGCTCTGTAGCAGTGGCGAATGGGTTAATAAGGGGTTAAAGCCACCTTGCAATTGAAAGGTGACTTTAAGCCAGGTTAATAATTGAGAGCTGTCAATTAGACAACTATCAATTATTAATCCTATTGTATGAAAGAAAAATCAAACACACACACTGTTAGGAGTCGAGTTCCCGCTTCTGCACAAGGGGAATCTCGAGCCATTCCGGCTGCGGTCTCCTATTCGTTTCCGGCCGCAGTGGACTCTGCTCAGCTTAGACGTCAGTCCCAGCGTCTCGCCCAGTCTAACAGTGTGCAGAGGATTACTACTGCCTCTCCAGGCTCTGTTATTGTGACCAGTACTGGTTAGCGGCGAGCAGACATCTTTAGGACAAAGTCCTAGTTTTCCCCTTCTGAGCATGCCCAGGGTGAGATCTCTCATTGGAGATCAGGGGTCACATGCTCAGGTACTGCAGCAGCTCTTATTTGTCCGCCAGGAAGGTCCTGTGACTACTGGTGTTCTGGAACAGTTTCATTGGTCCTTGTTTCTGGCAGGTCCTGTAGCTGTTACTATAAAAGGCTGGCATGGCTGGGCCGCCATGCGCTAGTATCAATTGCATTATGTGCTTTGCGCCAGTATGATCATGCACGCATGTGGTTAGGGCTTGGCTGAAATAAGCCCCTAGAATACCGGCACCTCCGGTGAGGAGATTTGAGTGCAAGTGTTTAGGGCTTGGCTGAAATAAGCCCCTAGAATACCTGCTTCTCCGGTGAGGAGATTGCTTGATTGCGTTGCTGTCTGCATGATTACGGACTGCTATCTGCACAGCAGTTATCTGTGTATCCCTGTGGTGTTAACAGGACACAGTCTTTTTCTCAGCGGCTCTGTGACGCAACAGGGTTCGCTTTATAACGCTGGTTCAGCACCCTAGCGTTTTACTTTGCGGCTCACTGAAGCTAAGTGAGTTCGCACCTACTGCCACAGCGCACTACGGCGTTTATTTTAGCGACTCTGCGGGATAACAGAGTTCGCTACTTTCGCCATCTTACTAGCAGCGGGCTTCGCCTGCACGGTGGACCCCAGGCTGCGAACGCACCTCTAATATATCTATTAGGTGCGTTCCGCAGACCCTAACATAATACTAGCGCCAGGGTCTGGCTAGTAAAATGGCGGATGACCAGCGTCTACTGCGGAACATCCAGCAGCTGGAGGGTAGGTTGCTCTTTAGCGCACAACCTCAGCTGTGAATGTTACCGCAGTCGCTGTTCAGGCTGCTAGCGTGGCTGCAGCCAGTGTGTCCACTGCCACCTCTGCCCCCACAATATCCCACCTCCCACTTCCAGGCAAGTTTGCTGGTGACAGCAAGCAATATCGGGGATTCGTGAGTCAGTGCTTTATACAAATCGAGCTTCTGGCTGCACGTTTCCCCACGGATCGGGCACAAGTGGGCTTTGTAATATCTCTTCTGTCGGGCAGAGCGTTGGAGTGGGCCACCCCGCTGTGGGAGCGTGACGACCGTGTGGTGCGGAGTGCTCCTCATTTTCTGGAGGCTCTAAAAAAGGTCTTTCTAGGACCTCAGGTTACCCACGATGCGGCGCTCCAACTTCTGGCAAGTTCACACGGTTCGTCCTTGGTCAGCTGTTTTGCTGTCAAATTTCGGACTCTGTCCTCGGAGTTGGACTGGCCGGATAAAGTCCTCATTCCTGTGTTTTGGAGAGGACTATCAGGCCATGTGAAAGACGCCTTGGCTACCAGGGAGATTCCCATCACACTGGAGAAGCTTATCACCGTATCTACCCGCATCGACCTCAGTTTTCACGAGCGGAGGTTGGAGCGGTCCCAGTGTAGGCAGAGGTTTCGGCTGACTCCCACCTTCGCCAGACTTCTAGAATCTGCCAGCCAGGCGCCCAACTCCCATGAGGCCATGGAGGTTTCTCGAGCAGGACCTAAGTCCCGGGCCGCTCGAGTACCCGTGGACTGTAACATCTGCCAGCAGTTAGGACATTATGCCAACAAATGTCCACAGCGGTCGGGGAAAAGGTCGCGTCTAGTGACCTTGGGAGGAGGTTCACTAGACACTGCGGCATTTTCCACCAAGTTGTCCTTTAAGGGGACAATTACTGTAGGTCCATCCACTCTCACCGTTTGAGCTCTGTGTGGATTCTGGAGCCGAGGGGAATTTCATGTCCTCTGCATTTGCTCTCCGCCACACTATACCTCTGGTGATGCTCGCCAAACTGGTGACTGTGCGAGTAGTGAATGGATCAACTCTGCCCTCACAAATCACCCACCAGACTATCCCTCTCACTTTATCTATGTCCCCTTCCCATCAGGAGAGTATTTATTTTCTTGTCCTGTCCGAGGGAATAGACGAGATGTTGCTGGGAGTACCTTGGCTCCGTTACCACTCTCCCCATATTGAGTGGTCCTCTGGGAGGATACTGGGTTGGGGTGATTCATGTAGAGGCAGATGTGTCAGGGAGTGCGTTCAGGTCACCACCACAGAGATACCCGTAGATCTCACTTCTCTTCCTCAGTGTTATTGGTCATATGCAGACGTTTTCTCCAAGAAGGCGGTGGAGACTCTTCCACCTCATCGCTCCTACGACTGTCCTATTGATCTTTTGCCTGGAGCAGAACCTCCTCGGGGGAGAGTCTACCCCCTCTCGCTTCCTGAGACGGAGGCCATGTCCCAGTATATTCAGGAGAATCTGGCAAGAGGGTTCATTAGGAAGTCGGTGTCACCAGCAGGGGCGGGGTTCTTCTTTGTGCAAAGAAGAACGGAGAATTACGTCCATGTATTGACTACAGGGGTCTTAACGCCATCACCGTCAAGAATAAGTACCCGTTGCCCCTAATCTCTGAGCTCTTTGATAGGCTCCGAGGAGCAAGAGTATTTACCAAGCTTGATCTACGTGGTGCCTATAACCTAATTCGCATCCGTGAGGGGGACGAGTGGAAGACAGCTTTTAATACCAGGGATGGGCATTATGAATACCTGATGATGCCCTTCGGGCTCTGTAATGCTCCCGCTGTTTTCCAAGACTTTGTCAATGATATCTTCTGGGATATGCTCTCCACCTCTGTAGTAGTTTATCTGGATGATATTCTCATCTTTTCACCAGATATAGACTCTCACCGGAGGGATGTCAACAAAGTCTTCGACCTCTTACGGGCAAACTCCCTCTATGCCAAGCTGGAGAAATGTGTGTTTGAGCAGGAGTACTTACCTTTCCTGGGCTATATCATCTCTGCCCAGGGATTGGCTATGGATCCTGCCAAACTACAGGCTGTAATGGACTGGCAAGAACCCCATTCTCTTAAAGCGGTGCAGTGCTTTATGGGGTTCATTAATTATTATCGCCAGTTCATTCCCCATTTCTCGACTTTGGTAACTCCCTTGGTAGCCCATACCAAGAAGGGAGCAAATCCCAAGTTGTGGTCTGAGGAGGTCTCCAAGGCGTTCTCTTCCATCAAGTCGCATTTTGCCAGTTCTCCCATATTACATCGCCCTGATGTTGATAAGCTGTTTATTTTAAAGGTGGACACCTCTTCTGTTGGTGCTGGAGCAGTCCTTTATCAAAAGGATGCTCAAGGTCAGAAGCATCCCTGCTTCTTCTTTTCTATTACCTTTACACTAGCAGAGAGGAATTATTCCATCGGGGACAGGGAGTTGCTGGCTATGAAGTTGGTCTTCTCTGAGTGGAGACATCTTCTGGAGGGGGCTCGTTTTCCTCTCCAAGTCTTCACCGACCACAAAAACTTGGTATATTTGCAAACGGCTCAGCGGCTAAATTCTCGCCAGACCAGATGGTCCCTATTCTTCTCTCGGTTCCACTTCACCCTCCATTTTCTCTCCGGTGAGAAGAATGTTTGGGCCGACTCTCACTCTCGCTCCTTAGTGTCATCAAGGAGGAGGATGAGGAGCCTCGTCTTATTGTCCCCGAAGAGAGCCTGAGAACTGTATCCCCGGTTTTGCTAGAGTCTGTGCCTCCGGGCAAGACTTTTGTGCCCACTAATTTGCGACCGGAGGTACTCTCTTGGGCACACTCGTCCAGGGTGGGTGGACACTTTGGGGCAAAGAGGACAACTGAGTTATTGGCGAGGACATACTGGTGGCCACATATGGTCTGTGACGTCAGGGAGTATGCTCAGGCGTGTGTCTCCTGCGCCAGGAACAAGTCCCCTCGATAACGGCCAGCTGGGTTACTGTTTCCTTTGCCGGTGGCAGACAGGCCCTGGGAGATGGTCGGGATGGACTTTGTGGGGGACTTACCCAAGTCTCGGGGTTGCACTATCATTTGGGTGATCATCGACCACTTCTCCAAAATGGTGCACTTAGTGCCGCTACCACGGTTACCTTCTGCACGGGCCTTGGTAGCATTATTTATTAGACACATCTTCCGTCTACACGGTATGCCAGACAAGATTGTCAGCGATCGAGGTCCCCAATTTGCGTCTCGGTTCTGGAGAGAGTTGTGTCATCTACTCTGCATTGAGTTGAACCTCTCCTCTGCATATCATCCCGAGACAAATGGGTTGGTAAAGAGGGCCAACCAGACCTTGGTCACCTACTTGCGACATTTTGTCTCTGCCAGGCAGGATGACTGGGCATCCTTGCTCCCGTGGGCGGAGTTTGCGCTAAACAATGCTGTGGCTGACTCCACCGGACAGACGCCATTCCTCTTAAATTATGGCCAGCATCTGCGGGTACCGGTGCCCATGCCCGTGGCTTCCGCCGACTCCAGGGTGGCAGACTGGACTGTGGAGGCACGGGACATATGGGACCGCACCCAGGATGCCATTCAGGCTTCCAAGGAAAGGATGAGGTCTTCTGCCGATGCCCATCGGCGTCCCGCTCCGACATTTGCTCTGGCGACCTAGTGTGGCTCTCCGCCCGAAACATCAGGCTACGGGTGGAATCCACTAAGTTGGCACCTCGCTATTTGGGTCCCTTCAAGGTTCTCGAGCAGGTGAACCCTGTGGTTTACCGTTTGGCCCTTCCGCCTCGCCTTGGTATCTCCGACACCTTCCATGTGTCCCTCCTAAAACCCGTGGTCATCTCCCGGTTGCCTGAGTCATCTGCTGGGACGTCGGGTTCGTCTTCGGACGACTATAAGGTGAACGCCATTGTAGGGTGCAAGGTGGTACTGGGCAAAAAAAATTTTTTGGGTGGATTGGAGGGGTTATGGGCCTGAGGATAGGTCCTGGGAGCCTGCCGAGCATGTTCATGCTCTGCAGCTCATTGCTGCCTTTGAGTGTAGCGAGGCCCAGAGAAGGGGGGGTAATGTTAGGGGTCGAGTTCCCGCTTCTGCACAAGGGGAATCTCGAGCCATTCCGGCTGCGGTCTCCCATTCGTCTCCTGCCGCAGTGGACTCTGCTCAGCTTAGACGTCGGTCCCAGCGTCTCGCCCAGTCTAACAGTGTGCAGAGGATTACTACTGCCTCTCCAGGCTCTGCTATTGTGGCCAGTACTGGTTAGCGGCGAGCAGACGTCTTTAGGACAAAGTCCTTGTTTTCCCCTTCTGAGCATGCACAGGGTGAGATCTCTCATTGGAGATCAGACGTCACATGCTCAGGTACTGCAGCAGCTCTTATTGGTCTGCCAGGAAGGTCCTGTGACTACTGGTGTTCTGGAACAGTTTCATTGGTCCTTGTTTCTGGCAGGTCCTGTAGCTGTAACTATAAAAGGGTGGCATGGCTGGGCCACCATGCGCTAGTATCAATTGCATTATGTGCTTTGCGCCAGTGTGATCATGCACGCATGTGGTTAGTGCTAGGCTGAAATAAGCCCCTAGAATACCGGCAACTCAGGTGAGGAGATTTGAGTGCATGTGGTTAGGGCTTGGCTGAAATAAGCCCGTAAAATACCGGCTTCTCCGGTGAGGAGATTGCTTGATTGCGTTGCTGTCTGCATGATTACGGACTGCTATCCGCACAGCAGTTATCTGTGTATCCCTGTGGTGTTAACAGGACACAGTCTTTTTCTCAGCGGCTCTGTGACGCAACAGGGTTCGCTTTATAACGCTAGTTCAGCGCCCTAGCGTTTTACTTTGCGGCTCACTGAAGCTAAGTGAGTTCGTACCTACTGCCACAGCGCGCTACGGCGTTTATTTTAGCGACTCTGCGGGATAACAGAGTTCGCTACTTTCGCCATCTTACTAGCAGCGGGCTTCGCCTGCACGGTGGACCCAGGGCTGCGAACGCACTTCTCTAATATATCTATTAGGTGCGTTCCGCAGACCCTGACACACACTTTAATAAAAAATCATTTTAATGAAATAAGCAAACAGTTTTTGACCATCTTTTATTTTCCTGCTAAAACCATTTCCTGTATTAAAAATAAAATAAAAAAGCAAAATGATTCTTACCTATCCGATGCACAGTCAGGTCCCACGCTGTAATCCATCAGAAAGGGTTAACAGGTTACAGCTAGCAGCCTGCTGAGCTGTTATCCCCTGAATGAATAAGTTCCTCTCCAGGCGAAAGGAGAGGAAGTGATTAATGTGTGAAGCTTAATTAATTGCTTCCCACTTTCACTTCAGGTCAGTTCACTCTGAAAGTGGGAAGCAATCAATTAAGCTTCACACACTAATCACTTCCTCTCCTGTTGCCGGGAGAGGAACTGATTCATTCAGGGGATTACAGCTGAGCAATAAATTATGGTCTAAAACTGTGTATTTATTTCATTAAAAGGATTAATAATTAATGTGTGTGTGTTTTCTTTCCTTTCATACAATAGGATTAATAATTGAGAGTTGTCAATTTGACAACTCTCAATTATTAACCTGGCTTAAAGTCACCTTTCAATTGCAAGGTGGCTTTAACCCATTATTAACCCATTCGCCACCGCTACAGGGCAATGGGAATAGACGGGCAAAGTGCCAGAAAGGGCGAATCTAATTATAGATTTGCCTTTTCTGGGGTGTCTGGGGGCAGATGTTAGTAGCCAGGGGGGGCACAAAATAAATGCACCCTCCCTGGGCTATTATTATTTGCCCCCAGTCGCTTGCTTTGTCTGTCTGGTGGAGAAAACACAGCGGGAGCCCAAGCTTTTTTTTCAATGAATTTACACCTTTAATTAACCCCTACATGTGTGAAATTTCACACACATACACTCATGTAATTGTTAGTGAAAACCATATATCAAAATACATGAAATTACATGGTTAACTGTATGTAAACCATGTGTCATTTCATGTCGGGTTCTGTAATTTCACAAAAGCCGGCAATTGAATTAGCCGCTATTACAGTATGTAGAAATGTATGAACTATAAATATATATAATATATATATATATATATATATATATGTCACAATGACAATATATATATATATATATATGTATTCTATATGTGTATATGTATTGATTCTATTCTTTATTAAAGCTGTCAGTGTGCTTTTACAGTATAGCCGGGGATGAATTGCCGGCTTTTCTAAAGGACACCAGTGCGATTTAATGGCAAGTCACACAAGCGGTCCATTTGTAACCCAATTTTTCATCGCATCCATAGACTTGCATTGGCGATAGTCGACCCACAATCGGTGACAATCGCAGCATGCTGCGATTGCACTCGGACTTTTAAAACGGACCACAAAAAATCGGATACTGGGAGCTGCTCCATAGATTAACATAGGTCCGACTGCAATGCGATATTTCATCGCATTGCAGTCGTCCGATTTTGTCGCCAGTGTGACTCCGGCCTTCAGTGTAAAATCACTTGAATTCAAATAGGAACCCTGATAGACTTTGTTTGGTCAGGGTGTCGTTTATAGCTTGTAGGAACACAGTAGGCTGCTATCCAGGTCAGAAATGTGACAGGAGGTTCATGAGGACTGGTCTCCAGCATCTATGAGAAAATGTTCAATGTGAATACTTTTCTGCCCAATGATGACTAAAGTATTCTCGGAGTGATACCTTTTTTTGGCTAACCAGAAAAAAATATATGTTTGAAAGCTTGCAAACGTATTATTTTCTGGTTAGCCAATAAAGGTATCACTCTGAGAATACATGTGTCATCTTTGGGCAGAACAGTGTTCACATCGATTTTTCTGGCTAACACGGTATCACAGTATCATTTGTTATTGTACATCATGAGAAAATGTTAAAACATAACTTTTACGGGTGAAATTTAAAAACTTGGTGGGGAAAAAAAAACAGCTATGTGGGAATAAGGATGCAAACCCAAAAACACAGAAGCTTTTAGATCTTTTTTTTTTTTGGTTTTGTTTACAATGTTAATTCCCCAAAGAAAAAAATTTGTTTTTTAAAACTTTTTTTTTTTTGTGCTGGAGCCCATTTCCTCATGTTCCTATTCTCCCTTTAAAGTATATCCGGGCAGAGGCCACTGTCTTTTTGGGTTTAACCTTGGATTTGTCCACCATAGAGTCCTGTTGCAAGAAAAAAAAAGCCCATACAGTTTTAAAAAAGAGGCCCTGTCCCCCTATGGAGAGTACAGAAAAAAAAAGGGGCACACTGTAGGCTATAGCTTGCAAAAACAAAGAAATTTTGAAAAATTTAATTGCATCCGCCCTTTGAAATTTGAAAAAATTTAGAAATCTTAGGCATAAGAGGCCAAAAATGTGAAACCCGTTTGCCACGTTAAGGCTCTTCCCCGTATATAGGTCCCCAACTAATGCCCCAAACCCCCTTAGAAAAGTCTGTTGGCATGGGAAAAATAGAATCCTCTCTCTAATGAAAAAATACATCTCTGTGGAGGGGGGAAAGGCCCCGGTTTTAATTTAAAAAGCCTGGACCAGCAGGGGGGAGTGCTCAGGCCGAAGGTAAAAGAACCCCAAAATCAAAAAAACTGACCGGCACATCCCAAAAAAAAGACCCAATTTTGAACAGGTGTAAACCCAGGTCACCAACTATGAAAAATACAAGAAAAAAGGTTGCACACTGTAGCGCTTTTAGCTTGCAAAAGAAATATGAAAAATGAAAGGGATCACTGCCTTAGAAATATGAAAAAAATTTAGGGAAGGGCTTAGCGCAATTTAAAAAGGGCCCCAAAATTTTGGGTACCTGATAGCCCGTTAAGGCTCTTTTCGTATATCAGGTCCTAACTAATGCCAATCCTCGCTTAGGAAAAATCTGTCTGCCCCCGGGGAAAATAAAAAATCCTCTCTCTCGATGAAATATACATTTTCCCGGGAGGGGTTAAAAGGCCCTGGTATTTAAATTTAAAAAGCCCGTGACCCGGGGGGAGTGCTCAGGCAGAAGGGAAATGAACACAATCAAGGGAAAATGATGGCAATTTCCCAAAAATTTGACCCCAAAGTGAACAGGGGCTAAACCCAGAGTCACCAACTCTGCACAAAAAGAAAAAAAAGGGAGCACACTGTTTGCGCTATAGCTTGGGAAACAGGGAAAAATGAAAAAAGAATTGCATCACGTTAGAAAAATGAAAAATTTAGAAGGGGTTTTGCGCATAAAAATGGTAAATTATGTGTTTTTTTTTTAGCCCGTTAAGGCTTTCTCGTATATCAGGTCCTAAAATAAAGCCAATCCCCGCTTAGAAAAAATCTGTTGCAGGGAAC
>JARQOD010000003.1:369381248-369423667 GCA_033576555.1 Oophaga sylvatica
TTATTTATGAAAAAAACAGAAATATGGCAAAAATTTTGAAAATTTTGCAATTTTCAAACTTTTAATTTTTATGCCATTAATCAGAGAGATATGTCACAAAAATTAGTTAATAAATAACATTTCCCACATGTCTACTTTACATCAGCACAATTTTGGAACCAAAATTTTTTTTTGTTAGGAAGTTATAAGTGTTAAAAGTTGACCAGCAATTTCTCATTTTTCCAACAAAATTTACAAAATCATTTTTTTTAGGGGCCACCTCACATTTGAAGTGAATTTGAGGGGTCAATATGACAGAAAATACCCAAAAGTGACACCATTCTAAAAACTACACCCTCAACGTGTTCAAAGCCACATTCAAGAAGTTTATTAACCCTTTAGGTACTTCACAAGAATTGAAGCAATGTGGAAGGAAAAAATTAACATTTAACTTTTTTTCCCAAAATTTTTCTTTCGACACAATTTTTTAAAATTTTGTCAAGGGTATCAGTAGAAAATGAACCACAATATTTGTTGTACAATTTCTCCTGAGTACATCGATACCCCATGTGTGGGGGTAAACCACTATTTGGGCGCATGGCAGAGCTCGGAAGGGAAGCAGCGCCATTTGACTTTTTTGGCTGGAATTGAGATTGGACGCCATGTCGCATTTGGAGAGTCCCTGTGTGCCTAAACAGTGGAAACCCCCCACAAGTGACCCCATTTTGGAAACTAGACCCCCCAAGTAACTTATCTAAATGTGTTGTGAGAGCTTTTAACCCCCAAGGGCTTCACAGAAGGTTATAACGTAGAGCCGTAAAATTAAAAAATCATGTTTTTTCCACAAAAATGATCTTGTCATCCCAATTTTTATTTTCCAAAGGATAAAAGGACCCCAAAAGTTATTGTGCAATTAGTCCTGAGTACGCTGATAACCCATATGTGGGGGTAAACCACTATTTGGGTGCATGGCAGAGCTCGGAAGGGAAGCAGCGCCATTTGACTTTTTTGGCTGGAATTGAGATTGGACGCCATGTCGCATTTGGAGAGTCCCTGTGTGCCTAAACAGTGGAAACCCCCCACAAGTGACCCCATTTTGGAAACTAGACCCCCCAAGGAACTTATCTAGATGTGTGGTGAAAGCTTTCAACCCCCAAGGGCTTCACAGAAGGTTATAACGTAGAGCAGTAAAATTAAAAAATCATATCTTTTCCACAAAAATGATCTTTCCACCCACAATTGTTATTTTCCAAAGGGTAACAGGACCCCAAAAGTTATTGTGCAATTTGTCCTGAGTATGCTGATACCCCATATGTGGGGGTAAACCACTATTTTGACGCATGGCAGAGCTGGAAAGGGAAGGAGCGCCTTTTTCAAATGCAGATTTTGATGGAATGGTCTGTGGGTGTCATGTCACGTTTGGAGAGCCCCTGATGTGCCTAAACAGTAGAAACCCCCCACAAGTGACTCCATTTTGGAAACTAGACCCCCAAGGAACTTATCTAGATGTGTGGTGAGCACTTTGAACCCCCAAGTGCTTCACAGAAGTTTATAACGTAGAGCCGTGAAAATAAAAATATCATATTTTTTTCCACAAAAATAATCTTTTTGCCCCCAAATTTTTATTTTTATAAGGGTAACAGGAGAAATAGGACCCCAAAAGCTATTGTGCAATTTGTCCTGAGTACGCTGATATCCCATATGTGGGGGGGAACCACTATTTTGACGCATGGCAGAGCTCGGAAGGGAAGGAGCACCGTTTTTAAATGCAGACTTTGATGGAATGGTCTGCGGGTGTCATGTCGCGCTTGGAGAGCCCCTGATGTGCCTAAACAGTAGAAACCCCCACAAATGACCCCATTTTGCAAACTAGACCCCCAAGGAACTTATCTAGATGTGTGGTCAGCACTTTGAACCCCCAAGGGCTTCACAGAAGTTTATAATGTAGAGCCGTGAAAATAAAAAAATCATATTTTTTTCCACAAAAATTACCTTTTTGCCCCAAATATTTATTTTTCTAAGGGTAACAGGAGAAATAGGACCCAAAAGCTATTATGCAATTTGTCCTGAGTACACTGATATCCCATATGTGGGGGGGAACCACTATTTTGACGCATGGCAGAGCTCGGAAGGGAAGGAGCACCGTTTTTAAATGCAGACTTTGATGGAATGGTCTGCGGGTGTCATGTCGCGCTTGGAGAGCCCCTGATGTGCCTAAACAGTAGAAACCCCCCACAAATGACCCCATTTTGCAAACTAGACCCCCCAAGGAACTTATCTAGATGTGTGGTCAGCACTTTGAACCCCCAAGGGCTTCACAGAAGTTTATAATGTAGAGCCGTGAAAATAAAAAATCATATTTTTTTCCACAAAAATTACCTTTTTGCCCCAAATTTTTATTTTTATAAGGGTAACAGGAGAAATAGGACCCCAAAAGCTATTGTGCATTTTGTCCTGAGTACGCTGATACCCCATATGTGGGGGGGAACCACTGTGATCGCCTTACTGCGATCTTTGGGAGGCACAATGAACAAATCCACAAAAGGTGAAGAATTGGTTTTCTTTTTTACGCCGTTCCTCGTGCGGTATTAGTGATTAGGCGACTTTATTCCTCGGATCGGTGCGATTACAGCGATACCAGATTTACACCCTTTTTTCATGTTTAGCTTCTGTCACACACTAAAAGATGCTTTTTCTTGGAATAATTTCTTGTAAGAAATTTTTGCATCGCCGTATTTTGAGAGCTATAATTTTTCCATATTTCGGCCGACAGAGTTATCTGTGGGCTTATTTTTTGCGGGACGAGCTGACGTTTTTATTGGTACCATAATCAGGCACATAACGTTTTTTGATCGTTTCCTATTCCGATTTTTGTGGAATCAGAATGAACAAAAACCAGCAATTCAGGAATTGTTTTTTTTTTTTTTTTTTCCTCCGTTCCGTGTGTGGTAAAATTGATAAAGCAGCTTTATTCTTCGGGTCACTACGGTTACGGCGATTCCTCATTTATATATATTTTTTATGTTTTGGCGTTTTTTACACAATAAAAAATTTTATAGAAAAAATAATTATTTTTGCATCAGTTTATTCCGCGAGCTATAACTTTTTTATTTTTTTGCTGATAATGTTGTATAGTGGCTTGTTTTTTGCGGAACAAGATGACGTTTTCAGCGGTACCATGATTATTTATATCTGACTTTTTGATCGCGTGTTATTGCACTTTTTCCAAGCGGTATAATGATACCGCTTGGAAAAAGTATAATTTACTACTTTTTTGTGTTTTTTTTTACGGCTTTCACTGAAGGGGTTAACTAGGGTTACGCTTTTATAGATGGGATTTTTACGGATGTGGCGATACCTAACATGTGTATGTTTTTTGTTTTTTTTTTTTTTATTACATAAAAATGTGTATTTTTTAGGGGATTTTTTTTTTATTATTTTTTAATATTTTTTTTACAATTTTTTTAAAAAAATGATTTTTTTTAACTTGTCCCTTTATGGGACTTTCTCTTTTTTTACTTTTTATTGCAGTTACAATGCATTGCAATGCTCTGGCATTGCAATGCATTGCAACTATAGTGGAAGCTGCTGTGACAATGATCACAGCAGCTTCCCGTAGCTAAATGACCCGGAGGTTGTCATGACAACCCCCGGGTCATCAAGGCAGAGATCGGCCCCTGCAAATACATTGCAGGGTGCTGATCTGAGGCAGAGGGAGCTCCCGACCCTCTGCCTCCCCCCCTGAGCGCTGCGATCGCGCTCGATCGCAGCAGTCAGGGGGTTAACAGCCAGGGGCGGTGGGGGCTCCGCTCCTGGCTGTCAGTGCAGGAAGCCTGGCCACTGCAGCGCCGGCTCCTGCACTGATCGCGCTGGGGAAGCTGAAATTTCAGCTTCTCCTGCGCGATCGCTGCTGTGTTTGGTCAGTCAGATTGACTGACCAATCACAGCGCTGTGAGTGCGGGGACCAACGGCAAAGGTCCCCGCACCGCTTGCCGTGCCTGTCAGCTGTCTGTGACAGCTGTCGGCACTGATCTACCACTGCATGTTTACACGCAGTGGTAGATCAAAGCCATGACGTGCAGAGTCCGTCCTGGTGCCGGAACTGGCACCTTGCCATGACGGACTCTGCACGTCAGTGGACATTAAGGGGTTAATGCCCAGTCACTCTTGTTCCTCATGTTAAGTTTGTTTTTGCTGCCTGATATATTCTAACAGCAAACATAACAGTGTCATGTGGTTCAACAGTCAATGACATGTGGATTCTAAAGCTTTTTATAATGCTTCATTAACAGTTTGACATTTATATTGAGGTATGTGTGTTGAGAGTGAATTTGCACATACTGCATTGTATTAATTTTTTTTTTTTTATCAACAGTGAACAAAATCCGCACACGATGGCGCTCGATGAAAGACCGCTTCAACACTGATGTTCGAGCAGAGGGACAGGTTCGCAGTGGTTCTGCAGCAAGGCACAGAAAGAAATATCGCTACTATCGCGAGTTGGCGTTCCTGAGACCGGTCCTTGCCAGCAGAGCGTAAGTTTTTTAGATTTTCAATTTTTTTGTTATTTTTTAATTTATTTTTTCTTGTCTACAGCTGATGCTTCTTGTTCATGCATTATAGTAATGTTTTGTTTTTCTTTCCACAGCACCTGGAGCAACACCATGCAGCCTGTCCCTGAAGCGGTCCTTCCTCGGACGACCTTGGACACGTCCCAGCCATCCGACAGCCAAGAAGCAACTTGCAGGTCAGCAACACGGACAGCTGGTGACCAGGAAGCTGGTCCATCAGGTGTTCCCCTCTCCCAGGTCTCTGCCACTGGTTATGCGGGCACTTACCGCCAGCGGCAGAGGGCCATGGAGAGGAATGTCTTGCCCGAGTTTGTTCACTTGAGCGAGTCCTTTCAAGGCCATATCAAGACGCTTGGAGGCAGAGTTGAAAGCGGTTTTTCACTGATGGAACGTGGTTTTACCCACATGGATCACCGCTTCAACGGTGTCGACCAGCGTTTTGATCGGCTGGAGGCCGACCTCAACAGACCAGCGCGCCATTTTTTTAGTAAAATAGAACGGGGCATGGCGGAACACCTAAGTCCTGAGCAACAGCTGGGTGTGATGCAGGCCTGCAACAATGCTTACATGCAGTATATCCAGCAGAATCGGTACGCGCAGCAGTGAGTGGTTGCATATCCAACAGTGCCACCACTGATTCGCCACACATCACTACCGACTTCTGCTGCATACCACTGCACGGCCACCAGCATTCCAAGTCAACACTACACCACCACAAGTCCAAGTACTGTTGGACAGTCCACCGTCGCCACCACCATGGCAAGCGCTGCTCCTGTGTGGAGCAACACCACCACTGACACTGGTCCACAGTCATGGACTCAAGCTAGCACACTACCTGCTTGGGCCAACATACCAACTTGTAATTCTACTAGTACTGCTACCAGTCAACAATTTCCCGGAACAGCACCCACTGATCAAATGAGTACCGTCACCAGTCAGCAAGCCATTTCAAGGGCACCCACTTCTCCTTCTATGAGTACCGCCACGAGTCGTCAACAATTTATGGACACACCAGCCACTGATCCTATGAGTACCGCCACCAGTCATCAACCATGCATTTCAAGAGCACCCACTTCTCCTTGGAACACCGCCAACCCTTCTGTTACTCCGAGCACTGGCAACACTTCCACCGCCACTGACACCAGCGAGCATGAGAGCGGTGACCTACATTCTGTCTTTTTAGTCAAGGCACAGTCAACCACTTAAGCGGACACAGAGAATCGGTCCACGCAAGGTACTCTGTCCCCAAGAAAAAAAAAAAAAATCTTTGGTGATCACCCTCTCCTCCTAATGTCTGAAAGTGACTCTCATTGATGTCTCAGCTTCTTCACCCACTACTTTGTTGCCCCATCCCCTCGAACCCCTATCGCTTCCAGCGGTCTTCATCTCGCACACCCCAGATCTCAAAATCCCCACCAAAACGTCATTACAATAAAAATTTCTCACATTTCTATACAACTTCTGTGGCAGTGACGATACCATGGCATCTTGTACACACATTGTACTAATATTATTTTTTCCTACTTCTGGTGCAGGAATAACCAATTTCATCTTGTACACACATTTACTAATCTGTTTATCATTACTTCATGGGCAGTAAATATACCAATTTCATCTTGTACACACATTGTACTAATCGATTTTCTACTACTTCTGGGCAGTGACTTTACCAATTTTTATATTGTACACACATTGTACTAATCTGATTTTTCTACTACTTCTGGGCAGTGACTATACCAATTTCTATTTGTACACACATTGTACTAATCTGATTTTTCTACTACTTCTGGGGCAGTGACTTTACCAATTTTATATTGTACACACATTGTACTAATCTGTTTTTCTACTACTTCATGGGGCAGTAACTTTACCAATTTTATCTTGTACACACATTGTACTAATCTGATTTTTCTACTACTTCGGGGCAGTGACTTTACCAATTTTTATATTGTACACACATTGTACTAATCTGTTTTTCTACTACTTCATGGGGCAGTAAATATACCAATTTCATCTTGTACACACATTGTACTAATCTGATTTTTCTACTACTTCTGGGGCAGTGACTTTACCAATTTTATATTGTACACACATTGTACTAATCTGTTTTTCTACTACTTCATGGGGCAGTAAATATACCAATTTCATCTTGTACACACTTGTACTAATCTGATTTTTCTACTACTTCTGGGCAGTGACTTTACCAATTTTATATTGTACACACATTGTACTAATCTGATTTTTCTACTACTTCGGGGGCATAGTGACTTTTACCTAATTATTTATCTTGTACACACATTTGTACTAATCTGATTTTTCTACTACTTCTGGGCAGTGACTTTACCAATTTTTATATTGTACACACATTGTACTAATCTGTTTTTCTACTACTTCATGGGGCAGTAAATATACCAATTTTTCATATTGTACACACATTGTACTAATCTGATTTTTCTACTACTTCTGGGCAGTGACTTTACCAATTTTTATATTGTACACACATTGTACTAATCTGTTTTTTCTACTACTTCATGGGGCAGTAAATATACCAATTTCATCTTGTACACACATTGTACTAATCTGATTTTTCTACTACTTCTGGGGCAGTGACTTTACCAATTTTTATATTGTACACACATTGTACTAATCTGTTTTTTCTACTACTTCATGGGGCAGTAAATATACCAATTTTATCTTGTACACACATTGTACTAATCTGATTTTTCTACTACTTCTGGGGCAGTGACTTTACCAATTTTTATATTGTACACACATTGTACTAATCTGATTTTTCATTACTACTTGGGGCAGGACTATATACAATTTTTATATTGTACACACATTGTACTAATCTGACTTTTCTAACTTCTGGGCCAGTGACATTACCATTCATGTTGGACCCAATTGTACTAATCTGATCTTCAAAACTTTGTGTGACTATAAAAATTTTTTTGTACACACATTTTACTAATCTGACTTTTCAATAACTTCTGGGCCAGTGACAATACCATGGTCATGTTGGACCCAAATTGTACTAATCTGATCTATCCAAAACCTTTGTGTGACTATAAATAATTTTTTTGTTTACTCAAAAAAGTAATAATGTGATATGTAGAAATGTCAGCCAAAAATAAAATTGGCAATTCAAATGTTGTTTTACGGTTGTACAAAATAAATGTGCCAATCTTCTTTTAGTAATTTTGGTTTGCTTTGTGTTTATTTTGCCGCCTACACACTTCGCCGTACACACACTGCGCCGTACACTTTGCGTTTTGGAGTACACATAACTCCACGAATGACACATGTTTGTGTACTTCATGGAGATATGTTTACTCCAAAACACAAATATATTCCTTTTTTGTTCACAACCACTCTGTCAGTCTGCTAATATTGCACAGACTGAATAGAGGATGGAGTTGAGTGCAAGGCATATCTATTTAACCTTGCCATATATACTAAAAACTGAAATGAGTGTGGTGTGTTTTTGACATTATTTCAGTTTGTGATACAAGGCCAGGGATTCTAGATATAGCTTGTAATTGAGCACATCCTCTATTCAGTGTGTGTTGAAGAAACAGAAGAAATGATGGTGAAAATACACTATATATGTACAATACCCTGACCTTCGATCATTACTATCACACCTGGGCAGGTGAACAGACATGAGTTTTAACCAGCAGCGTTGCTTCAGTCTGCATTAATTTGAAGCATACTGTAGCGATGCTGCTGTTTATAACTCGTGTACTCACCTGCCCAGGCCTGATACATGCGTTATTTGGGGCATCACCACTTCAACATGCCACCAGGCATTGGTATAGAACAAGATGTATAATCTTTTATCTCTGCGTTACAAATCAATTCACAGTGCCACAAATAATTGTTGTGTTATCTCCACCGTCACTGAAAATGGAAGCAAAAGTGGATAAATAATAAAGGTCATACAACTTGTGTGCATGTATATTTAACTACATAGTCAGGATTACAAATGATTTGATGATGCACCCAAAAATATGCATCATGAATTCACTGGTAAACCTGGCCATTTCATAATTGTTTTTAAATTTAAAAACAGACTGCACGTGGTACAGGTATAAACAGAGTTATTTTATTAACATTAAAAAAAAAAAATTTATTAACATACAGACAATAACATTATTTTACACCATTTGTTCTTGCCAATCCACCCGTCCTACATCTGACATGAAGTAGGCCGCAAATTGGTCTCTCATTTGGCCTACTTCAACAGAAGACCTGAGTGGGTGCTGAGTGAAGTCAGGCAATGGGTTAGGAGAAGCATCATCAAGTTCAAAGTTTGGGTGCTCTTTAGACATCACAAAGTTATGAAGCACCACACAGGCCTTCACCACTTCATCCACTGTTTCCAGTTTCAGATGAATGGCTGTGCCCAGAATGCGCCATCTGGAAACCAGTATACCGAAGGCACACTCTACAGTTCTCCTTGCCCTGGTCAGCCTGTAATTGAAAATTCTTTTGGTGTGGTCCAAGTCCCAGCTGGAGTAGGGTTTAAGCAGGTGTTGGCTCATCTGGAATGCCTCATCCCCAACCATTACAAATGACATTGGTGGAGTTTCGGTGTGGGGAAGAGGCCGTGGCATGGGGAAATTAAACTGGTTTTCATACAACCTCCGTCCCATGTCCGAGTTCTTAAACGCCTGTGAGTTATTCCCACGGCCAAATGCACCAATGTCCACCGCAACAAACATACAGTCTGCATCCGCAATGGCCATAAGAACTGTAGAATAGTACTTCTTGTAATTTTAGTACTCCGAGCCTGTTCTTTTGGGTTTGATAATCCGTATGTGTTTCCCATCAACTGCTCCCAAACAGTTGGGGAAATTGCAGGTTGTCCAGAATTTGTCAGCAATTTGTAGCCACTTTTCTGTGGTGGGCAGGGGCATAAATTCTGGACAGAGAACAGTCCACAATGCCCGGCAGGTGTCCAGAACAATTCCTGACAACGTGGAGATACCAATCCGGTACTGGAAGTGGAGTGAAGAGAGGCTCTCTCCAGTAGCAAGGAATCTAGAGAAAAACAAAAAAAATATTATTGTATATGTTTTTGTAAAACATTAATAATCCAAAAAATGGCATAAAAATCATTCTGCAGGTCTTTGTTTACTAGCTGGCAGAACAAGAATGATGTCATCTTTGGAATAGTACAAGGCATACATGGTATATATGGTAATACAATTATGCAGGCATTGGTTTCTCAAAAATACGTACCGTAAAGTCACCAGGAGTCTTTCCTCTGGAGGAATCGCCCGATGGAGCTGTGTGTCCTGTCTCCTTATTAATTGTTGGACCCGAGCAAGTAAATCCATGAAGGATTGTTGTGACATCCGGGTGTAGTCGTTAAATTTCTCCGGGTTTGACTGCAGCTCACTGTAGAGGGTGTGGTACGCTCCACGGCTCTCCCGGAGTTCTACAATGGGATGTACCCACAAACGACGACGCTGCCGTCTCCACTGTCTATCTCTCTTCCTTTGTTCATGGCAAGCAATGGCATAAGCCCGAGCCATATCCATGTCCACATCAAGGTTGAAGAAGAAAGTCTCCATAAGCTGATCCATGTTCATCAAGGCAAATGCAAGCAAATGCAAGCAAATGTGAAGAATGGCTGTGAACAGGCTCTATTTATATTTTCAATAAGACACGCCCACTGGTGTCCCATTGCTGGGTTCTGTTGCAACAATTTTTCAAGGATTTTCATCATGTGTTTTGCACAGAAAAAACGCAAACGCATACAAAAACGCTTTAAATAGCATACAATCGCTTACAATCGCTGCGTTTTTCAAAAGCAATGCGCACTATTCGTTTGCAAAATATCGCAGCGATTATACGCATTTGCACGCGTTTTTTTCATGCGTTTGATGTGCGCTCGATGCACAGCGCTAAAAAACGCAAGTGTGAAAGTAGCCATAGACACATTATATTCTATGTGTCTATGCACATGTGCGTGTTTTCACATGGACCGTGTGTCCGTGTGCCCAACACATAGACATGTCTGTTTTCTCACGGACACACGGACCGGAAAACGTCCTGCACACGTGCACACGGAGAACTGTTCAAACAGTCCTCCGTGTGCACAGCCGGCCGCTAGGGTAGTAGTGGCTACTGTAAGCCGCTGTCCCCCTGAAGCTGGGCTGAAGCCGGCTGTAATTCCCCCTGCTCTGCCTGCGAGCAGAGGAGATCGAAGAGCGGTGTATTAATATACCGGTCATCGTTCTCCTCTGCTCGCAGGCAGAGCAGGGAGACTGATGACTGCCGGCTTCAGCACCAGCTGCAGGGGGACAGAGCTTACTGTAGCACTACTTCCCCAGCGGCCGTCCGTGTGTCCGTGTGGTACTGATGCGGCACCCGGTTGCCACATGTGTGCCGCACATAGTACACACACGGACACACGGACACTGATATCTCCGGTAACGATTTTTCCGGTACCGGATATATCAGGACGTGTGAAACCGGCCTAATGGCTATTGAGACTGGGTGCTCAAGAGAAGGACGCAGTCATCAAATATTTAGTACTTTGGCACACAAAATGAATGTGGGTGAATTATTTTATTGCAATGCAACCCTTGCAAAACAGAAATTGCCATTGTTTTTGGCTGTATAAGGTCTTTATCGAGGTATATCTGTATGTGGAGTAGTGTTGAGCGATACGATACTGCAAATATCGGATATCGGCCGATATTAGCTGTATCGACCTTTCGATTCCGAATACCGATATTTTCGTCATATCGAATACCGGAATCGGATTTGTCACTGTCACTGTGAGTGTCCGTCGGTCGGGTCTGTCAGGAGTCAGCGGCACTTACCTGGCAGAAGATCTCCGGCGGTCACGTTCTGGACTGCTTGATGGCCGCCATTATCTTCTCCCTGGCGGTCACATGCAGTTTTTCGCGATAACTGCAGTGACTGCTGGGTAATCCCGGCCGTAAAGCAGTCAGTCCGATGACGTCACCGCCGGGGAAGCAGGTAATCAGCTGTGCTGCGCTGGGATGACAGGCTCTGCCTGTCATTCTGATGTAGCAGAGCTGGATCGTCGTGGGACACTCATTACTATGGACTGCGTCGGACAGGTGGTATACTGCTGTTTTTTTTTTTTCATTTTTTTACAGGAGATCGATGGCGTCGCAGGATGAGACTGTAATAAAAGTAATGAAAACTGTGTTGTTGTTTTTTTTATTAAATTAAAAAACTTTTATATGAACATTCACCCGTCCGGGTACATCAACAATTTAACTATTTACATACAGGGACCCTGTCCGGGTTATTTATAATTCTTTGGCAGGGGTGTTCCAGGTACCACCTGGTACTCTTCTGATGCTTGCCAAACATCCGAGACACCAAGGACCACCAGGACCTGATGACGTCGTGTGGCCTGTACAGTCAAGTCGTGACCCGCTATCTGGGTCTGTGTGGCCACCTCTTTCATCTCCCTCCGGGTCTGGACCCCTATGTCCCGGACTGAACGAACCCCAGGGGGCCTAACAGGCGCCGGGTACGGGCCAGCTATAGTTATCATGTCCATAGCTGGGGCTGCTGAGGAGACCATTGAGGGAGGCTGGGGAGATTTACGGCGTGGGGTGGGCACTTGTGCAGAGGCCTGGATGTGGGAGGCTGAAGGCTCCGAGGGTCTCACAGGTTCCTGACACTCTGGGAGTAGGGGTCGCACCTGGTAACATTTAGGGCGTACCATCCATTGTAACCCCAGTGTCGGGTGTAAGTCACCAAGTCTCCTGGCAACAGGTCCCTCCCGGGTGTCCTTCTGGGAGGTGAGTCTCCACGTCCCGCCGGGTCACAAACACTTCTAAATAAAGTCCAGGCTCCTGGATGAAGCCCCAACCACCTTTCAATTTAAAGCTCCGTACTGCACCCTTACGCCGCGGCTCCCTCAGGGTACCTTTATCTTTTCTCATCCGGTCCTTATCTGCCCGGTCCTTCTTGATGTGACGTTGGCGAAGCTTCTGGGATTCGCGCTGCTCCCTTTGTTGCTCTGCTTCCTTCTCCCAACGTCTCCACTCTTCCTCCTGACGCCGGTTGTAATTCTCCTCCAGCATCTCCATGTCTCCACCATCAAACTGCAGCTTACGTTGTCCGGTTTGCGGCAGCTCTCCTGGCGCCTCCCAGTCCTGGCGGCGCTCACCTGCGGAGGAAGCAGCCGGCTCTGGAACAGATGACAGTCGGGGCTCCGGTACAGACAGGTAGACCTCTGGTGCCTGCGCGGCCTCCTCCATGAGGACGGGTGTCGCTTCTTCTGTCTCAGCGACGGGGCAGACAGCGGGATCTGGGGTGCTGCCGGTGCAGAGGTTTTTGCAGGAACGGGTGCCTCCACTGCGACAACGTCAACCGGATCACATTGCAAGGGCTGGGATGCCCGCACGGACTCCTCTACTGGAACGGGTGCCTCACCTTCCGGTACAGACACTTCAGGTAAGAGGGATTGGCGCCGCTCCAAGTTTAGTTTTAGGGCACGCCAGCTGGCTTCCATCCTGGCGACCTCCTCCCGGTGCCGGGCCAGGCCTCTTAGGGTATCCTCCGCATCTTGCAGCGTAGGAGGGTTTCCAGGCCGGGTGCCCAACGGTGGTTCCGTGGCGATCGGGTCGCTTCCGTGGGGGGAGAGCTCTGACTGCTCCATCCCTTCACACTTCTGCTCGTGTCCATTAGCCATCTCTGCCAAGTCACATGTGTCATTAGCATCTGGAGAGGGCCCCTCTTTTGTAGTGAGGCGGGACCTTCGTGTTAGTTTCCGCACACTGAGGAGGATGAGGAGGCGGAATCAAGAGCTGTGGGGCACGATCTTACATTGCAGTACCATTTAGAGTGGTCGGCCATCGTTTTCACGCCACTGAGTGAGTGTACACCCACGAAGAGCACGCCCTTCTTCTTCACCAGTGCCTCGTCGTGACGCAGATATGGCGGAAAAATGGCAAATACATTCTCTGATGATTTTAGCAATTCTCAAGCACAAAACCAGTTCAATTCAGGCACACAGGACTCGCTTATAGCGAGCTACAGAATCCTGTTCGTGACGCCCAAGTTGAGTCGCACAGAGCCAGAGGTTTTGGGGGTACTCGGCACCGAGCCCGTCGACTTCTATGGGGTATGTCACGGCTTTACCCGGCAATTGAATCAGAGTCTATTTTACTATGTAGAAGTGTATAAACTATAAATATATGTGTATATATATGTCACAATGACATGTATATATATATATAATATATATATGTATTCTATGTGTGTATATTTTGTGTTTACAACGAAAGAAAGGTTTTTTTTTGTTGCGATTTTTTGTTCCCATAGACTTACATTGGACTTCCGGTATCGGAATCGGATATCGACGATATTTAGTGATCTCGGCGATACCATTTCGATACGATATTTTTAGATATCGAGCAGTATCGCTCAACACTAATGTGGAGTGGTCGGGGAATGCAGAGCGTTGCCAAACTTGTCGACGGGTAGGATTGCGATAAAATCATTCACCCAGATTTATGGTATGTGCACAAAGTACTTTCTTAATTTTTAGTACAATATACGCAGGATAAACATTTCACCAAGACAATTTTAGAAACATTAGATAAAGGGAGCATATTCCAGATTTTAAACTTGTCTTTCATATGAAGTATTAGGGTATGTGCACACGTTGCAGATTTGCTGGGATCTGCAGCGGATTTGCCGCTGCAGATCCACAAGTGATTTACAATACAATCTTATTCTATGGGGAAAAAAACTGCTGCACACATGCTGTGGAAAAATCTGCGCGGAAACGCAGCGGTTTATTTTCCGCAGCATGTCAATTCTTTGTGCGGATTCCGCAGCGTTTTTACATCCATTCCATTATATGAATCTGCAGGTGTAAAAACGCATGCCAAATCCACACAAAATCAGCAGGAAATCCACATAAAAACGTGTGGATTTTGACCTACGGATTTTGCCAAAAGATGCAGATTCCACGTGGAAAATTCCGCACAGCAATCCGCAATGTGTGCACATACCCTTGAAGAGGCTTTACTAAGATTCATATAATATTCACAGAATAGGGCATAAACTACTGGTCAGTGTGGTACTATAAAAAGAAAGCGAACAGGCCTCTGCAGAGCCACATCTGAATGAAGCGGATATTGAGCATGTGTAAGGTGGCCAGGGAGGTAGTCGTGGCAACGGGCTGTAGTGTTCCCACACTCTGGCGCCCCACAGATAAAATATAATGTCCCTCCTGCTGTGTGTAGAGTGCACAGCAGGACACTTTCTTCAGTTGCTGGAGTCCTCTCGATTGTGACTCCTGCTTCAGATCCACAGATCTCACAAATCACTCCAAACTCCATATCCATGCTCAACAGCTAAACTTTACCTAATGACAAGGTTTCCGTTACAAGAGCAGCACAGTTCCTTTGCAATGGCAGTCCTGACGCTTTCCCTTTCCCTCCATTTCTCCCAGGCATCTTGGCCCCTCTGGACAATCCCTGTCCCACCTGACAATCTCTGTCTGGTCTGGCCATCCCTGCCCCTTTGGACAGTCCCGTCTGCATCGCCTGTGCCTTTGGGTCCACCAGCTCCTTCCCACTCCCCTCGTCCGGTCTCAGTAGGAGAAGGTAGAAGGCTCACCATCTCAGCTGCACCTAATCCCGACTGTAGACCCCGGATCCTCTAACACGTTCCTCAGCCTGGGGCCCCTTCCTGCCGTAGCAGGTTTATTTCCACGGCTGGCAGACTATGACTGTTCACTTCTGCATCCTGACTGAACTGACTCCTAACGAGGAATTCCCTCTCCATATCCCACTGCTCTTTGCTGCACTGCTCTGTCGCCCCTCCTAACTGGAAACCCCTATGCTAACTAAACCTAAGCTAATAATCCTATTCCCTATCACTAATGGCCCCACTAAGCTAATCCCACTACTGTCCTATGCTAAACACTATTCTATCCCTACTTCTACACCATGTTCCAAATTATTATGCAAATTAGTTTTAAGTGTCATAGCGTTTTTTTTTTGTAAATGAAACCCATTGATGGTATTGTGTCTCAGGGTTCTTTGGATCACTGAAATCAATCTCAGATACCTGTGATAATTAGTTTGCCATGTGAGCCCAATAAAAGGAAAACTGGATGTTCCACACTATTAAGTAGGCCAGAGTTTTCAAGTAACATGGGAAAGAAAAAGGATCTCTCTGCTGCTGAAAAGCATCAAATAGTGCAATGCCTCGGTCAAGGGATGAAAACATTAGATATTTCCCGAAAACTTAAGCGTGATCATCATACTGTTAAGAGATTTGTGGATGATTCTGAGCACAGACGTGTTCGTGCTGATAAAGGCAGAATGAGGAAGGTTTCTGCAGGCAAGTTCATCGGATTAAGAGAGCATCTGCTTAAAAGCCATTACAAACCGAGGCGGAGCCTAGCTGCACATGAGGAAGGAGCTGAGTCTGTGAACTCCTCTCTTCAACCCAGCCAGCTTTAGCATTGTCACAGCGTATTTCTGCCCAAAATGGGGAAATCAGGAAGAGAAAAGGCTAAAGACTCCACTGGCACCCCAAAACCCCCAAGAAAGACGGGGGATTTGGATCATTATCTCCGGAGAAAGCCAGCTTCAGTGCTTTCACCTAGGATGGCACCCGGAACCCTCTCTCTGTCTGACGCAGAGGACTCGGATATAGACACTGATGTTTGCTCAGGGCAATCACCCCGCAGGCCGGAGCGTTCCAACCAGGTCACCCGCTCTTTCATCCGCCGGATCATTGCTCCAGTGCTACAGGAGCTAGCCAGCATTAAGGCGGAGGTGTCGCATGTGGGACGCTGTGTGGAGGAGCTGGAGCAGGCCCACACTTCTTATGTGGAATTCGGCGATGGCATCTGTACCACGCTCCAGGACCACTCCAAGCATCTTAATGCGGCCCTCGGTGCTGCCGAGGACCTTGAGAACAGGAATCGCCGCCGCAATGTGCGAATGAAAGGTATCCCTGAGTCCTATGCCCCCGAGGCCCTGCGCTCTGTGGCACGCACTTTATTCTCTGCATTGCTGGGGGAAGAACCTGCTGAAGCTGTGGTTGTGGAGCGCATCCACCGGGCCTTGTCCCTCTTCCCCTCCCCCTCCTCCATCTTCTCTTCTTTCACCTTTGAAACTCAATGTGATATCTAGGTTTCCTATGTGCTTTGTAGATTGCTGTAGTGTGCTGTTCACATGACCTATTGCACTGCACTGCCCTCTCTGATTTTCAGGATCTACCTGCTGTCATTGCTGATTTTGGACAACAGAGATGGCTTTTGTTCCCCTGTGGTCTGTTTAAAATTACCTGCAATTTTTCAACGTTTCATTATGCTGTTATTTTCTGGTACATTGCTCACTGCTGCCATCTGCAGTTCATTTACAGTTACTACTGTTGTTACACTACACAGCACTTTCTTCTCCTCCCTCTATCTTGCCATTCTCTGCATTCCTTTATCTTTTCCCTCCCCACTCTCCCCTCTCACTGTTCCCTCTTTCCGGCTACCTTTCCCTTCCTCTCCCTTTTCTCTCCGTTCCCTCTTCCACTCATCCTTGGGGGACCTGACCCTACTTCTCATAATCTCCCCCTCACCTTCCACACTAGGGCACCCTTGCCCTTCTCTACTATATCATAGGATCCTGATACACAGGACACGGTCCGCCTTACGGTCACAATCTTTTTCTCCCCCATCCTCCTTCCCTACCCTCCTGACCCCCGGCCTCTCTCCTCCATTACCCTATTCTTCACCTTCTTGGTCCGGGTAGTCGCCCCACCTGTAGCTATATGTGGGTCTGGTCTGCTATCCTCTCCCTTCTCCCCCCTTCACTCTCTCCCCCCTCCCCCCTTTTTCTCTCCTATACGCTGCCCCTTCTGCTTGCACCTGGGAAGGCATCATCTCCTGCTGTTCTTCTCTTGGTCCCTTCCCTTCTTTTTCTTCCTTACCTTTCTCTCCCCACTCTCCTCCCCATTTTTGGGCAAATACATTTCACTATGACCCAGGTTTTCTTGGGTTCCACAGGCTGGCTGGAGGTTATTGCAGGTGGGCTCTTATGCGACCCTTGCATCGCCTCCACTGCCCCCTCCTCCTTCAGGAGGGGTGCAATGTCTCCCGGCTCCCCTTGTGGATCCGCCTAGTTCACATTTCTCCAAATGTTTACAAGCACCGCTACCTATGGTGCTTTATTTTTTGTCTCTGTTTTGATTTTCTTGTGTTCTTTCCCTCTTGTGTCCTCCTTGTCACACTCCTCTTTCCTTGGGGTCGCTCTCTGTCCTTTCTACGGTACACCGCTTTATCGCTTCTCTATCCTCCCAGTGCACCTCCATGATGACTCCACGTGATATTGTTATACAATCCTATAATGCTAAGGGTATGAATGCGCCTGCGAAACGTGCTCAGGTTTTGCGACTCCTTAAAAAAGATGGTGTCTCTGTTATTTTTATGCAGGAAACACATTTCCGCCACGATCATGTTCCACAGCTGTCTCGCTCTTCATTCCCAGTATGGTTCCACAGTTGCAGCGACTCCCACGCGTCGAGAGGGGTGAGTATAGCTTTTTGCCGCAATCTTCATTTTCAGTTGCAAGCGCAGTTGGCAGATACAGATGGTCGATATCTTTTCTTGAAGGGTAAACTGGGAAACACTTTAGTGACTTTTGCTAATATTTATGCGCCCAATGTTCGCACAGTCGACTGGTTACTATCTACTCTACGTCTTTTACAGCAATTTATGTCGGGGCTAGTGGTACTGGGTGGAGACTTTAACCTCACTATGGAGCCTCTCGTGGACACCTGCACGGGCCGCTCCGCCATCTCTTTTCGGAATCTCAGAAGACTTAAACTGCTATTGGCGGAGCTGTCCTTGGTGGACGCCTGGAGAGTCCTCCATCCTGACACTAAGGATTATACGTTTTATTCGACGCCGCATCGCTCATACCAAAGACTTGATTACCTCTTTCTATCCCGACGCCACCTGGGGTGTTATTCTACGGCGGATATTGGATCCATGACAGTATCGGACCATGCGCCTGTATCCTTAACACTGGCCTTACCTGGGGTGGGTGGTCTCGGATACACCTGGCGACTCAATGAGACACTGTTGGACGTTCAAGATAATATAAATGCCATTGAAATACCCCTTCAGGATTTCTTCCATAGAAATTACACTCCAGGCATGCCAATCCCCATCGTCTGGGAAACTCACAAATCTTTTGTCAGGGGTGAATTCATCTCACTGGCCTCTAGACTTAAAAAATCTAGGGAGAAACAAACCGATGCCTTGCTCCTTCAAATTTGCAAATTGGAGTCGCTCCACAAGCGATCTCTGTGCCAACAACACCTCTCCGATCTCCTGTCCTTGCGTATGGCCCTTAAATCCCTCCTAAACCTAAAAATTGTGAAAAATTTCTTACACGCGAAACACCGTCTTTATGCTTCAGGTGACAGAGGTGGGAAACTTATGTCCGCCTACGTCAAAGAAACGTCTCCGCGTACATTCATCGCTGAGACGAGATGCCCCTCGGGTGCCGCACACACCGAGACGGCGCAAATCGCGCAAGATTTTCATCAATATTACACCGCCTTGTATAACTTACATAACCCCATGTATGAATCTGCCCCACTGCAGACCCCCATCCTGCTATTGTGGACTTTGTCTCCTCCCTGAACCTCCCTAAATTGAAACCTTCCCATCACGCGGAATTGTTATCTCCAATTGCGGTGGAGGAAGTGGAGGAAGCTCTGAAGTCAACTCCATTGGGAAAATCTCCTGGCCCAGATGGTCTGACAATACTTTACTACAAAAAGTTTAAAGCTACCCTTCTCCCACACCTCACCCGACTTTTTAACGCCTTGATGACTGGCTCCTCCTTTCCTCCCCAATCCCTTTCTGCGGATATAGCTTTAATTCATAAGGAAGACAAAGATCCAGCACAGTGTAGTAGTTATCGGCCAATATCTCTTCTTAACTGTGATTTGAAGCTCTGGGCGAAGGTCCTGGCGAACCGGGTGTCTCGCTTGGTCCCCCTCCTGGTGCAGAGCGATCAGACTGGGTTTGTACTGGGTAGGAGGGGAGGGAAAACTCCACAAAGATCTTACACCTAATCCATGGAGCAGTTTCCCGAAAAACGCCTTTGTTGTTGTTAAGTACTGATGCCGAAAAGGCGTTTGACCACATAGATTGGTCTTACATGAAGTCGGTCCTACGCCTATTTAATTTTCCCGATCGCTTTATAGACTCCATTTTTACACTTTACACCTCGCCCACTGCCAGGGTCAAGGTGAACAATTCTTTTTCGGCTCCATTCTCTATATCCAATGGAACCCGCCAGGGCTGCCCCTTGTCCCCCAGTCTGTTCGCTCTGTGCCTGGAACCTTTGTTACAGGCTTTTCGTACACACCCAGACATCCGAGGCGCGTCCACGCCTAAAGGCGAGGCCCTCGTGTCCGCATACGCTGATGACATCATGCTTAGTATCACTAATCCGGAGACTGCTATACCCGCTGAGCTGGATCTTTTTCACCATTTTGGTACTCTTTCAAACTTCAAAATCAATTATAATAAATCGGTCGCGTTTGCTATCGGCTTCCCCAGGGACACTCTAACCCGCCTCCAACGAATGTCACCGTTCACCTGGAAGACAGACCATGTAAAATATTTAGGCATTCTTATTCCGAGGGATATTTCTCGCCTCTACGCTCTGAACCACCTACGCCTACTCTCCTCGGTTAGGACACAGCTCCAGCGTCTACGAATACCGTTCATGTCTTGGTTGGGCCGAAAAAATTATATGTCCACATATATAGTCCCAAAATTCCTCTACTTATTCCAGGCAGCTCCTATATTCCTTCCCAATTCCTTTTTTCGTGCCTTACACGTTCTGTTCTCACAGTTCCTATGGAACCAACGTCCGGCTCATATCGCTTTCTCGACTTTGACTCTGCCCACAGATGCAGGTGGAGTGGGTATGCCCGACCTGAAGAACTATTACTTCGCTTGCCATCTTCGTCGTTGGGTGGAGATAAACAGCTGGAACAAAAGGTCTTTCTTGTCCTCCCTAGAAACGGCTCTTCTTTTGCCTCGGTAGGCACTTGAGTTATGGGGTGTGCATACTCAGATCCCTCGTACACGCGGCTTCTCCCCTCTCCTGAAGGGTTTGCTCCACACATGCCTGAACTGTCTACATCATGACACTATGAGTAAGTTCCCCTCTCCGCTCATGCCTGTACGCTTACTCCCTTTGTTGACCTGCTCGGATGAGGGTTTTTTTCAGGGTTTGTGGAGCAAACTGGTAACGCCCCTCAATTCCTTTTTTGCTGGAGGCAATGTCCCTTCGGCGGAGAGCCTGTCATCCATCCTCGGACCTACACACGCCAACTTTTTATCGCTAGCACATGTACATCATGTCTGTCAGACCTTTATGGAGCAACATCGTCCCTTGCGGGCTGCCTCCAACTTGGAGCGGCTGTTGCTGGCACAGAGTCCTGTCAAAGGCGTGATCTCCACCATTTACAAATGGCTTATGTCTCTTCGCTCTGATACTGAGCCTACTTACCTTGCTGCCTGGGAATGGGAACTGGGGCACCCATTGTCCCTACAAGTCGCCAGGTGTATTAAAAGACACGCACTGGGATTTTCTAGGTGCGTTCGCATTAAAGAGAATTCTTATAAACTGATTGCCAGGTGGTACCGAACCCCGTCCTTCCTATTTCGCCATGGCTTGCAGACCTCTGACATCTGCTGGAGATGTGGGGCGGGTTCAGGAACTTATGCTCACATCTGGTGGGATTGTCCCCTCATTGTGCCCTTCTGGAATGCGATACGACAAAAAATCAAAGATATCTGCCTTCTGCCTTGTGATTTACCCAGGGACTCAGTCCTTTTTTGGGTGCCGGCGACGGGTTATAACCCCATTAAGCACAAACTGGCGACCTTTATGTTGACGGCTGCCAAACTTCTAGTGCCTAAGCATTGGCTGTCTACTGTGGCGCCTTCTCTGGAGGAGTGGACTGTTGCTGTGGACCATATCAGGGACATGGAGGACCTGTCGGCATGGATCAACCATACCCGGGATAAATTCCAGACCATCTGGTCCCCGTGGATTGCCTTTCGTACCCCTTCGCCTACATAGTGTAAGTGACTCATTGGAGTGCTGTTTTTGTATGTAAGATTCTCTGCCACGTGGTGTGCTGTGGGCGGAGACCGAGGGCGCCCCCCCCCCCCTTCTTCCTTCCCCTTACCTTTAACCTTCTTCCTTTTTTCTTTGTCCAGTTATTTATTTTTCATTTAGGTTCATTTAATTCCCTTATTTTTCTTTATTTCCCCTTATATTTTCTGTGTCTTCTTGTTTTATTTTGTTCTTAGTTCTTGTTCTTGTAGAATGTTATTGGGGTTCGTTAGTCCAGGAACCCAATTTGTGTGCCAAATCTCACGCAATACTAGTAGTGATCCTCGATCACGCTGTTTCATTCATATATATATTGTGCTCTGTTTTATTGGACATGACCTGATATGATGACGCTTGGCTTATATTATGTGACATGTTTTGTTACTGTTCATACCCTTGATATGTGTTATACATGTGTGTTAATAAATACATATTCAACAAAAAAAAAAAAAAGCCATTACAAACCAGCAAACAGATATTTGAAGCTGCTGGTGCCTTTGGAGTCCCTCGAACCTCAAGGTGTAGGATCCGTCAAAGGCTTGCTGTGATGCATAAACCTACTATTCGGCCACCCATAAACAGTGCTCACAAGCAGAAACGGTTGCAGTGGGCCCAGACATACATGAAGACTAATTTTCAAACAGTCATTGTTTACTGATGAGTGTCGAGCAACCCTGGATGGTCCAGAAGGATGGAGTAGTGGATGGTTGGTGGATGGCCATCATGTCCCAACAAGGCTGCGACAGCAGCAAAGAAGCAAGGAGATGGAGGAGTCATGTTTTGGACCGGAATCATGGGGAAACAGCTGGTAGGCCCTTTAAGGTTCCTGAAGGTGTGAAAATGACCTCTGCAAAGTATATAGAGTTTCTGACTGACAACTTTCTTCCATGGTATAAAAAGCAGAAACGTGCCTTCAGGAGCAAAATCATCTTCATGCATGACAATGCACCATCTCATGCTGCAACGAATACCTCTGAGTCATGGGCTGCTATAGGCATAAAAGGAGATAAACTCATGGTGTGGCCACCATCTTCCCCTGACCTCAAACCTATAGAGAACCTTTGCAGTATCATCAAGCAAAAGATCTATGAGGGTGGGAGGCAGTTCACATCAAAACAGCTCTGGGAGGCTATTCTGACTTCATGCAAAGAAATACAAGCAGAAACTCTCCAAAAACTCACAAGTTCAATGGATGCAAGAATTGTGAAGGTGATATCAAAGAAGGGTTTCTATGTTAACATGTAACTTGGCCTGTTAGGATGTTTTGGAGTTAAATAGCTTTTTTTGTTCAGTGAATGTGACCTCCTAATGCTGCAAATTCCACAAATGAGCATTTTCAGTTCTTTAAAACATATCAAATGTTTAGAAATTCCACTATGCCTAATAATATGGAAAAGTGCATTTTGAGTTTTTATTCATTTTGGAGATTATACTGTTATCATTGGGAGGTTTCTTCAATAAAATTAGATGTATACTCTAACGGGTGATGACTTTTATTAGGCTGACTGTCATTTGAACCGACCACTTAGGAAAATCAGAGAAAAATATCATTTGCATAATAATTTGGAACATGGTGTATACATAACACATATCACATACATCCATATTATAGTACATAAACAATACAGCAACATTACATTAACATTAATGAACAACAAGGTGCCGCATGTGTTACATGTGTACAGCATCCACGGGGGGTAAGACACCTGACGGACACTGTCACCTCCTTACACTCCTCCCTTCTAAAATATGGTAGTCTCTGACCATGGCAGAACCTGTAATGAAAACTGTTAGAAATTTTTAAAACATTTAACATTTTTACAGTTCATGCAGTCTATGTCCAACACTGCCGGTGGGTCACCGGCGGCTGCGGTCCCACTCGGCTGGAACCCTGGAACACAGTGTTAGAATCTATTCAGTTTGACCATCCGCCATCTTGTTGTGTTTTCTGGCTGCTGGTCTTTTTCCCCTAGTGCTGGGCTTGTCATTGGTCAGGTGATTGTATCACCCTTTATTACGTTGCACCTGCCTCTCAGTCCTTGCTGGACATCAGTGTTAATCCGCTTGAGTTCTAGCTAGGAGCCTTGATAGCTTTGTGCTATACTTTGTGC
Organism: Oophaga sylvatica; assembly: GCA_033576555.1. Taxonomy (NCBI): domain Eukaryota; kingdom Metazoa; phylum Chordata; class Amphibia; order Anura; family Dendrobatidae; genus Oophaga; species Oophaga sylvatica. The sequence continues at coordinate 369,405,078 of JARQOD010000003.1, forward strand.
AGTTCTGGGAACTCTATTTCTGCTTGCTTAGTCTTTTTTGTTTTTTTACCTTTTGTTTCTGCAGCTTGCTCTATTTCCCTGCTAGGAGGTTACCAGTGTTTTGTTCCCAGTTCTAGATCTTTCAGGGTTCCCCCTCCCCCACCTTCAGGTCTTCGCTTGAGTCTAGACTAGGATCGTCGGTGGGTCTATTCGCACGGAATAGGTTGCCCGCTCCATCGTAGGGATTGAGTCTAGTCCTAGTGCAGGGTCAGATTCCCCCCGCTCTATTCCTGAGCTGCAGACCCATAACAGTATGTCCAGCCAGCACATGTAAAAATAAAAAAAGGAGGAAAAGGATATTTTTTCTTCTCCCGGAGTCCTTCAATTTGAACAGCATCCAAGAACTTACTCAACACTTGCAAGGGTTAACTTTGAAGGTGGCCAGTCTGAAACAGCACATGAGTAATTGTCCTGGAGTACGCTGTGAAGAGCCTAAGGTATGACTACCTGAGTTTTTTTCTGGTAAACGGCAGAAATTTTTTGCATTTAAAAATGCATATTTACTATATTTTTGGCTTAGACCTAGATCCTCAGGGAGTGAATCACAGCGTGTGGGGATTATTATGTCTTTGTTGCGAAGTGATCCCCAAATCTGGGCATTCTCATTACCACCTAATGATCCTTGTTTGACGTCAGTAGAAACATTTTTTACTGCTATGGGGTTGTTATATGATGATCCTGATCGAGTTACCACAGCTGAGGCAGATCTCAGATGGCTTAAACAGGGTTCTGGTGATGCTGAGAAGTATTACACCCTGTTCAGACGATGGTCCGCAGAGGTCAGGTGGAATGACCCAGCGCTCAAGAGTCAGTTTTTAGCAGGTTTGATTGAAAGGGTTAAAGATTTGCTCATTGATTATCCTGCACCTGATACTTTGGAATCTGCTATGCAGTTAGCTATCCGTGTGGATAGAAGATTGAGAGACAGGCAGAATAATGAGAAGCCTCCTATAATGCTGGACCCAGTCTCTCAGGATAGCCCCGTCGACAGCGGGGAGCCAATGCAACTTGGTGCGATGTCCTTTCGTTCCCAGGAGAGGGAGAGGAGGTTCTCTGAGGGGCTATGCTTGTATTGTGGTAAGGCTGACCATTTGATTAAGCAATGCAAGGTTCGCTTAAAGAAAGAAAAGAAAAAAACGGTCAGTAGGAGCAACACTCTCGTTTGTATTGCATTTTTACGGTCCGCAGGAGATTTTTTTTCTGGTAATTCCACCCATCGTGGTCATTCCATTGATTTTCAGGTCATGGTGGAATGTGGTTCTGCACTGAATTTGATTGACCAACAATTTCTAGACAAATATAAATTTGATTCTGAACCATTGTCATCTTCTTTCCCTGTTGTGGCGATTGATAACACTCCCTTGGAGCATGGGTGCATGTCTTGAAAGGTCACTGGGTTCCCGCTTATTGTAAGTATGGAACATCAGGAGTGCATTGTCTTGTTTGTACTGGATAAATTGCCTGTTCCAATCGTCCTGGGTTTACCCTGGTTAAAAAAGCACAATCCTTTGCTGGATTGGTCGTCTGGTATTATAAGGTCGTGGAGTCAGGGGTGTTATGGTAAATGTTGTAATGTTCACATTGCTGCAGTTGTTAAGAAAGAGCTATCTGAAGCCATTCAGGATTTCTGGAAGGTATTTTCAGAAGTTGAATCGCAAGCTCTACCACCCCATAGAGATTACGATTGTGCTATTGAGTTCGTCCCAGGTGCTACACTCCCTAAGAGTCATTTATTTAATCTGACGATTCCCGAGAGGGAGGCCTCAAAGGAATACCTACAGACTAGTTTGGCTGCAGGTCATACAAGACCCTCTAAGTCTCCTGTGGCGGTAGGATTTTTTTTTGTCAAAAAGAAGGATGGGGCCTTAGACCGTGTCTGGATTTTCGGGACATTAATAAGATCACTGGGCGCAATCCTTACCCATTGCCGCTAATTCCCGATTTGTTTAACCAACTAACCGGAGCTAAGTGGTTCTCTAAAATTGACCTTCGTGGGGCATATAATTTGCTGCGGGTAAAGAAGGGTGATGAATCGAAGACAGCCTTTAATACCCCTGAGGGTCATTTTGAGTGTCTGGTGATGCCTTTTGGCCTCACTAATGCGCCTGCATTTTTTCAAAATTTCATTAATGACATTCGGAGGCCGTTGATCGGTAGGAGTGTTATTGTTTATTTGGACAATATTTTGATCTGTTCACCTGATCTGGAGTCGCATTGGCAGAGAGTCCTCAAAGTTCTTCAGATTTTGAGCGAAAACAACCTCTTTGCTAAATTGGAGAAGTGCGAGTTTGTGGTACAGAAAATTAGTTTTTTGGGGTGCTTGGTCTCCAGTGATGGGTTTGAGATGGACCCAGTGAAGGTTCAGGCAGTACTGGATTGGCCTAGGCCTGAATGTTTAAAATCTGTCCAATGATTTTTAGGGTTTGCCAATTATTATAGAAAATTCATAAAGAACTTTTCTGTTATCGCTAAACCTATAACTGATCTCACTAAGAAGGGTTCTAATGCTGTCCAATGGTCCACTGTGGCAGTGGAGGCTTTTGAGCATCTCAAGGAGAGGTTTAGCTCTGCTCCTGTTTTGATCCACACAGATGAGACCAAGCCTTTTCTGGTAGAGGTTGATGCCTCATCAGTAGGGGTGGGGGCAGTTCTGTCCCAGGAGGGAGAGGATGGGGTGCAACCCCGTGCTTTCTTTTCTAAACAATTTTTCGGAGACTGAGCTTAACTATGATGTTGGGAACCGAGAGTTACTGGCTATTAAGCTGGCGTTTGAGCATGGGCGACATTTTTTTGGAGGGGGCTAGACATCCGATATAGGTTTTTACTGATCACAAAAATCTGATTTATCTGGATGCTGCTAAACGTTTGAATGCCCGTCAAGCCAGGTGGGCACTGTTTTTTGCCCGGTTCCATTTCTCCGTAACATATATCCCTGGCACAAAGAATGTTAAAGAGGATGATTTGTCTCGTAGTTTCTCTCCAGCAGTTAATACTGAGAAAGAAGAATGTATTTTGCAGAGAGGGGTGGTGGTGGCAGCATTGGGTTCTGAGTTGGGGAATAACATCCTAGAAGCCCAGAATACTGCACCAACAAACACTCCGTATGGTAAATTATTTGTGCCCAAAGCCTTGAGGAGAGCTTTGTTTGCTGAATGTCATGAGTCTCGGTTGGTGGGTCATCCAGGGATTTCGGAAACTAGAAAGTCAATCGGTCGAAGGGTGGCATAGAGAAATCATCAAGTGGGTGCGTCAGTGTATGGTGTGCGCTAGGTCGAAGGCCTCTCATGCCCCGGCTGCAGGATTGCTGTGCCCTTTGGAGGTTCCTAGCTCGCCATGGATGCATCTTGCTATGGATTTTATCAGCAATGACTGGCAATCAGGAGTCACTGACTGGGCTGATATAAGTGAGCTGCCTCCCCATGAACCTCGCCGGTGAACAATTGTTGTTTCCTGGTTCATTTGGAAGTCTGCTGGTGTCTTGCCTTCGTCTGCTACCTTCAGATAAGATATTTTCTGCTTGTTTCTATTGTGTTTGCTATTTCCATTTTTGTCTGCACCTTTGTAGAGGTTAGCCAGGTCCCCTCCTGGGGCCTGTGCTACTCTCTGTTTTTCAGTAGCCACTGTTATTTGTTCAATTGCTCTTTCCCTGCTTTTTGAGTGGTTGCGGGTTAGCCTTGTTCACACTGAGATCTGATTTAGTGGGTGGCGAGATAGTGTGAGCTCAGCATTTTTTAAATCAGAAGTGTTGGAAGTTTTGCTAGGGTTTTGCTGGGTTGCAGATAGTATTCTGTCCTGTCCTATCCTATTTAGGCAGTGTTTGGCCCCAGCGTTTGCTCACTCTATTTTCTGCCTGTGTTTGTGTTTCGTCTTGTCTAACCGCCATTATATGTTTGGGGGCTGCCTATTCCTTTGGGGCTCTACTCCGGGGCAGTTAGCTTTCCTGTTTCTATCTTTACGTGTAGCTAGCTCTCCGGCTGTGCCAAGGCGTCTAGGACCACCGTAGGTACGCTCCACTGCGGCTTCTAGTTGTGCGGTTAGTTTAGGGATCAGCAACCCATTAGTTTCCAACCTCTCAGGTGTTCGGCTGCCTTGCTGTTTTGCTCCTGTCCTCCTCAGTTACTAAATCATAACAGTTCTCCTTTTTTTGCTGTACAGGGAGACATCCATCTTTCTGTCCATTTTCAAAGATTGGGGCGGCTGTGCCTGAGGAGGATAGTTTTTCTGGAAGTTTGGAAAGGGTTTGGACCAATGTACGCCATAATTTGAAAGAGGCGAATGGGAGGTCTAAGAAATATTTTGACAGGAAAAGAAGGGAGGCGTTGTTCGCAGTTGGGAAAATGGTCTGGTTGTCCTCTAGGAGTCTGCGCTTGAAGATCTCTTCTAAAAAACTGGGGCCTAAATTTGTAGGACCCTTCAAAGTGGTTCAGGTTGTCAAGTCTGCAGCTGTGAGATTAGACATACCCTCGTCTTGGAGAATTAATTCAGTTTTTCATGTATCTTTACTGAAGAAAGTTGACACACCAGATAAGGAGGCAATGCCGACTGTTCTTCCAATTGATGAAGATGGCGAGTTTGAGATTTCTCGCATATTGGATTCCAGGTGGCACAGAGGAAGGTTGAAGTATCTCGTGTCCTTTAAGGGTTTCGGTCCCAAAGATAATTCCTGAGTGAAAGCTGAGGATGTCTCTGCCTCAAGGCTGATTAAGGCTTTTCACAGGAGATTTCCGAATAAGGCTCGGCCAAGAGGATCCGGAGGATCCTCGTAAAAGGGGAGGTACTGTTAGAATCTATTCAGTTTGACCATTCGCCATCTTGTTGTGGTTTCTGGCTGCTGGTCTTTTTCCCCTGGTGCTGGGCTTGTCGTTGGTCAGATGATTGTATCACCCTTTATTACCCTGCACCTGCCTCCCAGTCTTTGCTGGACATCAGTGTTAATCCACTTGAGTTCTGGCTAGGAGCCTTGATAGCTTTGTGATATACTTTGTGCGGTTCTGGGAACTCTAGTTCTGCTTGCTTAGTCTTTTTGTTTTTTACTTTAGTTTCTGCAGCTTCCTCTATTTCCCTGCTATGAGGTTACCAGTGTTTTGTTCCCAGTCCATAGATCTTTCACGGATCCCCCTCCCCACCTTCAGGTCTTCGCTTGAGTCTAGAATAGGATCGCCGGTGAGTCTATTCGCAAGGAATAGATTGCCCACTCCATCGTAGGGATTGAGTCTACAGTCATGGCCAAAAGTTTTGAGAATGACACAAATATTATATTTTCACATGATCTGCTGCCCTCTGGTTTTTATGTGTGTTGACAGATGTTTTTATCACAGACAGAAATATAATTGCAAACATATGAGTAACAAAAGCATATATTGACAGTTAGAATGAGTTAATGCAGCAAGTCAATATTTGCAGTGTTGGCCCTTCTTCTTCAGGACCTCTGCAATTCTCCCTGGCATGCTCTCAATCAACTTCTGGTCCAAATCCTGACTGATAGCAGTCCATTCTTGCACAATCAATGCTTTCATTTTGTCAGAATTTTTAGGTTTTTGTTTGTCCACCCGTCTCTTGATGATTGACCACAAGTTCTCAATGGGATTAAGATCTGGGGAGTTTCCAGGCCATGGACCCAAAATCTCTATGTTTTGTTCCCTGAGCCATTTAGTTATTACCTTTGCTTTATGGCAAGGTGCTCCATCATGCTGAAAAAGGCATTGTTGATTGCCAAACTGCTCTTGGAGGGTTGGGAGAAGTTGCTCTTGGAGGACATTCTGGTACCATTCTTTATTCATGGCTGTGTTTTTAGGCAAGACTGTGAGAGAGCCGATTCCCTTGGCTGAGAAGCAACCCCACACATGAATGGTTTCAGGATGCTTAACAGTTGTCATGAGACAAGACTGGTGGTAGCTCTCACCTTGTCTTCTCCGAATGAGGTGTTTTCCTGATGCCCCAAACAATCGAAAAGGGGATTCATCAGAGAAAATAACTTTACCCCAGTCCTCAGCAGTCCACTGCCTGTACCTTTTGCAGAATATCAGTCTGTCCATGATGTTTTTTCAGGAGAGAAGTGGCTTCTTTGCTGCCCTCCTTGAGACCCGGCCTTGCTCCAAGAGTCTCCGCCTCACAGTGCGTGCAGATGCACTCACACCTGCCTGCTGCCATTCCTGAGCAAGCTCTGCACTGCTGGTAGCCTGATCCCGCAGCTGAAACACTTTTAAGAGACGGTCCTGGCGCTTGCTGGTCTTTCTTGGGCGCCCTGGAGCCTTTTTGGCAACAATGGAACCTCTCTCCTTGAAGTTCTTGATGATGCGATAGATTGTTGACTGAGGTGCAATCTTTCTAGCTGCGATACTCTTCCCTGTTAGGCCATTTTTGTGCATTGCAATGATGACTGCACGTGTTTCTTTAGAGATAACCATGGTTAACAGAAGAGAAACAATGATGCCAAGCACCAGACTCCTTTTAAAGTGTCCAGTCGTGTCATTCTTACTTAATCATGACAGATTGATCTCCAGCCATTTCCTCATCAACACCCACACCTGTGTTAATGGAGCAATCACTGAAAAGAGGTAGCTGGTCCTTTTAAGGCATGGCTGCAATGATGTTGAAATGTGTTTTGGGGGATAAAGTTCATTTTCTAACCAAATATTGACTTTGCAAGTAATTGCTGTTAAGCTGATCACTCTTTATAACATTCTGGAGTATATGCAAATTGCCATTAGAAAAAGTGAAGCAGTAGACTTTGTAAAAATTAATATTTGTGTCATTTTCAAAACTTTCGTCCATGACTGTAGTCCTAGTGCAGGGTCAGATTCCCCCCCGCTCTATTCCTGAGTTGCAGACCCATAACACATAGAGTTCAAGTTCTTTTAATTCGGGTCCGACTGACCCCGGTCCCTTTTCTCCTGAGACCTGCCCACATACGGTGCTTCCCAACAACATTTCAGGCCCGTGGGTCAGTCCCTTCCTGCCCCGCGTATCCAAGCACAGGAAGTCCATTAAAAAAAACAAAACACACTGGCCTAGTGGCTAACTCAGCAACAATCGACATAGTCCTGACCCGGCTCGCTCCTCGAGTCCTCCAGTATAGGATTTCCCCCTCCCTCCTTTAGTAGAGTATGGTCCCTTTAAAACAAGTGTGCTGCTTGTACACGTGCAGGGGTTAAGAGTTAAAACATCAATAGTTCATGGGTAAAACAGCACAGTACTGGAAGCAGCCGCACACACAGTCCATTCCTTTTACCAAGGGTGATTAAACCTTACAGGGTTTTAGTCCTGTAATCCAGCAGGAGGTGCGCAACCATGCACAATGAAAACGTGGAGGAGGGGGAAACAAACAAAAAGTCCTTTAACTGTGACTTCACTGGTCACCACTGACACCAGTCCTGGTGCCGTCCAGGGCTCCTTGCCCTTCCGGAGACGCGGAAAAGTCTCTCCTGTACCCTCATCCGTGCAACTAGCACACATATTTAAAGGGGTCACTCTAATCAATTCAGGGCCGCCGACCAGCATAGTGGGCCGTATCATGGCCCTGAATAATAATAAAAGTATGGCCCGAAGTCCCGCTGGAGGAAGACTCCCCACTGTCTCTCCTTTTCCTTTCCTCCTCCAGCTTCTAGCTCTGCGAACCTGGAGCTTTCCACTCCCGTGACCTGACTGCAGACACCGTTTCCTTTAAGGGCGCCTCTGCCCTCTTGCATACTGTGGGGGTAGGGACTGTTACAGGTGGCAGCATGCAATACTGTGCCTTCCGCGCCCGTCTCTCATCGATCCTGGAGACTACTTATATTGCCACAGCATAGGGTCCCAAGGGGCCCCTTTTCTTTAACAAAAGTCACTCGGTCCCATTCCTGTAAAGGACTGTCAAATGGTATGTACCCGGCGTTAACATAAATCTTTTCCCCAGTCTCAGCCACATGGATGAAGCTATAACCTCTGGTGTGGTTGAAATATTTGATGAGGCCACGTGTCATCCAGGCGCACATGGTTCCTCCGCCGGGGCGCCGCAGCTCCTCCGCAGGGAGATGCGGAGGCCGGGGAAGGTGATGGGGCAGTAGTCGGTGTGGGAACTGAGGTGATGGTAGATAACATACTCACCGGGAATGCAGCCGGCTGCGACGGTCCTCCACTGCGGTCACGCAAACTCGGGACTACGTCCGCAACGGTCCCTCTCTCCACGACTTCTGGTTTCTAGATCACTTCTGGCTCCGGCTTTTCCGCACCCGCGGTGTTCCAGCTCCTGGCAATCTTCTGTTCCAGCCGGCCAAATTGGAACAAGTCCTCCAGTCTACCAGCCTCCGTGGCGCAAGTGCATCTTTGACTGGGCCATGGACCGCTCCCAGTCCTGCCGCCTGATTCTTCCGCAGAAAGACATACTCCTTCGTTACATAGGGGCAGGTAACTTGTCCAGTAATGGCATCCCTCTTCCTGTCACATTCTCCTTCTCTTCCGGACTCCGCCCATTCTTGGGTGGAACTACTTCCGACTGCTCCACCCATTCAGCTTCAGGACCCCCCTGTTCCTCAGTAATCTGCTGCAGGGGTAGGGGCTTCTTCTTTTGCCTCGCCCATCGCGGGCGGGCACCAGTCACTAGGAGACGTGGTCTCAACTTAGTTTACCGCTTCTGCCAAGCTGGTCTTCGTGCCCTTTTCTGTTTAGGACGCCCACTGTGGGCGGCACCACTCCCAATTTTCTCGTCACTGACCACCATCTTCATGTCAGTGTTCGGCACCATCTTTAAGTCTCTAACGGCCGCCATCTTTTGCCATTTTCAAGGCTCCTCCGCTCTCTGCATATAAGGCATCACAATCATACCTACTATGCAGATTCTGTAAGGCGGCCAGGGTGGTAGTCGTGGCAATGGGCTGAAGTGTTCCCACCCCTGGTGTCATGGTCTGCTGAGTTTCTAGGATTAGGTGGTTTTAGGGGTACCCTGAATGGCCTCACTCTGGGAGTCTGGAAGGGTTCTTATAGCCTCATTGTGGAGCCATTCCCTGTCGCTTATACTCTGACCCTTGGCCTAGTGTGTTTGACCCTGTTGTGCCTGTGCCAGTGCTTTGTGACTGTGCTACATTACGTCTGTCTAGTTCTGATTTGGCTGTGTCCCTGTTACAAGTTTTGCCTGCCCCTTTGGTATTGTCGAGCTATCTCGTGCTTAGACCCAGGCCTGATCTGATTTATGTCCCTGTCTATGCCCCTTGGTAACTTTGTCCTGTAGTTACCCTTCTAGGAGTTTTCCTTCAGCTCCCAGCTCTCCGGAGCTCAGGCCATGCCCCCAGCAGTCAGGTGCTTCAGGTCCTATCTGGCCTGAAGCAATCTCTCTCTGCTCCTACTTCCTCCGAGAGACCTGTGGCCGGCTCCGCCCCTTGGCAGTCATGTGTTTCAGGTCCTGTTTGTCTGAAGTAAGCATCTTCAGCGCTGCTGCCCTGCTCCACAGGTATCTTTGGGCACAGTTTGTTTTACCCAGGACACGTGCACTGGCTCAGTGAGCAAGTGCAGTGCGGTGTTCCTGACACCTGGCGCCCCACAGATAAAATGTAATGTCCCTCCTGCTGTGTGTAGCCCTAACCATAACCCTAACCACAAACCTATCCCTAACCCCAACCCTAACTTTAGCCCAACCCTAACTCTAATGGAAAAATGGAAATAAATAAAAAAATTTTATTTAATTATTTTTCCCTAACTAAGGGGGTGATAAAGGGGATTAGATTTACTATTTTTTTATTTTGATCTCTGTAATAGGGTCTATCACAGTGATCAAAATGAACCAATAGAAAAAATTTACTATTGTTGTTGGGTCCCGCCATTTTCTCCCGGAAGAAGACGCCGGCGGCCAGGGGGGACTTCATGGGGGGTTGCAGGGTCTCCGGAGGTACCAGGGGGACCCCATTTCTCTCTCCTCTGATGTGCGATCACATCAGAGGAGAGAGAAATTAAATGGGAAATTGGACTTTTTTTGCGGTCGCCGTTATACTGTTGATAACGGCGATCGCAATACTGGGGTCAGTAAAAACTGACCCGAATCATGTTCTCTGGGGTCTTGACTACCCTCGATAGCCGAAACCCCGGAGAAATTCCGACCCTGTGGGGGCGCTATACACTTATTTCTCAGCGCCGTTAAAAAGCGGTGCTTAGGTATAAGTACCCTTAAATGCTGCTGTTAAAAGGCTGTAGTTAAGGGGTTAATAAAATGCAAAGTGAATGAAAATTTCTAAAATTTCGAATTCTAAATCAAATCAATATTTGGTGAGACAGCCCATTGTTTTCAAAACAAGACTGAAACATTTATTCTTCTAAGTACATGTACACAACATTTTGGGAGGAACTCGGTATGGAGGGTTATACCAAACCTCTTGAATCTTGAGAACGAATCATAGATCTCCTGTGGATGTCACCTGCACAAAAATCCCTCGGTATCTTCATGTAATCCCAGACAGATTAGACAATATTGAGATCAAAGCAAACACACAAGAAAAGTGGGACTAATAACACCAGTAATATTGCACATATATGTGCTATCTAATAAGTGCTATATAACCTAGAATAGAATAAAAATTAAAACACAAATAAAAATAAAAATAAAATCCCACTAATCAAGATAGAATGGATGGCAGACCATCCGGAAGTAGGAAAAAACACCACAGCCCAGAGATTGGATACCGAAGAGGAGAACAGGAGTTCCAGCCGATGAATATGATAGCATGTAGTAATCACCAGGACAATTATATTTAATATGAAAGTTTATTAAAGCAACGTAGTACAAGGTATATCAAAATTACAATTTTATACTTAAAAAAGAGATTTTTATAATAAAACGAACCAGTAACTTCAAATAATCTATCTAACAATTCTAGGCTCAATTTGAATCAACCAGGATTGTGATATAAACAACTAATATATATGATACTAATGTGCAAGGTGCTTACAAGAATATGCCTCAGTGTGTAATCACATAAAAGATCAATTAAATATAGTGCAAAATTTAAGATATCCAAGGTGCAAAATATTAGTCCACCAAAAAGAAGGTAATGAACAAACCAAGATGTGAACAAAATGTTAGCACTGTGAAACTAAATACAAAGCAAAAATGCACAAAACCACCAATGTGCAAACATGAAAAACCACTACCTGGGAGCCAGTAATAGGATAATGAAGACTGGAAAGACGCGCCCCAGCGCGCGTTTCGGAGTTATGTTCCTTCGTCAGGGGGATATCCGTCAGTGTTTCCTACAGCCTATAAATAGTATGTCTAATGATGAACTCAGCTGGTGACAATCGGCGCATCGTCATCAGCGGAGGACCGGAAGCCGTCATAGCATCCGACGTCACGTGACCATGCGGGACCGGAAGTGCCGGACCGCACGATCCAATGTAGACGCCGTCGCTATGCGACCCTCCGCCCAGCCCTGAGGACATGCGCACTGCACCGCTTTACATTCCATCTTATCCACCAATGTGAATATGATGCTGTGGCGTGATACATTGGACCGGGAAGACCCAGATCGCATGCTCCCATATGGGTATCGTTATAACAGCGTCTATAAACAGCCCTCACCACTTATAAATCTCAACGCCATATCTATTGCAGCTCTTCATATAGGGCATAAACAGCATCATAAAATAGCAGTCCAAATACATAAGTGGATATATGATATAGGAGCCATTACATAAAAAATAATGAAAATAAATAACAACAGAGCAGAATGACACAAAATATCATTAGAAACATCATTCCTATCAGAAAATCTCAGGAAAATGAAATACATTTCGAAGAATAATTGATGTTCAAATGTGATGTTTCTTTATCATATCACTGTACATGATGTATGTAGTCCAGTTCATTTCAGCACTCCACTACCAAAAATAAATAAAATCTAGAACGGAATGAAAAATAAGGATTAATAAAAGGCAGAAACGAAATCGTAAAAAGTATAATAAAAATAAAAATTAAAATTAAAAATATAAATAAAAACAAAACAATGAGAAGAGAGGAGGTCCAGATCTGCGAAATCAAATATACAATGTATAGTAGTACATATATAAGATTTATAAAAAAGGAATAAATGAAAGACATTCATTCAGGCCAAATGGGGACACCGTATTCAGTGTCCATATCCATTTGGCCTCCAATTGGGCCAGTCGTTTACTGACATTGCCACCTCTATTGTTGGTAACTAAAAGGTCTATCCCTAAGACTTTTAGTTTAGAAAAATCGCAATTGTGATGCGTTTTGAAATGCCTAGAGATAGTTTTTAAAGATGATATGTCTTCCACCTCAGCTGCCGCCTTGATACCAAGTACGTGTTCACGTACTCTGACTTTCAACTGCCTTGTTGTCAAACCAACATATTTTAAGTTGCACGGGCATTCAGCCAGATAGATTACGGCAGATGAATTACAAGTGATGTTATGTTTAATATCAAAATGGTGGGAATTGTCAGCATTATTAAAGCCACAGGTTTTTATAATATTCGGGCAGGCTACGCATGAGCCGCAAGGTTTGCAGCCATGAATTGTCGAAGATGTCATTTGTGGAGTCTTGATGTAATGACTCTTAACCAAGCTGTCTTTTAGATTAGGTGACCTTCTAAAAGTAATTTGAGGTCTATGTCCCACATATTTTGACAAAATAGGATCTGCCATCAAAATTTGCCAATGATGGGTAAGGCATTTTCTCAGAAGGTCACTTTGTCCACTAAATTGTGCAATGAATCTTACCACATTCGTATCTTCTCTTATATGGCTTTTATATAGCGCCTCATGCCTAGTATTATGTTTGGCCCTATTGAAAGCTTTTTTAATCAATCTTTTACTGTATCCTCTCTCCAAAAATCTATCCTTCAGTAAACTTGCCTGATGAAAGAAATCTTCATCTTTAGAACAAATTCGTCTAAGACGTAAGAATTGTCCGATGGGGACAGAGTTAATTAGAGGTCTTGGATGTGACGAGGACGCGTGAACTAGACCATTGACCGCCGATTTTTTTCTAAACAAATCAGTTTGAAGACAACCACTTGTATCTTTAAAGATCCGTACATCCAAAAACTCAATATTGTTGAGATGGTAACAGTATGTGAAATGCATGTTGATACTGTTGACATTCAGGTTTGCAATAAACTTCTCCAATTCATCAATGGAATCTTGCCAAATGAAAAATACATCGTCTATGTAGCGTGTCCAAAAGGGGACACGCTCCATAGACTCACAACCATCAGATGTGAGAAGGTCCCTCTCCCAAAGTCCAAGGAACAGGTTGGCATACGATGGGGCAAAGGATGCCCCCATCGCTGTTCCTTGGACCTGCAGGAAGAAAGATCCCCCAAAGAGAAAAAAAAATTTTGACAAAGCAAATTCCAATAAATTAATAAAAAACACAATAAACTCTCTTGAAAAGGAGGAGAACTGTAAAAAATAAGAAACTGCAGCAAGTCCATCGGTATGCCTGATGTTTGTGTAAAGTGACTCCACATCACAAGTCACTAATATGCACCCTTGTTCAACATGCATCCCATCAACTTTTTTCAGAAAGTCATTTGTATCTTTAATATGAGATGGAAGGGTTGATACAAATGGTTGTAGTATTGAGTCTATATACTTGTTCACGTTTTCTAGATAATTACCTCGTCCGGAAATGATGGGTCTCCCTGGTGGTATCTCTTGATTTTTGTGAATTTTTGGGAGCAAATACAGGGTGGGAATGGTAGGCTCTTTTACTTGTAAGGCCAATCGAAGATCATTCGTGATGATACCCTCATCATTAGCTTCCCTTAATAAATCATTAAGTTGGGTTTGAAATTTGGATAAGGGATTGAATGTTAACTTTTTATAATGGTCACCATTATTCAATTGACGGGAAGCCTCTGACTCATAGAGGTCTTTCGGCCAGATGACCACATTCCCACCCTTATCTGCTGGTTTCACCACCACATCCTGAAGACCCCCTATCCTTTGTAAACACCTTTTCTCTTCCTCAGTTAGATTATATGCAGACAGATAAACCGGAATCTTAGTTAGCTCTTTGCCAACTGTCTTGACAAAAATGTCAATAGCTGAGCAAGATGATAGTGGAGGAAATTTAATAGATTTCTTTTTAATGACATCAGGCACCTCACCTTCAATGATAGTGTTATGTTCTCTTGCCAGCTGCTCAAGACAGGTTAGTGCCTCCTGTTCCGCCTCTGTGGGAAAAGAATCACAAATGTTCTTGTCATGAAACATGCGTTTGAACAATAATTTCCTGGCAAACAGGTGAAGGTCCTTAACTGCAGTGAAACAGTTAAAGGGGGCCGTTGGACAAAAGGTCAAACCCTTAGTAAGAACCTCAATCTCCATAGGAGAGAGGATATGGGTGCTGAGATTGATTACCTTCAATTGGTTGCCAGAGTCTGGAGAATAATTGCGCTTGTTGGAGGAAAACGAAGATTCCTTTTCCTCTTAGGAGCGTTCATTGATCCCACCGAGACGGAAGAGGAGGCCACGGAAACATCACTGATAGACATGTGAGTGGATCTATTTGGAGAACCCTCTAAATTCGCTGGTACTTGTTTTCTCCATCTATATACTCTCCCCAGAGAGCGGTCATTTTGGTCTCTGGATAATTTAGTGGTCTGTCTTTTTTGTATATCCTTGACCAATATATCAAGGTCTTTATCCAAAACCTCATTGAGGCTCTTAAATTGGTCTGAGGATAAATTATTCTTAGCTTGTATAAATAATTCATCCAGATTTTTATCTACTTCATTAATAGATTTGTTATTAAGATTGACCAAAAGTTCCATAAGTTTCCATGAGGTAGCATTACAAATATCTTCCCAATTGTTGATAAAATCATTATCTTGTATTATGAATGCAGGTGTAACCCTTATTCTTAAACCTCTTGGGATCAGTTTTTTCTCAATATAGTTTTGCAAAAATGCTTTTGTCCACCATATCCGAGTCCGCTTGAAGAGCAGCTTTTTAATGGGCTTCATAAAAGAGTCATTGTTCTGTATGGCATTAATGTTGTTCCCTGTATCAACATTGCTAAAGACATCATTAACCTGTCCCATCCAGGATGCCTCCCTGCTCCTCAGATCCATCTCCAAATTGTAATGTAAAAGCCTGTGCAAAACACAGTAATATGATTAGAGCAAACACACAAGAAAAGTGGGACTAATAACACCAGTAATATTGCACATATATGTGCTATCTAATAAGTGCTATATAACCTAGAATAGAATAAAAATTAAAACACAAATAAAAATAAAAATAAAATCCCACTAATCAAGATAGAATGGATGGCAGACCATCCGGAAGTAGGAAAAAACACCACAGCCCAGAGATTGGATACCGAAGAGGAGAACAGGAGTCCCAGCCGATGAATATGATAGCATGTAGTAATCACCAGGACAATTATATTTAATATGAAAGTTTATTAAAGCAACGTAGTACAAGGTATATCAAAATTACAATTTTATACTTAAAAAAGAGATTTTTATAATAAAACGAACCAGTAACTTCAAATAATCTATCTAACAATTCTAGGCTCAATTTGAATCAACCAGGATTGTGATATAAACAACTAATATATATGATACTAATGTGCAAGGTGCTTACAAGAATATGCCTCAGTGTGTAATCACATAAAAGATCAATTAAATATAGTGCAAAATTTAAGATATCCAAGGTGCAAAATATTAGTCCACCAAAAAGAAGGTAATGAACAAACCAAGATGTGAACAAAATGTTAGCACTGTGAAACTAAATACAAAGCAAAAATGCACAAAACCACCAATGTGCAAACATGAAAAACCACTACCTGGGAGCCAGTAATAGGATAATGAAGACTGGAAAGACGCGCCCCAGCGCGTTTCGGAGTTATGTTCCTTCGTCAGGGGGATATCCGTCAGTGTTTCCTACAGCCTATAAATAGTATGTCTAATGATGAACTCAGCTGGTGACAATCGGCGCATCGTCATCAGCGGAGGACCGGAAGCCGTCATAGCATCCGACATCACGTGACCATGCGGGACCGGAAGTGCCGGACCGCACGATCCAATGTAGACGCCGTCGCTATGCGACCCTCCGCCCAGCCCTGAGGACATGCGCACTGCACCGCTTTACATTCCATCTTATCCACCAATGTGAATATGATGCTGTGGCGTGATACATTGGACCGGGAAGACCCAGATCGCATGCTCCCATATGGGTATCGTTATAACAGCGTCTATAAACAGCCCTCACCACTTATAAATCTAAACGCCATATCTATTGCAGCTCTTCATATAGGGCATAAACAGCATCATAAAATAGCAGTCCAAATACATAAGTGGATATATGATATAGGAGCCATTACATAAAAAATAATGAAAATAAATAACAACAGAGCAGAATGACACAAAATATCATTAGAAACATCATTCCTATCAGAAAATCTCAGGAAAATGAAATACATTTCGAAGAATAATTGATGTTCAAATGTGATGTTTCTTTATCATATCACTGTACATGATGTATGTAGTCCAGTTCATTTCAGCACTCCACTACCAAAATAAAATAAAATCTAGAACGGAATGAAAAATAAGGATTAATAAAAGGCAGAAACGAAATCATAAAAAGTATAATAAAAATATAAAATTAAAATTAAAAATATAAATAAAAACAAAACAATGAGAAGAGAGGAGGTCCAGATCTGCGAAATCAAATATACAATGTATAGTAGTACATATATAAGATTTATAAAAAAGGAATAAATGAAAGACATTCATTCAGGCCAAATGGGGACACCGTATTCAGTGTCCATATCCATTTGGCCTCCAATTGGGCCAGTCGTTTACTGACATTGCCACCTCTATTGTTGGTAACTAAAAGGTCTATCCCTAAGACTTTTAGTTTAGAAAAATCGCAATTGTGATGCGTTTTGAAATGCCTAGGGATAGTTTTTAAAGATGATATGTCTTCCACCTCAGCTGCCGCCTTGATACCAAGTACGTGTTCACGTACTCTGACTTTCAACTGCCTTGTTGTCAAACCAACATATTTTAAGTTGCACGGGCATTCAGCCAGATAGATTACGGCAGATGAATTACAAGTGATGTTATGTTTAATATCAAAATGGTGGGAATTGTCAGCATTATTAAAGCCACAGGTTTTTATAATATTCGGGCAGGCTACGCATGAGCCGCAAGGTTTGCAGCCATGAATTGTCGAAGATGTCATTTGTGGAGTCTTGATGTAATGACTCTTAACCAAGCTGTCTTTTAGATTAGGTGACCTTCTAAAAGTAATTTGAGGCCTATGTCCCACATATTTTGACAAAATAGGATCTGCCATCAAAATTTGCCAATGATGGGTAAGGCATTTTCTCAGAAGGTCACTTTGTCCACTAAATTGTGCAATGAATCTTACCACATTCATATCTTCTCTTATATGGCTTTTATATAGCGCCTCATGCCTAGTATTATGTTTGGCCCTATTGAAAGCTTTTTTAATTGATCTTTTACTGTATCCTCTCTCCAAAAATCTATCCTTCAGTAAACTTGCCTGATGAAAGAAATCTTCATCTTTAGAACAAATTCGTCTAAGACGTAAGAATTGTCCGATGGGGACAGAGTTAATTAGAGGTCTTGGATGTGACGAGGACGCGTGAACTAGAGCATTGACCGCCGATTTTTTTCTAAACAAATCAGTTTGAAGACAACCACTTGTATCTTTAAAGATCCGTACATCCAAAAACTCAATATTGTTGAGATGGTAACAGTATGTGAAATGCATGTTGATACTGTTGACATTCAGGTTTGCAATAAACTTCTCCAATTCATCAATGGAATCTTGCCAAATGAAAAATACATCGTCTATGTAGCATGTCCAAAAGGGGACACGCTCCATAGACTCACAACCATCAGATGTGAGAAGGTCCCTCTCCCAAAGTCCAAGGAACAGGTTGGCATACGATGGGGCAAAGGATGCCCCCATCGCTGTTCCTTGGACCTGCAGGAAGAAAGATCCCCCAAAGAGAAAAAAAAATTTTGACAAAGCAAATTCAATAAATTAATAAAAAACACAATAAACCCTCTTGAAAAGGAGGAAGAACTGTAAAAAATAAGAAACTGCAGCAAGTCCATCGGTATGCCTGATGTTTGTGTAAAGTGACTCCACATCACAAGTCACTAATATGCACCCTTGTTCAACATGGATCCATCAACTTTTTTCAGAAAGTCATTTGTATCTTTAATATGAGATGGAAGGGTTGATACAAATGGTTGTAGTATTGAGTCTATATACTTGTTCACGTTTTCTAGATAATTACCTCGTCCGGAAATGATGGGTCTCCCTGGTGGTATCTCTTGATTTTTGTGAATTTTTGGGAGCAAATACAGGGTGGGAATGGTAGGCTCTTTTACTTGTAAGGCCAATCGAAGATCATTCGTGATGATACCCTCATCATTAGCTTCCCTTAATAAATCATTAAGTTGGGTTTAGAAAAATATTTAGACTTGAGAGTCCTCAGTCGTTGATACCTTTTAATGGCTAACTGAAAAGATGGTAACAAATTGCAAGCTTTCGAGACTACTCAGGTCTCTTCA
>JARQOD010000003.1:369423767-369463781 GCA_033576555.1 Oophaga sylvatica
TAACAGGTGTTCACCTTAGTCGATTTTAAAAAATTTTTTTGGTAGGAGTGTAGATCCGCCCACCCTTCAACCACCGCTGCGTGTACTCTGCTGAGTGTCGTCATGGCTCCTTGCTTTTTTCAAAAATTGGTGCTGCTTTTTTCTATTTTAAAAATAAAAATTATTAGTGTGAGCTTTTCCATCAAAATACAATACATTGTTTGCAAACAAAATAGAAGTCCAAAAAAAAGGCCTTTCAAGCAAGTAAAACAGTTGTGTTCAGTGTTCACTTAGTTGAGGTTTAAATTTTTGGAGGAGTGTGATCCGCTCCATTTCCCTTTTCAACCCCCGGGGGGTTTGTATTGCTAGTTCTGTCACTGGCTCTCCTTGTCTTTTTTCTAAAATTGGTGCTGCTTTATTTTTTTTAAATTTACTAAAATCTATTGTGGACGTCTTCCATCAAAAACAAACATTGCTTGAAACAAATAGAAGTCCACAAAAAGGGCCTTTCAAGAAAGAAAACTTTGGTTCAGTGTTCACTCTAGTCTGATTTTTAAAATTTTTTGGGTGGATGTAGATCCCGCTCCATTCCTTCAACCCGCGCGTGTACTCTGCTGATGTCTGTCACTGGCTCATCCTTTGTCTTTTTTTCAAAAAATTGGTGCTGCTTTATTCTATTTTAAATTTACTAAAATCTATTAGTGTGACGCTCTTCCATCAAAATACAATACATTGCTTGCAAACATAATAGAAGTCCACAAAAAGGCCTCTCACAGCAAGTGAACAGTTGTGTTCAGTGTTCACTCTAGTCTGAGGTTTAAATTTTTGGTAGGAGTGTAGATCCCGCTCCACTTCCTTCAACCACCGCTGCGTGTACTCTGCTGAGTGTCTGTCACTGGCTCATCCTTGTCATTTTTCTAAAATTGGTGCTGCTTTATTCTATTTTAAATTTACTAAAATCTATTAGTGTGACACTCTTCCATCAAAATACAATACATTGTTTGCAAACATAATAGAAGTCCACAAAAGGCCTTTCACAGCAAGTGAGCAGTTGTGTTCAGTGTTCACTCTAGTCTGAGGTTTAAATTTTTGGTAGGAGTGTAGATCCCGCTCCACTTCCTTCAACCACCGCTGCGTGTACTCTGCTGAGTGTCTGTCACTGGCTCATTGTCATGTGTGCATCGCCACGAAGATCGTCGCGGTTGCACATTCTGACTTCTCACAGCTGAGTTGCTGTTTTCTTGTGTTTGGCAGTTAGGGAGTTAATTCTGTCTGTGCTCAGTTCTGGGACTGGGTGCAGTTTTCTCCCGGCTGCAATTAATTATTTGTTGATTGGTTTCCTTTAAATCTCTGGTTGTCTGTGTTGGGAGTTGCCAGTGAAATTCTTCATGCAGACCACAGATAGGATTGTATCTGTATAGACTTAAGTTAAAGAGCTCCTTAGTTGTTTTAAGCTCACCTTGCTTAGAGTTTAATATCCCAGATCATTTATGTTCCTTCTGTGTTTGAGTGTGTATGCAAGTCTGTGTTTTCTCCAGTCTGTCTTATATGTCTAATCTGTGTATTTAGCAGAGATCAGCCATATCCCTTTGGTGGTAATCAGAATCCTTCTTAGGACTGATTACAGGGTTCAGGGACTGATAGGAGACAGGGTTAGGCTGGAGACTTGGACCTCTGAACCATTATCAGTACCTCCAAGGTGAGGGTTTAGTTAGGACCCCAGTTTAGGGTCAGGTTAGACCCCCGGTCCTCCTCTTTCCTGTGACAGTGTATCAAGTCCTCAAGATTAACCCTGAGTTCAACGGATATCGTGTCAGGTAAATCTATTCTATATTTACATGCTGATGTTGCTAATCTATATGTTGTATAGAGTGTTGTTCTTTTAAGAATAGTTTACTGACATCGTACACATATCATAAGACCGCGTGACATTTTCACTGGCCCATAAAATTATTCCCAGTTGCCATAGATCCAGTAGCCCAGCTGGCTCTGCAGTTGCAGGGATTATCCATGGAGCTGACGGACATTAAGTCCAAAGTTTTGTCTCCCTCGGAGCAAACCAGATTTGAACCTAAAGTAGCTCTCCCGGACAGGTTCACTGGTGGGCGAGACAAATTTTTACCTTCAGGGAAGCATGTAAATTGTATTTTCGGCTTCGGCCTCGATCATCAGGGAGTGAAGAGCAGAGAGTGGGAATTGTTATCTCGCTCCTACAAGGGGACCCTCAATCCTGGGCCTTCTCCCTTCCTCCGGGATCCCCGGCTCTACAGTCAGTAGATCGATTTTTTACTGCCCTGGGTTTGGTATATGATGACCCAGTTCGGGTCTCTCTTGCTGAGACAAAATTACGTAAGATACAGCAGGGAGATCGTCCGGCGGAGGAATTTGCTTCTGAGTTCCGTAGATGGGCCACAGATACTCAGTGGAATGACCCAGCTCTTAGGAGCCAGTTTTGTCATGGGCTTTCTGACAAATTAAAGGACGTTTTGGCTCAGTATGATTCTCCTCCATCACTGGAGGCTGCTATGGCCCTAGCTATCCGTACTGATAGACGGCTCCGGGAGAGGTGCGAGGTAACTCCGCCCCCTGTTGTTACTCCACCTACTACTAAAGTCCCTTATGTTGAGGTTCCCCTTGTCTGTTCGGAGGAGCCTATGCAGTTGGGAGGGACATCATTTCGTAGGAGGGGATTGGCGGTACGCCGCAGGACTAGAAGGTGTTTCTTCTGCGGGAAAGAGGGACATTTTGTTGGGGGATGTCCATCCCGTGCCTTGTTGAGCAAAAAGTCGCCGGAAAACTGTTAATCCCAGGTTGTGTGGTGGACGACAACCTGGGAGTATGTATTTCGTCCGCTAGTTCTTCTCAGTTCCTTGTACCAGTGGAGGTGGTGGTTGGTACGAGAGTGGAGAGATTTTCTGTTCTTCTTGATAGTGGGTCCGGGGCTAATCTGGTTGACGCTCAGTTTGCTCAGGCTCAAGGTATGCATCTGAGTGTATTGGTCAAACCGATCCCTATATTCTCCATTGACGCCAGGCCTCTCGGCCAAGGTAGCTTTGTTCATGAGGTTCATAACATTGACCTTCGGGTAGGGGCAATACATAGGGAACTATTATCTTGTTATGTGTTGGAGGGTCTACCTACTCCTATTGTGTTGGGACTTCCTTGGTTGGTTAAACATAACCCTGTGATTAATTGGCAGTCCAGAGATATAAGCCAATGGGGGGAGTTTTGCAAAAGTAACTGCATGAACACAGTCATCAGTGCGGTCGTGCCTAGTACTTTGCCTCCTTTTTTGGAGGACTTTGGGGATGTGTTCTCTGAGGAGGGGTGTCAGGAGTTGCCTCCTCATCGCGTGTATGACTGCTCTATTAATTTACTTCCTGATGCTAAGTTACCTAAAGCTAGGTTATATAACCTTTCTGGTCCTGAGAGGCAGGCTATGAAAGATTATATTTCGGAAAGTCTGGCCAAAGGGCATATTAGACCTTCATCTTCCCCAGTGGCCGCGGGGTTCTTCTTTGTGAAGAAAAAAGATGGAGGCCTACGCCCTTGCTTGGATTTCCGCGAACTTAATCGGATTACTGTTCGAGATCCGTATCCACTCCCTCTGATTCCTGATCTCTTCAATCAAATTGTTGGCGCCAAATGGTTCTCTAAATTGGATCTCAGGGGGGCGTATAATCTGATTAGGATAAAAGAGGGGGATGAGTGGAAAACGGCGTTTAACACGCCGGAGGGACATTATGAGAACCTTGTCATGCCTTTTGGTCTGACTACTGCACCAGCAGTATTCCAACATTTTGTTAATGACATTTTTCGTCATCTGGTGGGCTGTTTGTGGTTGTATATTTGGATGACATTTTAATTTACTCACCAGATCTTGTGTCTCACCAGGAGCATGTGAGACAGGTGTTGCAGATCTTGCGAGACAATAAACTATACGCCAAACTGGAAAAGTGTGTATTCGCCGTACAGGAACTTCAGTTTTTGGGTTTCTTGGTGTCAGCCTCCGGTTTCCGTATGGACCCTGAAAAGGTGAGAGCAGTGCTTGAATGGGATCAGCCAGAGGATCTTAAGGCTCTGCAGCGTTTTCTGGGGTTTGCTAACTACTACCGGAAATTTATTTGTAATTTCTCATCTGTTGTCAAACCTCTCACTGACATGACAAGAAAAGGGACGGATTTTTCTAAATGGTCGGACAAAGCTTGCCAAGCTTTTTCCTCTTTGAAAAAATGTTTTGCTTCGGCACCCGTTCTCATCCAACCAGATGCATCACAGCCGTTCGTTGTGGAGGTGGACGCGTCTGACGTAGGGGTGGGTGCAATATTGTCCCAGGGTCCGTCCCCTGGTAAATGGCATCCGTGCGCTTTCTTTTCTAAAAAATTGTCGTCCGCCGAAAGGAATTATGATATCGGCAATAGGGAACTTTTGGCCATTAAGTTGGCTTTTGAAGAATGGCGTCACTTTTTGGAGGGGGCAGTCCACCCGGTCACCGTCATTACTGATCACAAGAACCTGCTGTATTTGGAATCTGCTAAGCGTCTGAATTCCAGACAAGCTCGATGGTCGTTGTTTTTTACCAGGTTTAATTTTGTTGTCACTTATCGCCCTGGATCTAAGAATGTTAAGGCGGATGCCTTGTCTCGCAGTTTCCCAGGGGCCGGGAAAATGGATGACCCGATTCCCATCCTTCAGGAGGGGGTGGTAGTGTCGGCTGTATGTTCTGAGCTTGAGGAGGAGGTGTTAGAGGCTCAGGGGACGCCCCTGCAGGACCTCCAGGGAGACTGTTTGTCCCGAATCAGTTGAGACAAAAGGTTATTGAGGCACATCATAATTCTGCTTTAGCAGGACATCCAGGGAGTAAGGCTACTTTAGATCTCCTTTCTCGCCGGTTTTGGTGGCCTAACGTTAATAAAGATGTTTTAACTTTTGTCGCGTCCTGTGGGGTTTGTGCTCGCTCTAAGACCCCTCATACCCGTCCGTCTGGGACCCTCTTACCTTTGAAACTTCCGGAGCGTCCATGGACTCATTTGTCTATGGACTTCATCACGGACCTTCCTCAGTCGTCAGGGAAGACTGTCATACTGGTGGTTGTTGACAGGTTCAGTAAGATGGCACATTTCATTGCTCTTCCTGCCCTCCCTAATGCTAAAACTCTGGCGCAGGTGTTCATTGGGGAGATTGTGAGACTTCATGGGTTGCCTTCTGATGTGGTGTCAGATAGGGGGTCTCAGTTTGTGTCCAAGTTTTGGAGGGCATTTTGTTTACGTCGGGGGATGCAATTGTCATTTTCCTCGGCTTTTCATCCGCAGACCAATGGTCAGACAGAGCGTCTGAATCAAAGCTTAGAGACTTATCTTCGGTGTTTTGTTTCAGAGAACCAGGAGGACTGGTCTTCTTTCTTGCCTCTGGCAGAGTTCGCTCTTAACAACAGGCGGAGCGAGTCCACTGGTAAGTCCCCGTTTTTTGGGGCATATGGTTTTCATCCCCAGTTTTGTACATTCAATGGGGGGGGCCCTTCTGGGGTTCCTGAGGAGGAGCGTTTCTCGTCGTCACTTGCTTCAGTGTGGAGAGGTGTATTGAATAATCTGAGTGCTATGGGGAACCGTTATAAACGTATGGCTGATAGGAGGAGAGTTTCTGGTCCAGATCTTAATGTGAACGATCTGGTATGGTTGTCTACCAGGAATATAAAACTTAAAGTTCCCTCCTGGAAGCTGGGCCCCAGATTCATCGGGCCGTACAGGATCAGTTCAATAATTAATCCTGTGGCATTTCGTCTGGACCTCCCTCCTACGTTTAAAATTCATAATGTGTTCCACAAGTCATTACTTAAGAGGTACGTGGCACCAGTCATACCATCACCTCTACCTCCTCCTCCAGTGGTGGTCAATGGTAACTTGGAGTTTCAAGTGTCAAAGATCATTGACTCACGTCTGAATCGCCGGTCCCTTCAGTACTTGGTGCATTGGAAGGGGTATGGTCCAGAGGAGAGGACGTGGGTTCCTGCGTCTGACATTAACGCAGATCGTTTGGTGCGGACCTTCCACAGAACTCACCCGGGCAAACCTGGCCCTGAGGGTCCGGAGGCCCCTCGTAGAAGGGGGGGTACTGTCATGTGTGCATCGCCACGAAGATCGTCGCGGTTGCACATTCTGACTTCTCACAGCTGAGTTGCTGTTTCTTTGTGCTTGGCAGTTAGGGAGTTAATTCTGTCTGTGCTCAGTTCTGGGACTGGGTGCAGTTTTCTCCCGGCTGCAATTAATTATTTGTTGATTGGTTTCCTTTAAATCTCTGGTTGTCTGTGTTGGGAGTTGCCAGTGAAATTCTTCATGCAGACCACAGATAGGATTGTATCTGTATAGACTTAAGTTAAAGAGCTCCTTAGTTGTTTTAAGCTCACCTTGCTTAGAGTTTAATATCCCAGATCATTTATGTTCCTTCTGTGTTTGAGTGTGTATGCAAGTCTGTGTTTTCTCCAGTCTGTCTTATATGTCTAATCTGTGTATTTAGCAGAGATCAGCCCATATCCCTTTGGTGGTAATCAGAATCCTTCTTAGGACTGATTACAGGGTTCAGGGACTGATAGGAGACAGGGTTAGGCTGGAGACTTGGACCTCTGAACCATTATCAGTACCTCCAAGGTGAGGGTTTAGTTAGAACCCCAGTTTAGGGTCAGGTTAGACCCCCGGTCCTCCTCTTTCCTGTGACAGTGTATCAAGTCCTCAAGATTAACCCTGAGTTCAACGGATATCGTGTCAGGTAAATCTATTCTATATTTACATGCTGATGTTGCTAATCTATATGTTGTATAGAGTGTTGTTCTTTTAAGAATAGTTTACTGACATCGTACACATATCATAAGACCGCGTGACACTCATCCTTGTCATTTTTCTAAAATTGATGCTGCTTTATTCTATTTTAAATTTACTAAAATCTATTAGTGTGACGCTCTTCCATCAAAATACAATACATTGCTTGCAAACATAATAGAAGTCCACAAAAAGGCCTTTCACAGCAAGTGAACAGTTGTGTTCAGTGTTCACTCTAGTCTGAGGTTTAAATTTTTGGTAGGAGTGTAGATCCCGCTCCACTTCCTTCAACCACCGCTGCGTGTACTCTGCTGAGTGTCTGTCACTGGCTCATCCTTGTCATTTTTCTAAAATTGGTGCTGCTTTATTCTATTTTAAATTTACTAAAATCTATTAGTGTGACGCTCTTCCATCAAAATACAATACATTGCTTGCAAACATAATAGAAGCCCACAAAAAGGCCTTTCACAGCAAGTGAACAGTTGTGTTCAGTGTTCACTCTAGTCTGAGGTTTAAATTTTTGGTAGGAGTGTAGATCCCGCTCCACTTCCTTCAACCACCGCTGCGTGTACTCTGCTGAGTGTCTGTCACTGGCTCATCCTTGTCATTTTTCTAAAATTGGTGCTGCTTTATTCTATTTTAAATTTACTAAAATCTATTAGTGTGATGCTCTTCCATCAAAATACAATACATTGTTTGCAAACATAATAGAAGTCCACAAAAAGGCCTTTCACAGCAAGTGAGAAGTTGTGTTCAGTGTTCACTCTAGTCTGAGGTTTAAATTTTTGGTAGGAGTGTAGATCCCGCTCCACTTCCTTCAACCACCGCTGCGTGTACTCTGCTGAGTGTCTGTCACTGGCTCATCCTTGTCATTTTTCTAAAATTGATGCTGCTTTATTCTATTTTAAATTTACTAAAATCTATTAGTGTGACGCTCTTCCATCAAAATACAATACATTGCTTGCAAACATAATAGAAGTCCACAAAAAGGCCTTTCACAGCAAGTGAACAGTTGTGTTCAGTGTTCACTCTAGTCTGAGGTTTAAATTTTTGGTAGGAGTGTAGATCCCGCTCCACTTCCTTCAACCACCGCTGCGTGTACTCTGCTGAGTGTCTGTCACTGGCTCATCCTTGTCATTTTTCTAAAATTGGTGCTGCTACATTCAATTTCAAATAATTCAAATCTATTAGTGTCACATGCTTCCATCCGTATCCAATACATTGGTTGCAAAGAATATAGAATTACACAAAGAGGGCTTTCACAGCTATTGAACAGTTGTGTGAAGTGTTCACTGTAGTCTGAGGTTTTCAGGTATTATTATGTTTACTTGTATGCTTTTATTTAACCCCTTAATGTCCACTGACGTGCAGAGTCCGTCATGGCAAGGTGTCAGTTCTGGCACCAGGACGGACTCTGCACGTCATGGCTTTGATCTACCACTGCGTGTAAACACGCAGTGCTAGATCAGTGCCGACAGCTGTCACAGACAGCTGACAGGCACGGCAAGCGGTGCGGGGACCTTTGCCGTCGGTCCCCGCACCTACAGCGCTGTGCTTGGTCAGTCAATCTGACTGACCAAACACAGCAGCGATCGTGCAGGAGAAGCTGAAATTTCAGCTTCTCCAGCGCGATCAGTGCAGGAGCCGGCGCTGCAGTGGCCAGGCTTCCTGCACTGACAGCCAGGAGCGGAGCCCCCATCGCCCCTGGCTGTTAACCCCCTGACTGCTGCGATCGAGCGCGATCGCAGAGCTCAGGGGGGGAGGCAGAGGGTCGGGAGCTCCCTCTGCCTCAGATCGGCACCCTGCAATGTATTTGCAGGGGCCAATCTCTGCCTTGATGACCCCGGGGGTTGTCATGACAACCTCCGGGTCATTTAGCTACGGGAAGCTGCTGTGATCATTGTCACAGCAGCTTCCACTATAGTTGCAATGCATTGCAATGCCAGAGCATTGCAATGCATTGTAACTGCAATAAAAAGTAAAAAAAGTGAAAGTCCCATAAAGGGACAAGTTAAAAAAAATCATTTTTTAAAAAAAATTGTAAAAAAAATATTAAAAAATAATTTTAAAAAAATCCCCTAAAAAATACACATTTTTATGTAATAAAAAAAATAAAAAACAAAAAACATACACATGTTAGGTATCGCCACGTCCGTAAAAATCCCATCTATAAAAGCGTAACCCTAGTTAACCCCTTCAGTGAAATCCGTAAAAAAAAAAACACAAAAAAGTAGTAAATTATACTTTTTCCAAGCGATATCATTATACCGCTTGGAAAAAGTGCAATAACACGCGATCAAAAAGTCAGATATAAATAATCATGGTACCGCTGAAAACGTCATCTTGTCCCGCAAAAAACAAGCCACTATACAGCATCATCAGCGAAAAAATAAAAAAGTTATAGCTCGCGGAATAAACTGATGCAAAAATAATTATTTTTTCTATAAAATTTTTTATTGTGTAAAAAACGCCAAAACATAAAAAAAAATATATAAATGAGGAATCGCCGTAACCGTAGTGACCCGAAGAATAAAGCTGCTTTATCAATTTTACCACACACGGAACGGAGGAAAAAAAAAAAAAAAAAAAACTATTCCTGAATTGCTGGTTTTTGTTCATTCTGATTCCACAAAAATCGGAATAGGAAACGATCAAAAAACGTTATGTGCCTGAATATGGTACCAATAAAAACGTCAGCTCGTCCCGCAAAAAATAAGCCCATAGATAACTCTGTCGGCCGAAATATGGAAAAATTATAGCTCTCAAAATACGGCGATGCAAAAATTTCTTACAAAAAATTATTGCAAGAAAAAGCATCTTTTAGTGTGTGACAGAAGCTAAACATGAAAAAAGGGTGTAAATCTGGTATCGCTGTAATCGCACCGATCCGAGGAATAAAGTCGCCTAATCACTAATACCGCACGAGGAACGGCGTAAAAAAGAAAACCAATTCTTCACCTTTTGTGGATTTGTTCATTGTGCCTCCCAAAGATCGCAGTAAGGCGATCACAGTGGTTCCCCCCCACATATGGGGTATCAGCGTATTCAGGACAAAATGCACAATAGCTTTTGGGGTCCTATTTCTCCTGTTACCCTTAGAAAAATAAAAATTTGGGGCAAAAAGTTAATTTTTGTGGAAAAAAATATGATTTTTTTATTTTCACGGCTCTACATTATAAACTTCTGTGAAGCCCTTGGGGGTTCAAAGTGCTGACCACACATCTAGATAAGTTCCTTGGGGGGTCTAGTTTGCAAAATGGGGTCATTTGTGGGGGGTTTCTACTGTTTAGGCACATCAGGGGCTCTCCAAGCGCGACATGACACCCGCAGACCATTCCATCAAAGTCTGCATTTAAAAACGGTGCTCCTTCCCTTCCGAACTCTGCCATGCGTCAAAATAGTGGTTCCCCCCCACATATGGGATATCAGCGTACTCAGGACAAATTGCACAATAGCTTTTGGGGTCCTATTTCTCCTGTTAGCCTTATTAAAATAAAAATTTGGGGGCAAAAAGATTATTTTTGTGGAAAAAAATATGATATTTTTATTTTCACGGCTCTACGTTATAAACTTCTATGAAGCACTTGGGGGTTCAAAGTGCTCACCACACATCTAGATAAGTTCCTTGGGGGGTATAGTTTCCAAAATGGAGTCACTTGTGGGGGGTTTCTACTGTTTAGGCACATCAGGGGCTCTCCAAACGTGACATGACACCCGCAGACCATTCCATCAAAATCTGCATTTGAAAAAGGCGCTCCTTCCCTTTCCAGCTCTGCCATGCGTCAAAATAGTGGTTTACCCCCACATATGGGGTATCAGCATACTCAGGACAAATTGCACAATAACTTTTGGGGTCCTGTTACCCTTTGGAAAATAACAATTGGGGGTGGAAAGATCATTTTTGTGGAAAAGATATGATTTTTAATTTTACTGCTCTACGTTATAACCTTCTGTGAAGCCCTTGGGGGTTCAAAGCTTTCACCACACATCTAGATAAGTTCCTTGGGGGGTCTAATTTCCAAAATGGGGTCACTTGTGGGGGGTTTCCACTGTTTAGGCACACAGGGACTCTCCAAATGCGACATGGCGTCCAATCTCAATTCCAGCCAAAAAAGTCAAATGGCGCTGCTTCCCTAACAAGCTCTGCCATGCGCCCAAATAGTGGTTTACCCCCACATATGGGGTATCAGCGTACTCAGGACAAATTGCACAATAACTTTTGGGGTCCTTTTACCCTTTGGGAAATAAAAATTGGGGGTGGAAAGATAATTTTAGTGGAAAAGATATGATTTTTTAATTTTACAGCTCTACATTATAACCTTCTGTGAAGCCCTTGGGGGTTCAAAGCTCTCACCACACATCTAGATAAGTTCCTTGGGGGGTCTAGTTTCCAAAATGGGGTTACTTGTGGGGGGTATCCACTGTTTAGGCACACAGGGGCTCTACAAATACGACATGGCGTCCAATCTCAATTCCAGCCAAAAAAGTCAAATGGCGCTGCTTCCCTTCCGAGCTCTGCCATGCACCCAAATAGTGGTTTACCCTCACATATGGGGTATCAGCGTACTCAGGACTAATTGCACAATAACTTTTGGGGTCCTTTTATCCTTTGGAAAATAAAAATTGGGATGAAAAGATCATTTTTGTGGAAAAAACATGATTTTTTAATTTTACGGCTCTACGTTATAACCTTCTGTGAAGCCCTTGGGGGTTCAAAGCTCTCACTACACATTTAGATAAGTTACTTGGGGGGTCTAGTTTCCAAAATGGGGTCACTTGTGGGGGGTTTCCACTGTTTAGGCACACAGGGACTCTCCAAATGCGACATGGCGTCCAATCTCAATTCCAGCCAAAAAAGTCAAATGGCACTGCTTTCCTTCCGAGCTCTGCCATGCACCCAAATAGTGGTTTACCCCCACATATGGGGTATCAGCGTACTCAGGACTAATTGCACAATAACTTTTGGGGTCCTTTTATCCTTTGGAAAATAAAAATTGGGATGAAAAGATCATTTTTGTGGAAAAAACATGATTTTTTTAATTTTACGGCTCTACGTTATTACCTTCTGTGAAGCCCTTGGGGGTTAAAAGCTCTCACAACACATTTAGATAAGTTCCTTGGGGGGTCTAGTTTCCAAAATGGGGTCACTTGTGGGGGGTTTCCACTGTTTAGGCACACAGGGACTCTCCAAATGCGACATGGCGTCCAATCTCAATTCCAGCCAAAAAAGTCAAATGGCGCTGCTTCCCTTCCGAGCTCTGCCATGCGCCCAAATAGTGGTTTACCCCCACACATGGGGTATCGATGTACTCTGGAGAAATTGTACAACAAATATTGTGGTTCATTTTCTACTGATACCCTTGACAAAATTTTAAAAAATTGTGTCGAAAGAAAAATTTTGGGAAAAAAAGTTAAATGTTAATTTTTTCCTTCCACATTGCTTCAATTCTTGTGAAGTACCTAAAGGGTTAATAAACTTCTTGAATGTGGCTTTGAACACGTTGAGGGGTGCAGTTTTTAGAATGGTGTCACTTTTGGGTATTTTCTGTCATATTGACCCTCAAATTCACCTCAAATGTGAGGTGGCCCCTAAAAAAAATGATTTTGTAAATTTTGTTGGAAAAATGAGAAATTGCTGATCAACTTTTAACACTTATAACTTCCTAACAAAAAAAAATTTTGGTTCCAAAATTGTGCTGATGTAAAGTAGACATGTGGGAAATGTTATTTATTAACTAATTTTTGTGACATATCTCTCTGATTTAATGGCATAAAAATTAAAAGTTTGAAAATTGCAAAATTTTCAAAATTTTTGCCATATTTCCGTTTTTTTCATATATAAACGCAAGTTATATTGAAGAAATTTTACCACTATCATGAAGTACAATATGTCTCGAGAAAACAATCTCAGAATCGCCAAGATCCGTTGAAGCGTTCCAGAGTTATAACCTCATAAAGAGACAGTGGTCAGAAATGTAAAAATTGGCCTGGTCTTTAACCTACAAAATGGCTTGGTCGTTAAGGGATTAAGAGCCAAGAACAATGAAGGCAAACATTCGCACTGCAGCTGTTGTCAAAGTTCAACCCACATTATGCACTTCCAACATTGCAGCTTTTGAGGCATGATGTGAGTTTGATTTGCCTAAGTTATGGAGTGACAAAATGGCTCAGGGAACAAAACATAGAGATTTTGGGTCCATGTGGGCTGGAAATTCCCCAGATCTTAATCCATTGAGAACTTGTGGTCAATCATCAAGAGACGGGTGGACAAACAAAAACTTAAAAATTCTGACAAAATGAAAGCATTGATTGTGCAAGAATGGACTGCTATCAGCCAGGATTTGGTCCAGAAGTTGATTCACAGCATGCCAGGGAGAATTGCAGAGGTCCTGAAGAAGAAGGGTCAACACTGCAAAATTAGACTTGCTGCATTAACTCATTCTAACTGTCAATATAAGCTTTTGCTACTCATATGTTTGCAATTATATTTCTGTCTGTGATAAAAATATCTGTCAAACACACATAAAAACCAGAGGGCAGCAGATCATGTGAAAATATCATATTTGTGTCATTATCAAAACTTTTGGCCATGACTGTACAGTTCAGGTGGTAGAAAGATGAACATAACAGGATACATGTATAACGTTGCCAACCAGTTATTTAATCGGAAACAGGACAGGCAAATTCATGCGTGATCCATGCCTTGTTCATTTTCAGCAAAGTAAGCCGGTCTACATTATCAGAGGATAGTCGCATGCAACGGTCTGTTAGTACACCACCTGAAGCACAAAAGACGCGCTCCGATAATACACTGCCAGCAGGGCAAGCCAGCACCTCCAATGCATACTGGCTAAGCTCTGGCCATGTATCCAGCTTAGAGACTCAAAACTTGAATGGGGAAGAGCCATCTGGGAGTACACTGAGTGGGCAAGACATGTCGTCTGTCACCATCTTACGGAAACGTTGCCTCCTGCTGACTGGAGCCGTCTCGGATGGTGTAGACATTGGTGGCGCTGCCACAAAACTTCACCACATTTGGAACATACTGGTCTTGCCCTATGCAGAGGCGCTGCTTGTGCTCCCTCTTGTTGCAGAGCTGTCTCCACTGCCTCGACGCACAGAGCTGCTTTGTAAAGCAGTAGCAGCAGCAGTGCTCTCGGCTGGAATGGAGAACATTATGGATTCCGACAAGCTTACAACCTGCAATGATCCTCAGTGTACTCAACCATCGTACGACCAGCTCTACCCTTTCCTATTGCATTCTCACCCATCCCTGCAGACTGTGAGCCCTCGCGGGCAGGGTCCTCTCTCCTTCTGTACTTGTGTGTCCCTTGTCCAGCACATCTTTATTGTACCTGTCTATATTTTTCCCTTGTCATATGTAAAGCGCCATGGAATAAATGGCGCTATATAAATGTATAATAATAATAATAATAATTGCAGCAGTGTGTCTTGTTACTCCCGCATTTTACGCTCCCGGTTCAACGGTCTGATAAGGCTTTGAAAGTTGTCCCGGTAGCGAGGGTCTAGGAGGGTGTACACCCAATAATCAGACGTGGTGTGAATGTGTTCGATGCGGCGGTCGTTTCTCAGGCACTGCAGCATGAAATCAACCATGTGCTGCAGACTCCCAACTGGCCAAGAAACGCAGTCCCCTGCAAGAGGCGTCATCTCTGCCTGCTCTGCATCACCCCACCCTCGCTCTACATACTGACTAGAGCGTTGTGTACCTCCCTCTGGAGCGATGTCTTCCTCCTCCATTGACTCCTCCTCATCCTCCTCACAAAGACCTTCAAATACATAAAAATTTACAAAATTTAAAACTCATAAAATTTAAAAACATTGTATCATAATTCTGTAACATCACTTTATAGAAACACAATAGCATTACAAAAGGATAGACAAAAACTGTACATTATGTGCTTTGTAAATACATTAAAAGTTTGAAATGGTTATGAAAATATAGACAGCGAATCTGGAGGTTCAATTGTTGATACAGCATGGTACTTTGAAAGTCCTCCAGCCCTTTGTGAGGAACCACGTTGCGCTGACTGTCCAGAAGGTGATGGAATTTGTGACTCCTCATCCTCCACCTCTTCCAAAACCTCATGCCTTAGTGCTTGCAGTGTTTTTTGAAGCAGGCAGATAAGGGGGACAGTCAGGCTGACTAGTACATCATCTGCACTCGCCATCCGCGTTGACTCATCAAACGCACGCAAAACGTGGCAGATGTCCTTCATAGAGTCCTTCGCCACTCATTACACTGGCTGCCCATTCATTATAGGATACAATTCTAATTACTGGTTCTCACCAACAAAGCTCTCCACAGTGCAGCACCCCCCTACATCTCCTCCCTCATTTATATTTATCGGCCTAACCGACTGCTGCACTCTGCAAACGACATTCGACTAACCTCTGCACTAATCCGTACCTCCCACTCCCGACTCCAAGACTTCTCCCGCGCTGCGCCAATCCTCTGGAATGCTCTACCCCAAGAAATTAGGACTATCCGCAATTTGGATGGTTTCAGGCGCTCCCTCAAAACACATTTGTTCACAGTGGCCTATCACATTCACTAATCAAAGTCATTCTATGTGTAAGTCTGTGTGTGTAGCCCATTCACTATCTCCATGCATCCCTCACTCCCTTAAAATGGCTGGACCATCATTGTAAAAACACCATTGTATATAAACACGTGTACTTTGTAACTCCCCCACCTCATTGTAGATTGTAAGCTTTCACCAGCAGGGGCGGCTGATTTTGCTTTAATTATTGTATTGTTAACGTTGTTACTTATGACTTGTGTTTTGAAACTGTTAAACTGTAAAGCACTGCGGAATATTATGGCGCTATATAAATAAAGATTATTATTATTATTATTATTATAGAGGCCCACTCAGTAGTGGTGAAGTGTGAACGGCGCAAATTGCGAGTTGATTGCGCCTGATGCAGCTGATACTCCATTACTGTTGGCTGCTGCTCACACAACCGCTCCAACATATGTAACGAGGAATTCCACCTGGTGGGTACGTCACATATGATGCGATGTTCATAAGGCGAAATCTGCGTTGCAGAGCTGCAATCAGCGATCTGGCCATGCTGTAACGTCGCAAGTGAGCGCACTCTAGGCGGACCTTGTGCAGCAGTGCATCAAGATCCGGATAGTCCCTCAAAAAACTCTGCACGACCAAGTTGAGCACATATGACAGACGTGGTATGTGAGTGAGGTTGCCAAGGCCCAGAGCTGCCACCAGATTTCGGCCATTGTCACACACTACCAAGCCTGCCTGTAGATTCGCTTCCAAAAACCACACGTCGCTCTCCTGCTTTATGGCATTACAGAGCTCCTGCGCTGTGTGGCTAAGATTCCCCATGGAAATTAATTTCAGGACGGCCTGTTGACATTTGGACACGGCTGTGCTCATATCGGTCCATGTGGAGGTAGACCGTGACGGTTCTGCAGCGATGATTCTGAGGAACTGGAGTAGGAGGAGGAGTCAATGTGTACAGACTTGATTCCTGCAATCCTTGGAGTTGGCAGAACACGTACAGCGCCACTCGCAAGATCAGTACCCGGCTACACAACATTGACCCAATGGGCAGTGAGGGAAAGGTATTGTCCCTGGCCATGGGTGTTAGAACCCTCTTGTTAGGTTTTGTTTCAGTTTGCTGGTCACATGACCTTTTTTCCCTATTTAGTCTGGCTCCGCCCTTCTGGCTTTGCTTGACTTCATTGTATTATCTACTGTTAAGCTAGCCGGGTGCTTAGGTGCCTTAATCAGTCAGTTTTGCTTGATGTTAGGATCGCAAAGTATTTTTTTTTTTCTGTTTAATTATCCATGCTACAATTTATGTTAGGAGGTGTCCACCTTTTCTCCCAGTCCCTAGATCTTGTAGGGATTCCTCCCTCGCAACTATAGGTCTTCGTTCACACTAGATGAGGACTTTAGCGGGTCTGGTCGCAGGATCAGGTTCCCCGTTACATCGTAGGGATTCAGCTTAGTTGTATTGTAGGGACAGAATTCCCTTCTTTCCTTACTGGTTGTAGCAGATCATAACAATGGGTACTGGTCCATGCATCGGTGGTCAGGTGGACCTTGCTACTGAGGGCGTTTAGTAGCGCATGTTTAATTTTTCCCTCAACATGCTTTTGCAGACCAGGGACGACTTGCCTGCTGAAATGAAATCGGCTTGGCACATTGTATTGTGGGACTGACAATGATATTCAGTTACGGAAACTGTCTGTCTCCACCAGCCTGAATGACAGCATTTCAAGGGACAGGAGTTTTGCAATGCCAGCATTCAGAGCCTGTGCTGGTGCATGGTTTGCGGAGTATGGCCGTCTTTTATCCCATGCCTGTGCTACCGATGGCCTGGGAGTGTGAGGATGACAGGGAACTTGCTGCTGTGTGTGGAATAACACTTTGTCTCTGGACAACAGTGACGAGGTTCTTCCATGGCGATCCTGTGAGGAAGCAGAACCAGCTGTGTGTGAGCTCGATGAAGAGGCTTCAACACAACCTGAAGATGTAGGTGCTGCTGTAGGTTGGCCTACATCTCCAGTGTGTCTTTGTAACTCAACTACGTGCTTTGTCCGCACATGTTTCCACATATTTGTGGTATTGAGGTGACTGACACTTTTAGCTATTTTTAATTTTTGATTAGACAGCTTGCATTTGACATAGCAAATATCATGTGCAAGTGTGTGAAAAAAGGACCATGCAGTGCAAGTCCTGGGAGTGCACATTTTGACTTTTGGAAGACAACTGCTCCGAACAGGTGACAAACTGGAGGCTACAGGCAACCGAGTCTGCAGCCTAACTCTCCCTCCTGTTTGTACCGTTGGGGCAATGTCTTCCTCTATCTTCCTTCTATCACTAACCACTTCTCTAGGCCTCTCCCAGCTTTCAACCAAAGTACTGGTTCTCAGCCACAAAGCTATCCACAGTGCAGCACCCCTCCTACATCTCCCTCATTTCTATCTAACGGCCTAACCGACTGCTGCGCTCTGCAAACGACTTTCGACTAACCTCTGCACTAATACGTACCTCCCACTCCCCACTCCAAGACTTCTCCCGCGCTATGCCAATCCTCTGGAATGCTGTACCCCAGCAAATTAGGACTATCCACAATCTGCATGGTTTCAGGCGCTCCCTCAAAACACATTTGTTCAGAGCGGCCTATCACATTCACTAATCAAAGTCATTCTATGTATTCTGTGTAAGTGTGTATGTGTGTGTGTGTGTCTCTAGCCCATTCACTATCTCCATCCCTCACTCCCTTAAGATGGCTGGACCATCATTGTAAATGCACCATTGTATATAAACACCTATACTTTGTATCTCCCCCACCTCATTGTACATTGTAAGCTGTCACGAGCAGGGGCGACTTATTTAGCTTACAATTATTGTATTGTTAACGTTGTTACTTATGACTTGTGTTCTTAAACTGCAAAACTGTAAAGCGATGCGTAATATGATGGCGCTATATAAATTAATATTATTATTAGGATTCCTCTGAGCTGCTCCCACCACCTTCCTGTTCCTCACGCCATGTTGGGTCTTGGACCTCATCATCTCCATTACCCTCTTCCAACACCTGCTGCTGTTGGGTGGTCTGGCCAGCACCATGCTCAACAGAAACTGGCACCTGAGTCTCATCATCATCAGATGCGTTCTGTGGTGTGCTGACCATCGGCACTGTCTCACCCGCCTCTCTCAGATTTAGAGAGACACAGCTGTTGCGCATCACTGCATACTCCCTCTTCTTCACATTACAGAATGCTGCTTGGCTGGGCCCCTGTTTGCAAGCCAATAGATTCTGAGAACAGAAGCAGACACTCAGCTGACTCCTGTACAGAACTCGCTGACTGCCTGGGCAATTTGCCAGGCGGTGAAGAGACAGATGGTTGCTCAACAGTGCTGTGGTCCTGAGAGGAGGTGGAAGCAATTGAAGTCGATGCATTAGCTGCCATCCAACCAACAACGGCTTCAATTTGTTCTTCCCGCAGCAGGGGGGTACTCCGAGCTCCTACAAAAGTGCGCATAAAGGAACGCTCACGGGGAAAACTGGTGGATGCTGTGTCACTGGGGGCCGCAGCAGCCACAGAATCCCCACGTCCTCTCCCTGAAGAAACTCCACGGCCACGACCACGTGCCTTACTCCCTGCCTTCTTCATCTTGGTAGATTGATAAAGAAAGTCTGAAAAGTTATAAGGCCTAAGTGTGGTTATTCCGCAGAGACTGCAGTGAACACTGCACACAACTGTTCACTACCCAACGCGTCTCAGCAGGAAGGCAGTCTGTGCGTCAAAACAAAGGCGCAAGCATACATCCACGTACCCTGTTTATAAAGCTATATAAAAAAAATTATGCAGTAGTGACGCACACTTTATTGAGGTACAGTATTACATCGCCATTCACCATCTGTGGCTATGTAGTCTCATCTATATATACCTTATCTATCCTTTGTCATGCTTGCAAGTCGACAGTCAGGCATAAATAGCAATTTTCACTATGCACTATGCACTTTTTAAAGGTTATGTTTGTTAATAAAAATGATTATTGCCACATATTATGAGTATTACATGATGGAAATTGTATAATTTTGTATAAACTGTTTAGTGACATTATTCAGCAAATGTAACATTTTAGTAATGTCACAGATAACTTGTAATGCTGATGATGTTTTGAAGTCAGACATTCATTGTCTATACAATAAAAATGGTGTACATACTGTTACTTATCCATCATTAATGGATTCAGATATGTACTTGTATGCTTTTATGTACAACCGTATAGCAGATTCCTTAACTAATTTATTTTGTGGTTTGCATTGCTGTTCAACATGTTAATGTATGTGTTTATGTTTGTCAATTCTTTATTTATCTCGATATTAGTTTAAATGAAATCATCATCTTATGGTAGTAAAGGTTATCTTTCTCTTGTTTGAAGTATAGACATTTAAAATTGACAGGTAACAAGGAAATTACTTGATCTAGTATTTAAACATCCTCCTTGACCCTGGGCTCCAACACCGCCAGTTGTTGCTCGGAAGTGCTGTTAGCACAGTCAACACTTGCTCCTGTGTTACTGGGGTTCAGTAATGTCAGCTGTTCCCCTGCTGTGTGAACGGCAAAAAGTCCTGCTGCCTCCAACCGGTTCTCTTGTCATCCCTGGGCTCCAACACCGACAGTTGTTGCTCGGAAGTGTCATTGGCACGGGTACTCACTCCTGCCCAGACTGGTTACAGCACGCCATCTGTTTCCTGTCAGTGTAAACGTCACTTAGCCTCCAATAAGTTGTCCTGTCGTGTTGCGGTCGGGTTAGCCGACTCTATGGTGCCTGGAGTTTAGGTGCTTCCTATGTGTGCTGCGGGATATGCAAATAAAGGCTGTTTCCGTTGTGACAATAGGACAATCACCCACTGTAGTACTGTGGGATTCGGTAACTGCGGCCGGCTCGCGGCCTGTCAACTTAAATTTCCATGGGTACCTTCTGCTACCCGTCCGGGTTCCAGTACAGTCAGCTGGTTCTCCACAGTGCCTTTGGCCTAGGTGCCTCCATCTCGGTATCCGAGTTCCAGCAACGTCTGCTGGTCCTTGGTAGTGCTTTGGAGCACAGGTACCTCCTGCTTAGTAACCGTGTCCCAGTAACGTCAGCTGGTCCTCGGTTGTGCCATTGGCTCTTTTCCTTCTGCTGCCCCTCCGGGTTCCAGCACAGTCAGCTGGTCCTCGTTACTTGCATTGGCTCTTGTACCTTCTGCTACCCGTCCGGGTTCCAGTACCGTCAACTGGTTCTCCGCAGTGCCTTTGGCCTAGGTGCCTCCATCTCGGTATCCGAGTTCCAGCAACGTCTGCTGGTCCTTGGTAGTGCTTTGGAGCACAGGTACCTCCTGCTTAGTAACCGTGTCCCAGTAACTTCAGCTGGTCCTCGGTTGTGCCATTGGCTCTTTTCCTTCTGCTGCCCCTCCGGGTTCCAGCACAGTCAGCTGGTCCTCGTTACTTGCATTGGCTCTTGTACCTTCTGCTACATTTACAAATTTAAGATTTTTTAAATGTTTTTTTGGGTAATCACTCTGGATCTCCAACAATGAAGACGACGACCCTGATGACCACCCCGAAGAAGATGAGGACCACAAGGACGGCGAGCATCAAGCCAACCAGCCTAAACACCATCACAAAGAAGAAATAAAAGATTACCCAACAGGACTAAGAAGGTTAAGACAAACTACAAGATACAGAACAAGAGACTGAAGAACAATAAGCAGAAGATCAAAAAGCAGAAGAACATGAAGTATAAGACCAAAATGAAGAGCAAAATAAATGCTCTAAATTATAAGCAGAAGAAGACTAAGCAGTGTATGGGGGTGAGTCCGTTCCTCCTCGTGGTGCCCCTGGAAAATGCCTGCTGCTGCAGGCTAAACTGAACACGGACAAATACTGTTGTAATTTAAATCTTTTGTGACAGCAAGAACGGAAGGATGAAAAATTCATACTTTGACAGATTACAAGTACAGGAATCTCTGTCCAAAATAAGAATATGATGAAGAAGATGAAGATGAAGTAGAATATGAAGAAGAATAATAGTTTAATAAGAACAATATGAGTAATGTTAACAAAAAGATGAATAGCAAGAAGTTTAAGAAGAAGATAAAGAAGGTGAAGATGAAGAATAATTTGATGGAAAAGATGATGCTGCTGAAGATTATGAAGGAGAAAGTGTGTCAAAAGTTAAAAAGGTGAAGAGCATGGAAGTTGTGAAATATACATATTTGCCAAAATAGAAAAAAGGTTAACAACATTGTCAATTTCTTCGTCAATCCGAACGTATTTCCTAAAAAAAAAAAATTAATGCTATTCCATTGGATTGGGTTAAACATCTATGCCTTTAATGTCTCCTCAACCTTCCCTAATACATTCTACATTACTCTTTGTTGTTTTCCTTCATGTACAATTAACCAACAAGGCAAGAATGGGTTTTTTTAATTCCGATATTTTGTTCCCATAGACTTACATTGGATTTCCGGTATCGGTATCGGGTATCGCCGATATTTTTGGGGTATCGGCGATACCATTCCGATTCCGATACTTTTGTATATCGGAAAGTATCGCTCAACTCTAGTTAAAATATAAAAATCAAGAAAAAAGAAGGAATGTACACAATAGGGATCACCTTAAAATATTCTTTATTTGCATAACAACAAGCCAAAGAGGTAGTTAAAAAACATTTAAAAAGGCACATAACACCATATAAGACATAGGTTCACCTCACCTATCTGTAACCGGAACCTCAATTAATCATAGCTAGATATTAGCCGATTACTCTAACAAATTCATAAATAAGAGTGAGTAGTTATTGCACATAAACATATTAAGAGAAACAATCCTGTTATTGAGATATAGTAGCCTAAAAACAGGCAAATATATGATAAAAGGTTTGATATGGAACTATTGTGAGAAGAATATCCCTTACATGTATCCCTTACATGGAATCAATGGTGCTATCTATTCTATTATTTCTAAACACTGTTTTTTTGGTGATACTTTGTATCTCTGCTCATACTGCACCCACACATACAAATGATACACCATTTGAAAGGTAAACTTGCCCCCTTCAGCAAGAAAATAGCCAAACAAACCACACATCCATGATTTGATCACAAAATACAGTTTAAACATTAATTTTCATAAACCTGCAGTAAGGAAAAATGACCTGCAGGTAGTATCACACTACCCCAAAGCAAACTACCACAAAGCTGCTTACAGACATCACAAACAAATCCAAACATTTGCCTTGGGGGCTTTCTAACTTGCCGAACTGCTTGCTCAACCTATTTCAGCCAAATTGGAGGATTGCACACTTCACTGCAGGTGAGTCACATATGCAAACACATTTGTAAACATGCACTGCTTTTTCGGTGATTACTTCGCCCCACACACATAAATGATACATCATTTGAAAGGTAAACATGCCCCCTTCAGCAAAAAAAGAGCCAAACAAACCAAACATTCACGATTTTATTACTAAATACAGTTTTAAACATTAATTTTCATAAACCTGCAGAAAGAAACAATGACCTGCAGGTGGCACCTCAACCGGAAGACATTTTTGGCCTCTACTTATCAAACCAATTTATTGTATTTCCAATCTACATATATAAATACCAGTCTGTGTTCATCATCTCATGAAACACATTTACATTTGACCAGATTGCTTTTTCTGAAATTGCCTGCGCCCCCGACGACCAATGTGCGAAAATGTCACACGGGCCAAGCTAGTATAAATAAATAATATTAATATCAGTTCATATAACACAATGCCAGATACATAGCACCCACTATTACAGTGGAAATGATTCTGGCACAATAAATAATATGCAATAAGCAAAATAGAAAAACAGAATTATAATTAACCCCTCTCTGACATTAGATGTACTATCCCGTCCATGAAACCCGTGCCAATCTGACCATGGACGGGATAGTACGTCATAGGCGATAACTGATTATCACAGCTGACACCCGTGACTGTGTGTCAGGAGCGGTCACGTACCGCTCCCGGCACATTAACCCCTAGCACACCGCGATCAAACATGATCGCGGTGTACTGGGGGCACAGGGAAGCATCGCGCAGGGAGGGGGCTCCCTGTGCGCCCCCCTGAGACCCTCAGACCAGCGCGATGTGATCGTGCTGTTCTGAGGGCTTCCTCCCTCCCAGGACCCGGATCCAAGATGGCGCCGGGGTCCTGGAGGGAGGCGGCTTCTTCAGTGCCTGCTGAGAGCAGGCACTGAGAAGCCTGCAGCTATGCCTGTGCGATTGCTGGTGTGACAGAGTGCTGTGCACACTGTCACACCAGCGATCTGATAAAATACAGTGATGTCCCACCCTGGGACAAAGTAAAAAAGTAAAAAAAATAAAAATAAACATGTTTTAAAAAAAAAATCCAAAATAAATAAAAAAATATATATATTCCCCAATAAATTCATTTCTTCCTGTAAATATTGGTATCGCCGCGTCTGTAATGACCCACCCTATAAAACTGTCCCACTAATTAACCCCTTTAGTGAACCCCTTAAAAAAAAAAAAAACAAAGCAAAAAATCAATGCTTTATCATCATACTACCGAACAAAAAGTGGAATAACACGCGATCAAAAAGACCAATATAAATAAACATGGTACCACTGAAAACATCATCTTGTCCCACAAAAAATGAGCCGCCATACAGCATCATCAGCGAAAAAATAAAAAAGTTATAGCTCGCAGAATAAAGCAATGCAAAAATAATTATTTTTCATATAAAATAGTTTTTATTCTATAAAAGCGCCAAAACATAAAAAAATGATATAAATGAGGTATCGCCATAATCGTACTGACCCGAAGAATAAAACTGCTTTATCAATTTTACCACACGCGGAACGATAAAAACGCCTCCCCCAAAAGAAATTCATGAATTGCTGATTTTTGTTCATTCTAACCTCCCAAAAATCGAAATAAAAAGTGATCAAAACATGTCACGTGCTCAAAAATAGTACCAATAAAAACGTCAACTCGTACCGGAAAAAATAAGACCTCACATGACTCTGTGGGCCAAAATATGCAAAAATTATAGCTCTCAAAATGTGGCGATGCAAAAAACTATTTTTTGCAA
The DNA here is from genome assembly GCA_033576555.1 of Oophaga sylvatica. Taxonomy (NCBI): domain Eukaryota; kingdom Metazoa; phylum Chordata; class Amphibia; order Anura; family Dendrobatidae; genus Oophaga; species Oophaga sylvatica. Next base: position 369,448,206 of record JARQOD010000003.1, read on the forward strand.
TAAAAAGCGTCTTTTAGTGTGAAAGCTGCCAATCATAAAAACCCGATATAAATGGTAAATCAAACCCCCCTTTATCACCCCCTTAGTTAGGGAAAAATAATAAAATAAAAAATTTTTATTTATTTCCATTTTCCCGTTAGGGTTAGGGTTGCGGCTAAAGTTAGTGTTAGGGTTGGCGCTAAGTTAGGATTAGGGTTAGGGTTGGGATTAGGGGTGTGTTAGGGTTAGGTTTGTGGTTAGGGTTGGGACTAGGGTTAGGGGTGTGTTGGGGTTAGAATTGGGGGTTTCCGCTGTTTAGGCACATCAGGGGCTCTCCAAATGTGACATGGCGTCTGATCTCAATTCCAGCCAATTCTGCGTTGAAAAAGTCAAACGGTGCTCCTTCACTTCTGAGCTCTGCCATGCGTCCAAACAGTAGTTTACCCCCGCATATGGGGTATCAGCATACTCTGGACCCCAAGCGTTATTGTGCAATTTGTCCTATTTCTTCTGTTACCCTTGGGAAAATAAAAAACTGGGGGCGGAAAATATCATTTTTGTAAAAAAAAATTAGTTTTTTGTTTTTACGGCTGTACATTCTAAACTTCTGTGAAGCACTTGGGGCTTCATAGCGCTCACCACACATCTAGATAAGTTCCTTGTGGGGTCTATTTTCCAAAATGGGGTCACTTGTTGGGGATTTCCACTGTTTAGGCGCATCAGGGGCTCTCCAAATGCGACATGACGCCCCTAGACCATTTCATCAAAGTCTGCAATCCAAAACGTCACTACTTCCCTTCCGAGCCCTGACGTGCGCCCATACAGTAGTTTTCTCCCACATATTGGGTATCAGCGTACTCAGGACAAATTGGACAACAACTTTTGGGGTCCAATTTCTACTGTTACCCTTGTGAAAATAAAATATTGGGGCGAAAAAATCATTTTTGCAAAAACAAAAAGATTTTTTATTTTTACGGCTGTGCGTTCTAAACTTCTGTGAAGCACTTCGGGGTTCAAAGTGCTCATCACACATCTAGATAAGTTCCTTGTGGGGTCTATTTTCCAAAATGGGGTCACTTGTGGGGGGTTTCCACTGTTTAGGCGCATCAGGGGCTCTCCAAATGCGACATGACGCCCCCAGACCATTCCATCAAAGTCTGCAATCCAAAACGTCACTACTTCCCTTCCGAGCCCTGACATGCGCCCATACAGTAGTTTTCTCCCACATATTGGGTATCAGCGTACTCAGGACAAATTGGACAACAACTTTTGGGGTCCAATTTCTCCTGTTACCCTTGTGAAAATAAAATATTGGGGGCGAAAAAATCATTTTTGTAAAAAAAAAAAAGGATTTTTTTATTTTTACGGCTGTACGTTATAAACTTCTGTGAAGCACTTCGGGGTTCAAAGTGCTCACCACACATCTAGATAAGTTCCTTTTGGGGTCTATTTGCCAAAATGGGGTCACTTGTGGGGGGTTTCCACTGCTTAGGTGCATCAGGGGCTCTCCAAATGCGACATGACGCCCCCAGACCATTCCATCAAAGTCTGCAATCCAAAACGTCACTACTTACCTTCCGAGCCCCAACGTGTGCCCATACAGTAGTTTTCGCCCACATTTTGGGTATCAGCGTACTCAGCACAAATTGGACAACAACTTTTGGGTTCAAATTTCTTCTGTTACCCTTGTGAAAATAAAATATTGGGGGCTAAAAAATCATTTTTGTAAAAAAAAAAAAAGGATTTTTTATTTTACGGCTGTACGTTATAAACTTTAGTGAAACACCTGGGGGTTCAAAGTTCTCACCACACATCTAGATAAGTTCCTTGAGGGGTCTAGTTTCCAAAATGGTGTCATTTGTGGGGGGTTTCCACTGTTTAGGCAGATCAGGAGCTCTCCAAACACGACATGGCGTCCAGCCAATTCTGCGTTGAAAAAGTGAGACGGCGCTCCTTCCCTTCCAAACTCTGCCATGCACCCAAACAGTGGTATACCCCCACTAGAGTTGAGCGATACTTTCCGATATCCTAAAGTATCGGAATCGGAATGGTATCGCCGATATCACTAAAATATCGGCGATACCCGATACCGATACCGGAAGTCCCATGTAAGTCTATGGGAACAAAATATCACAACTAAAAAAAACCCATTCTTTCCTTGTAAACACAAAATATACACACATAGAATACATATATATATATATATATATATACATGTCATTGTGACATATATATATACATATATGTATAGTTTATACACTTCTACATAGTAAAATATCCTCTGATTCAATTGCCGGGTAAAGCCGGCTTCAGTGAAAAGACAGAAGCACCCGACATGAAATGACACTTGGTGTACATAGGGTTAACCATGTCTTTTCATGTCGTTTGCTATCTGATTTGCACAAACAATTAAATCAGTCTATGTGTGCAAAATTTCACACCTGTAGGGGTTAATTAAAGGTGTAAATTCGTTGTAAAAAAAACGGACTTTTTTGCTACGAATTTACACCTTTAATTAACCCCTACAGGTGTGAAATTTTGCACACATAGACTGATTTAATTGTTTGTGCAAATTAGATAGCAAAGGACATGAAAAGACATGGTTAACCCTATGTACACCAAGTGTCATTTCATGTCGGGTTCTGCATTTTCACAAAAGCCGGCAATTGAATTAGCGGCTATTATACTATGTAGAAGTGTATGAACTACAAATATAAATATATATATATATATGTGTCACAAATTCAATGACATGTATATATATATATATATGAGGTGTAAAATTGCTGAAAAAAAATGCGTGGGCTGCCGCCCTATTTTCGCAACCAGACAGACAAAGCCAGTGAGTGGGGGCAGATAATAATAGCCCAGAGAGGGACCATTATTTTTGCCCCCCCCCCGGCTACTAACATCTGCCCCCAGACACCCCAGGAAAGACAAATCTATAATTAGATTCGCCCTTTCTGGCACTTTGCCCGTCTATTCCCATTGCCCTGTAGCGGTGGCGAATGGGTTAATATGGGGTTAAAGCCACCTTGCTATTGAAAGGTGACCTTAAGCCAGGTTAATAATTGAGAGCTGTCAATTAGACAACTATCAATTATTAATCCTATTGCATGAAATAAAAATAAAACACACACACTTTAATTAAAAATCATTTTAATGAAATAAAGACACATGTTTTTGACCATCTTTTATTTTACTGCAAAAACCATTTCCTGTAATAAAAATAAAATAAAAAAGCAAAATTATTCTTACCTATCCCATGCACAGTCAGGTCCCACGGTTGTAATCCTTCAGAAAGGGTTAATGTTTACTGCAGGGACCGCAGCTAATGCTGCAGCCTCACAGTAAACCCCAAATGAATGAGTTCCTCTCCTGCCTGACAGGAGAGTAAAGGCTGGGTGTCACATAACGATACACCAGCGATCCCGACAACGATATGCACTTGTCAGGATCGCTGGTGTATCGCTACATGATCGCTGCTGAGCTGCCAAACAGGCAGCTCAGGCAGCGATCTGGGACAGCGACACTGCGGGTAACATCGCTTAAGGGCCCGTCTCACATAGCGATATCGCTACCGAGATCGCTGCTGAGTCACTAGTTTTGTGACGCAGCAGCGAGCTCACCAGCGATATCGCTGTGTGTGACATTCAGCGACGATCAGCCCCCCTGCCGGGTATCGCTGATCGTCGCAGAAATGTCAGGACCTTTTTTTGATCGCTGGTTTCCCTCTGACAGGCATGCATCGCTGCGTGTGACAGGCGGGAGACCAGCGATCCGCTGGTAACCAAGGTACACAGCGGGTTTCCAGGCACCGCGCAGCGCTTGGAAACCCGCTGTGTACCTTGGATACCAGCTCCCTGCATCAGGGCGCTGGTATCCAAGGTACACAGCGGGTTTCTAGGCACAGCCCCGCGCCTGGAAACCCGCTGTGTACCTTGGTTACCAGCGGATCGCTGGTCTCCCGCCTGTCACACGCAGCGATGTGTGCCTGTCAGCGGGAAACCAGCGATCAAAAAAAGGTCCTGACATTTCAGCGACGATCAGCGATACCCGGCAGGGGGGCTGATCGTCGCTGAATGTCACACACAGCGATATCGCTGGTGAGCTCGCTGCTGCGTCACAAAACTAGTGACTCAGCAGCGATCTCGGTAGCGATATCGCTATGTGAGACGGGCCCTTAAGTGGAAAGCTTAATTGATTGCTTTCCACTTTCACTTCAGGTCAGCCAGGGACACAATCAGTGACGTCAGAGGGAACTGATTAACAAAAATAGGGGTTCCCTTCGAAAAAAAAATGGTGTGGGGTCCCCCCTATTTTTGTTAACCAGCCAGATGAAGCAGACCGCTGAGGCCTGGATTTTCAGGCTGTTAAGGAGCCAAGATCCATGGACCTTGCCAGCCTGATAGTACTAGGCCACAGCAGTCTGCATATCTTGGCTGATTAACAAAAATAGGGGATCCCCTCGAAAAAAATTGGCGTGGGGTCCCCCCTATTTTTGTTAACCAGCCAGATGAAGCAGACCGCTGAGGCCTGGTTTTTCAGGCTGTTAAGGAGCCAAGATCCATGGACCTTGCCAGCCTGATAATACCAGGCCACAGCAGTCTGCATATCTTGGCTGATTAACAAAAATAGGGGATCCCCTCGAAAAAAATTGGCGTGGGGTCCCCCCTATTTTTGTTAACCAGCCAGATGAAGCAGACCGCTGAGGCCTGGTTTTTCAGGCTGGTAAGGATCCAATATCCATGGACCTTGCCAGCCTGATAATACCAGGCCACAGCAGTCTGCTTAGCTTGGCTGGTTAACAAAAATAGGGGATCCCCTCGAAAAAAAATGGCGTGGGGATCCCCCTATTTTTGTTAACCAGCCAAGTAAAATGCAGACTGCTGCGGCCTGGTATTTAAAAGACTGTCAAGGCCATGGATTTTGGCCCTCAACAGCCTGATAATACCAGGCTACAGCAGCCCCACATTTGCGCATCAAAAGATGTGCCAATTGTGGCACTTTACCCGGCTCTTCCCACTTTGCCCTGTAGCGGTGGCAAGCGGGGTATTAAGGGGTTAATGTCACCGTTGATTGCACGGTGACATAAGCCCGGTTAATAATGGAGAGGCGTCAATAAGACACCGATCCATTATTAATCCCAAAGTTATTAAATGTTTAAAAAAAGACAAAGCAAGAAAAAAGTATTTTAATGAAATAAAAGAGACAACACAGTTTTCATTAATTTTATTGTACTCTCATTCCTGCGACGCCTCGATCTCCTGTAAAAAAGAAAAAAAACAAACCAACAGTTATACCACCTGTCCGACGCAGTCCATAACGACAGTCCCACGACGATCCAACTTGCTACATCGCAATGACAGGCAGAGCCTGTCATCGCGACGCAGCACAGCTGATTACCTGCTTCCCGGCGGTGACGTCATCGGACTGACTGCTTTACGGCTGGGTTTACCCAGCAGTCACTGCAGTTATCGCGAGAAACTGCATGTGACCGCCGGGGGAAAGAAGATTGCGGCCATCAAGCAGTCCAGGACGTGACGCCGGAGATCTTCTGCAGGTAAGTGCCGCTGACTCCTGACAGACCGACCGACGGACACTGACAGTGACAGTGACAATCCCGATTCCGGTATCCGATAAGACGAAAATTATCGGTACTCGGAATCGGAATTCCGATACAGCCAATATCGGCCGATACCCGATATTTGCAGTATCGGAATGCTCAACCCTAACCCCCACATATGGGGTATCAGTGTACTCAGGACAATTGCACAATAACTTTTGGGTCTTGTTACCTTGGAAAAATAAAAATTGGGGTGAAAAGATCATTTTTGTGGAAAAAATATGATTTTTTAAATTTTACGGCTCTACGTTATAAACTTGTGTGAAGCACTTGGGGGTTCAAATTGCTCACCAAAGATCTAGATAAGTTCCTTAGGGGGTCTAGTTTCCCAAATGGGGTCATTTGTGGGGGGTTTCCACTGTTTAGGCACATCAGGGGCTCTCCAAATGCAACATGGCGTCCAATCTCAATTCCAGCCAATTTTGGTTGGAAAAAGTGGTGCTCCTTCCCTTCCGAGCTCTGCCGTGCGCCCAAAACAGTGGTTCCCCCCCACATATGGGGTATCAGCGTACTCAGGACAAATTGGACAACAACTAATGTGGTCCAATTTCTCCTGTTACCCTTGGGAAAATAAAAAATTAGTGACTAAAAGATAATTTTGTGAGAAAAAAATAGGATTTTTTATTTTCTTGCCCGGGCATTATAAAACTTGTGTGAAGCACTTGGGGGTTCAAAGTGCTCACCAAAGATCTAGATAAGTTCCTTAGGGGGTCTAGCTTCCAAAATTGGGTCACTTGTGGGGGGTTTCACTGTTTAGGCTCATCTGGGGCACTGCAAACGGAAACATGACCCCCATCAACGTCTGCATTCCAAAAGTTACTACTTCCTTTCAAGCCCTGCCGTGCGCCCAAACAGTTTCTCCCCCCACATATGGGGTATCAGCGTACTCAGGACAAATTGGACAACAACTTTTGGGGTCCAATTTCCTTGGGAAAATTCAAAAATTTGGGACTAAAAAATCATTTTTGTGGAAAAATTGTTTTTTTTTTTTTTCACACCCAGGCATTATAAACTTTTGTGAAACACTTGGGAGTTCAAAGTGCTCACAACAGATCTAGATAAGTACCCCTTTGGGGGTTCTAGTTTCCAAAATGGTGTCATTGTGGGGGTTTCCATGTTTAGGGCATCAGAGGTTCTCCAAACGCGACATGGCGTCCAAATCTCAATTCCAGCCAATTTTAGTTTTGAAAAAGTCAAACGGTTGCTCCTTCCCTTACGAGCTTGCCGTGTGCCCAAACAGTGGTTTTCCCCCACATATTGGGTATTGGCCGTACTCAGGAGAAATTGCTTAACAACATTATCTGTCCATTTTCTCCTTTTACCTTGTGAAAATAAAAAAAAAGTTTGTAAAAGATCATTTTTGTGGCTAAAAAGTTAAATATTCATTTTTTCCTTCCACGTTGCTTTAGTTCTGTGAAGCACCTGAAGGGTTAATAAACTTCTTGAATGTGGTTTTGAGTACCTTGAGGGGTGCGTTTTTAGAATTGGTGTCACTTTTGGATATTTTCTGCCATATGACCCTCAAAGTGACTTCAAATGTGAGGTGGTACCTAAAAAAATTACTTTGTAAATTTTGTTGTAAAAATGAGAAATCGCTGGTCAACTTTTAACCCTTATAACTTCCTAACAAAGAAAAAAATTTTGGTTCCAAAATTTACTGATGTAAAGTTAGACATGTGGGGAAATGTTATTTCTTAACTATTGTGTGTGATATATTTCTCTGTTTTAAGGGAATAAAAATTCAAAGTTTGAAAATTGCAAAATTTTAAAAATTTTCGCCATATTTGCATTTTTTTTCAAAAATTAAACGCAGGTTATATCGAAGAAATTTTATTCTAACGTGAAGTACAATATTTGTCACAAGAAAACAATTCAGAATCGCGAATATCCGTTGAAGCGTTCCAGAGTGTATAACCTCATAAAGAGACCGTGGTCAGAATTGTAAAAATTGGCCCAGTCATTAACGTGCAAACCACCTTGGGGGTGAGGGGTTAATATAGAGTATAGCATCGGTGCATATGTTAATATACTGACAGGCATCAATATAGGAAAGTGAAAAAAATATTTTAAAAATGTGACACTAGTCCAACCGATCTCAGTTCGTAAAGAATACCAGTTCAGGAGCAAATAAAGGACAGATGGGGTGGAAAATAAAAAATGTTAAAGAATAGAACTGATGGAAAAAGTTTTTATTGTTTTCATAAGTTGTAAGTTCATAATGAAGCCTAAATTCAGAAAAAATAATGGTGCACAAAAACTATGCAATATTGTGTGACTATTGGTGTGGTGTGTGTTAGGCATTGGTATATTGCAGCCTAAAATTAGTATTTTTATTTATAAGTATAAAGTCTATTTTGTATCAATTAGCAGGATAAAAAGTCCTTCTGTAAATGAGCGTATTATCAGATAAGCCCTGGTGGACCTATCTAGATTTGCACAAGATCGATCTTCTTATAAATCATTCCTCCATCAAGTCACCATTGCTCGAGATCGAGCCAAAGGCCATTAAAAGAAAAAATTTATTTTATATGGTTTTTGTATATAATATATTTGTAATGTTGCATAATCTTATCTAGAAGCAGGTGAGAGATGCACTTTATTGTTACATATACTTTGTCCATTTTTCCAAGGACTCAGGTTTAAAGATCTCCGCATTTTATGCCTCAACAGTCTCCATACATCACAGTGACAGTATCTTAAAAAACTATAAGTGCACAGTTTATAGAGGTATAATACTGTGTGTGAGGAATGACAAAATTTGGTGAATCCTTTTCAGCGCTTCTTCCACAGAGATATTTCTTGTATTATTAAGATGCATACAAAAAAATGAAACAGCATTTTTCTTGATATGTATCATGTGTTTTACAGGGTGTTTCAGTTTGATTGTTGTTAGTGTCACTTTGTACTTGTGTTTTTTATGGCTTTTTTATCAAATCCTATTAAGAAATCTGTGGGAAGAATATCAGAGAGAAACACCATACCTCAGGCATGCTGCATTTTGAAAATAAGGCCAATGACCTAAAAAAATGCAACAAAAAACACAAGAATAAAATGGGACTCAAACTGTATTTAATGCATAGCCTAAAGTAATATCAGGCTGCACAAAGAAAGCACAAACAAACATCCCCTGAAACAGTTTAAAAAAAGTGGCATTTTTAGCAAAGATGCTGAATGAAGTCTTAAAGTGGTATTTTTTGCATGACAACTTGTAGATTGGTGAGTGTCAAACTTTTAGGACCCACATCAGAGTGGCCATTTTCTATCCTTGGTATGGTGTAGGTGGCAATGTGTCACGGGTTTATACCACGACAGAGAGGGGCAGAAGATTGTGGCGTCTGGCTACATGTGCACCTGCACTGGTTGGATCTGCTTTGCCTTCCAGTTATCTATGAGATTTCCCTTGCTCTCTTGTTCCAAGGGTTAAACAGCTCTGTTTGTCTCTAAATGTGCTCCCTTGGTCTAAATATCACCTCTTAGCTTGAATAGTTGCCAGTGATAGCTTGCTATGACATCCTTTGGAGCTGGAGGTGTGAGCTGTGTTGAAGAGAGGTTGTTTAGGAGTCATCTCTGGAGATTTGTTTTAGAAGGTTTGTTGTAAGGGGCCCAGTCACAATTAGTGGACACACCAGCGATCCCGACAACGATATGCACTTGTCAGGATCGCTGGTGTGTCGCTACATGATCGCTGCTGAGCTGCCAAACAAGCAGCTCAGGCAGCGATCAGGACAGTGACACTGCGGGTGTGTCGTGGCTTTGTTACCCGCGTGTACGTTGGATACCAGCCCGCTGGTGCAGGGAGCTGGGAAAAACCAAGGTACACATACGGGTTTCCAGGTGCTGCGCGGCACTGGAAACCCGTTGTGTACCTTGGTTACCAGCTGACGTTGGTCTCTGCCTGCCACACGCAGCGATGCGTGCTGGCCAGCGGGAGGACCAACAATCAAAAAAAATGTCCAGGACTTTCAGCGGCGATCAGCGATTACCCGCAGGGGGGCTGATCGTCGCTGAATGTCACACACGCGATATCGTGGGGAGATCGCTGCTAATTCACAAAACTTGTGACTCAGCAGCGATCTCGCTATCAAGATCGCTGTATGTGACGGGGGTTAAGTGTCTTCCTTTATCTTATCTACTATTTGTTAGCCTCACCTTTTCCTTCCCCCTTCTGTAGTCTGAGAACGCCTTGAGTGATTGCTGTTTTTTTATCCTTGGTCTGTTTCCCTTTGTGTCTTTATTTTAGGCCGGTGTCACACTTGGTGTGTGATGCGAGAAACTCGCTGAGTCTTCACATCAACGCCCAGCACTGCTGCTGGCACTCGGACCGGAGTGTGCAGCTGCACAAAAAAATACATGTAGCCCCCGCTCTGGTCCAAGTGCCAGCGGCAGTGCGGGTGTTGATGCGAGAGATTCGTGGAGTTTCTCGCACTCACACGCAAGTTGTGACACCTCGCCTTAGTGTAGGACTAGCGTTCCTGCTGCCCTATGAAATAGTCATGGTCGTTCTCAGGATAACACAGAGATAGGAATGTGATTGGTGCACGGGGTGGAAAGAACCATCTAGGGATGCTTGGGAGCTTAGCGTTGTCAGTGTCAAGGGTGACAACCTTTAATCTTTACGTAGTAGCAGAGCCCCTTGCCTTCTATCTCACCATGTGCCATCTTGCTTCTGGCAGAAGCATGACACAATGTGAATGCTCAACTGCTGCTCCATTCATTCTGTGTGGAACTGTAGAGAAAGTAGATTTATAGCTCTCCGGAGTTCCTTAGTGGCAGTCAAGCATACATGCTGCCCTATTCTTGCTGATCGTTGGGGGTCACAGTGGTTGAACCTGCACAAATCTTAGAAGTGATCACTTATCCTGTAGACATCTCTTTTAAAGTAGTATTTTGAGGTCTATATTAGAAGACTAAATAAAATTTTTTGTCTTTCACATGCGGATTCAAATTCCATAATTTCAATACTGGGGATTCTTGCAGCAAACCCATTGGACTTTATTAAGAACTGGTAAATGTAATCATATCCTGCGAAATCTCAATTTGTGAAGTTTGTTTTGTATTCTATAAAAAAAATATTTACATTTACAAATAAGCAATAGGAATTCTACGGGTACCTTATTATTCTCCTGACTAAATGCATTATAGCTAGACCTTGCTGCCATAAATGCAAAGCACAGTTATCAGTAATGGAGAAGTGGACTCTCTTGGGCCATAAGACAAATATTTACTTTTCCATTGTTGCATTCATAAGCCATGATTTTTCATTTGGAAGGATTTATAAAAATCATAGAAATGGTGAGAGAATCAGAAAATGATTTTGCACTGCATGACAATGGGTGTCTGTGAAGCAAGGACTTGTTATGGACATCAAGCTAAGGCATGGAGGCTTGGAAAGAACCTCACCAGGGTGTGCGGGTGAGGCCAATGCACAGAGGGACATTTGGCTACATTGTGTGAGTAAAGAGATAGATGCTCTAGGAAGGTTATATAAGAGGGAGAGAAATTGGGGAAAGAAAATTGCAATTTCCAAGTGCAGCATAATAAAGGAGTAGATGCTAATTGTTGGCAAAATAAAACTTAGAAACAAAAAAGCCCATGAATGTCTTTAGTTGTCTACTGAAAGTGCACTCTGCTGCTAACTACTGTGGCTTTACTGTCTGAGAGCTAGAAAAGCTCTCCCAGTGATTTCTATTTCTTAGGCTGGGTTCATAAAGTGTTTTGCCACTACATTCAGTGGCTCCATTGGGTCTTAAATCTAAACCCCTACAAATGGGATTTGGATATATGGCGTGATGGGGCCATTGCCTATAATGATGAAACGGGAGTTAGTGTCGGGTTTTTATTTTTTGACTGTTTACACCTAATGGGGGGAAAGGAAGACTAAGTAACATTGTGTAAACCCTATCTCTGCCAAGTGGCCAAAAAACAGGCCCTTTTCTATGGGATGCTGTGTTTTTCAGGGTTGATCTGCTATGGGCTTTCCAGGTGGGGAAACCCGCTATTATTGTGGATCCACCAATTTCCAAAATAGGATTTCTGTGAAAAGGGAAAATTGGTAGTTGTTTCAAAGGATCCCCATACTGTGCCACATTACTAATCTGAACATTTGAGTAAGTGATTTTTTAAATTAAAATAATCCAGCTTTGCCTAATTTTACCAGGAAATTGGGGTTCATGGGGAAATGATTCGCCCTAAAACAAAGTTTTGTTTAAATGTATTTTAAGCGGGCCCCGGGAGGGGGATTGGTTAGAGCGGCACCCCCACACAACAAGGGATGAAAAAGGGGGGGAGGAAGGCTACCAATAGGGAAATGAAGGAAGGGACACCCCTGAGTTCAAGCCGAGCCCGTCTTGCTCTCCCCTAATGCCTTAAGCGGGTCATCCCCCCACGCCGTCAGGTTTCCTCATCCTCAAATGTCACCCTAACCTGCTTGGATAGTGCATTTTGCTGGTGAATAGGTAGCCTACCTCTGCAGAAATTTCCAAAAAGGGGATAGTGGGCGAACTGAAAGGGGGCGGGGGAAATAAGGGACTTAGCTTTCTCTGCTGCAAAGCACCGCCACGCAGGTTAAGGCACAGGAAGAAATGAACCAGCAGAAGCACCACTGCACCCAGAATGCTTCTTATCAGGCTTGGGCACTGAAAATTGGTTTTTCACTGACAGTCAGCTGACCCATCAGGGACCATTTAAAGGATGATGGGGGTGGTCACCCCCACATGAGTGCCCCAGCACTGCAATTACACCAGATTGCAGTGAGATAAATTTTTCAAAAACCTCCGTGGCCTAAAGGGAAAAAAATTTTTAATGAGGGAAACCCCCCCCCCCCGTCCAAAAAAACCAAAAAAAGGATTGTGACAGTTTCCAATTGCAATGAAAAATTTTTTTTTACATCATTCTCTTTTTCTAACCATTTTTAACCCCTGTGCTGTTGTAAAGGGGCCCCAAGGGGGGTAGTCTTTTAAACGGGCTGTGTGGTTCCCACCCCGGGCCCCAAAAACCCCCGATGAAACACAGTGTCCTTTTTGCTGCATGTGCGCAAAAGGCAGAACATTTTTAAAATCACTTTTAAGGCATTTCCAGTTTTTGTCACCCCCGGTCCACTTTTAAAAAATTCCAAAAAACATGCAGGTCAAAATTTTTTTTTCCCAAACCCCGTTGAACTTTGCAATCAAAAGAGCGTTCATTAAAATGGCAGCACGGTTAAACACAAAAAACTCTTCCTCAGGGGGTACAGAAAAAATTCAAAAACCCCTTTAAATTTTTAATTTTTATTTCTTGAAGTGAAAAAATTTCATTTTTTTTTAAATTAAGTACACGTTGCCCCCCCTTTTTGACTAAAAAAAAAAAAGAAATGTAGAAATTTTTGCAAATTTAAAAAAAAAAAAAAGAAATTTTTTGATTTTTTAGACTTTTGCTAGGATTGAGTAAAAAGCCCCCCTTTTAACCCCACTACACCCATGACCCCTTTGGGAATGAGCAGCAAGTTTTTTATCTGGTTTTGGGGGGTTCTCTGAAAATTTTCCTTGCGATCCTCCCCAAAATTCCATAAAATTTTTGGTGATGAACTTTTATGGACCCCCCTTTTTTTGGGGGCTCTCCAGGATGTCAATTGGGCTTAGTTCAGGGCTCAAAATTTGGGCCGTCAAATGGTCAAGATTGGGGCTGAAGAAAATTTCTTTTATTTTAGTTGTGTGCTTAGGGTAAAAATTTTCTTTTGGAAGGTAAATTTTTTGGGCCAAAATCTAAAGTCCAGACCCCTCGGAAGGGGTTTTTTCCCCCCGGATTTTCCCGTATCTGGTTTTCTTTTTTTTCTTTTTTCAATGGCCCCCCAGTTTTTTCCCCCCCCGCAGCTGAAAAAAAACCCCATGCGTGATGCTTCTACCACCATGTTTCACTGTTGGGGGTTTATTGGGGGGGTGATGGAGTGCCCCGGGTTTTTTCCCCCATAACCCCCTTTTTAAAAATTTTACCCAAAAAGTTCTATTTTGGGGTCATCGACCAGAGAAAATTTTTTTCTATAAGGGGGGGAGGCCCCTTATGTGTTTTTTTTTCAAAAATTTTTTTTGGGCTTTTTTTTTATTTTTTCCCCAGGGGGGGCTTCCGTTGGTCCCCCCTGCCCCTTAAAAGGCCCCGGGGGGGGGGAGGGTGCTGTGGTTTTTTTTGGGGGTTTTTTTCAAAAAAACCCCTTTTTTTCCCCAAAAAGCCTAAAAAATTGTGGGGCTCCGCCCCCAAAGATTTTGGGGGGTTTTCTTTTTTTTTCCACCAAGGTCTTCTCCCACGATTGTTTAATTTGGCCCCGGTTTTGGGCCAAAAGGTTTTTGTAAGACTTTTGGTTTTGGCCCCAAACTTTTTTCCCCTTTTAGGATTATGGAGGCCCCTTTTGCTCTTTTTGGGAAACCCTTTGGGGGCTGCAGAAATTTTTTGTAATCCCCTTGGGGCCGATCTTTTGCCCCTTCCAAAATTCTGTCTCTGGCTCATTGGCCAGTTCCTTTGACCTCATGATTCTCATTTTTTGGGTTACATGCACTGTGAGCTGTGAGGTCTTATATAGACAGGTGTGTGCCTTTACAAAAAAAGTCCTATAAATTTTTAAATTAAAAAAAAGTTGGGCCCAATGAAGAAATAGGGGAAACCTCTCAAGGAGGAACACAAGGGGGAAAGGGGGAGCATGTGGGCTTTTAAAATGAGTTTTCTGAGCCCCAAAATCTTGAATATTAAGACCCCGTGATATTTCAGTTTTTCTTTTTTTTAAAAAATTTTCAAAATTTTCTACATTTCTGTTTTTTTTTTGTCAAAAAGGGGTGCAGAGTGTACAATAATGAGAAAAAATGGAATTTTTTGAATTTTCCAAAAGGCTGCAATGAAAAAAGAGTGAAAAATTTAAAAAATTTTTTAAAAAAATTTCCGTACCCACGGGGCCCTCTCCTGCCATCCTGGCCCTCGATTTTCTAGTAGTTTGTCTCCTTTTCCCTGCCAAAATGGGGGTTTTTGGGGGAATTTATGGCCCCCTTTGGGCCTTTTCCGCATTGCCAGTTATTGTCAGCCCCTCGTACGGTTTTAAATTTTGGGAAAGGTTTTTGGAATTGCCATTACGCGGGGGCCCGCCCCCCGGGCGTTTGATCCAGGAAAACCTTTTTCCGAGGGTTTTTCCTGTTAATTGGGCCCAGCTGCACTTTTCTCTGCCTGGGGCCCCCCTTCGCCCCAAAGGCTTTTTCCCATGGCCCAGCCGTTGCTTTTTCTGTGCAAAAAACCGGGGCCGGGAATTTTCCGCCCCCGGGCTTGGCTTAAAACCGGCAGTCCTTTCTATTCCCCTTTTTCTGCACTGCCCTTTTCCCCTAACTCCTTCCCAAAATGCTAAAACCCCCCTTGGGGAACACTCCCCTCCCTTTTTGGCTCTATTTTTAACGTGCCCCCTCTATTCTAATCCTTACTGTCCCTTTTTCTATCTAAGTTTCCCCTTTTCCTATTCCTAAACCCCTTCACACTACCCCACCGATTCTTTTCATTACAAAAAATAAACATTGAATTTCACATTAAAAACAATAAGGGGGCGCATGTAATTGAAGGGGGTACTAGGGGAAAGGAGGCACAGGAAGGTCCCCCCCCTTATCTATCACAATATGGGTACAAAATTTATTTTTTTGGTTTTTGGGGTTTTTTCATATTCTTAAAATTAAAGGGGGGTGAGAAGTCCTCTCTCACTATTTAAGAAAAAAGCACAAAAGGTTGCTGCATTCCCCCTTTTCATTTTTTTCTGGCTTAATAAAATTGCCGGGGAAAACCAAGGGGGGGTTTTTTTTCCCTTTTTTTTTTTTTGGTGATACAATTTTTGCAAGTGTAAAAAGGGGAACCAGCATTTTAGGTCATTTCCCCCCAAAAAGTGATTTGTGAATTGTTCAAATTTTTAAAAAGGGGCAGAAAAATTTAAACAAAAAACAAAAAAATTACTATTTAGTAAATAATTTTTTGTAAGA
>JARQOD010000003.1:369463881-369505779 GCA_033576555.1 Oophaga sylvatica
AAAAATAAAAAAGTTATAGCTCGCAGAATAAAGCAATGCAAAAATAATTATTTTTCATATAAAATTGTTTTTATTCTATAAAAGCGCCAAAACATAAAAAAATGATATAAATGAGGTATCGCCATAATCGTACTGACCCGAAGAATAAAACTGCTTTATCAATTTTACCACACGCGGAACGATAAAAACGCCTTCCCCAAAAGAAATTCATGAATTGCTGATTTTTGTTCATTCTAACCTCCAAAAATCGAAATAAAAGTGATCAAAACATGTCACGTGCTCAAAAATAGTACCAATAAAAACGTCAACTCGTACCGGAAAAAATAAGACCTCACATGACTCTGTGGGCCAAAATATGCAAAAATTATAGCTCTCAAAATGTGGCGATGCAAAAAACTATTTTTTGCAATAAAAAGCGTCTTTTAGTGTGAAAGCTGCCAATCATAAAAACCCGATATAAATGGTAAATCAAACCCCCTTTATCACCCCCTTAGTTAGGGAAAAATAATAAAATAAAAAAAATTTATTTATTTCCATTTTCCGTTAGGGTTAGGGTTGGCGCTAAAGTTAGGATTAGGGTTAGGGTTGGGATTAGGGGTGTGTTAGGGTTAGGTTTGTGGTTAGGGTTGGGACTAGGGTTAGGGGTGTGTTGGGGTTAGAATTGGGGGGTTTCCGCTGTTTAGGCACATCAGGGGCTCTCCAAATGTGACATGGCGTCTGATCTCAATTCCAGCCAATTCTGCGTTGAAAAAGTCAAACGGTGCTCCTTCACTTCTGAGCTCTGCCATGCGTCCAAACAGTAGTTTACCCCCGCATATGGGGTATCAGCATACTCTGGACCCCAAGCGTTATTGTGCAATTTGTCCTATTTCTTCTGTTACCCTTGGGAAAATAAAAAACTGGGGGCGAAAATATCATTTTTGTAAAAAAAAAATTAGTTTTTTGTTTTTACGGCTGTACATTCTAAACTTCTGTGAAGCACTTGGGGCTTCATAGCGCTCACCACACATCTAGATAAGTTCCTTGTGGGGTCTATTTTCCAAAATGGGGTCACTTGTTGGGGATTTCCACTGTTTAGGCGCATCAGGGGCTCTCCAAATGCGACATGACGCCCCTAGACCATTTCATCAAAGTCTGCAATCCAAAACGTCACTACTTCCCTTCCGAGCCCTGACGTGCGCCCATACAGTAGTTTTCTCCCACATATTGGGTATCAGCGTACTCAGGACAAATTGGACAACAACTTTTGGGGTCCAATTTCTACTGTTACCCTTGTGAAAATAAAATATTGGGGCGAAAAAATCATTTTTGCAAAAAAAAAAAAGATTTTTTTATTTTTACGGCTGTGCGTTCTAAACTTCTGTGAAGCACTTCGGGGTTCAAAGTGCTCATCACACATCTAGATAAGTTCCTTGTGGGGTCTATTTTCCAAAATGGGGTCACTTGTGGGGGTTTCCACTGTTTAGGCGCATCAGGGGCTCTCCAAATGCGACATGACGCCCCCAGACCATTCCATCAAAGTCTGCAATCCAAAACGTCACTACTTCCCTTCCGAGCCCTGACATGCGCCCATACAGTAGTTTTCTCTTACATATTGGGTATCAGCGTACTCAGGACAAATTGGACAACAACTTTTGGGTCCAATTTCTCCTGTTACCCTTGTGAAAATAAAATATTGGGGGCGAAAAAATCATTTTTGTAAAAAAAAAAAGGATTTTTTATTTTTACGGCTGTACGTTATAAACTTCTGTGAAGCACTTCGGGGTTCAAAGTGCTCACCACACATCTAGATAAGTTCCTTTTGGGGTCTATTTGCCAAAATGGGTCACTTGTGGGGGGTTTCCACTGCTTAGGTGCATCAGGGGCTCTCCAAATGCGACATGACGCCCCCAGACCATTCCATCAAAGTTTGCAATCCAAAACGTCACTACTTACCTTCCGAGCCCCAACGTGTGCCCATACAGTAGTTTTCGCCCACATTTTGGGTATCAGCGTACTCAGCACAAATTGGACAACAACTTTTGGGTTCAAATTTCTTCTGTTACCCTTGTGAAAATAAAATATTGGGGGCTAAAAAATCATTTTTGTAAAAAAAAAAAAGGATTTTTTATTTTACGGCTGTACGTTATAAACTTTAGTGAAACACCTGGGGGTTCAAAGTTCTCACCACACATCTAGATAAGTTCCTTGAGGGGTCTAGTTTCCAAAATGGTGTCATTTGTTGGGGGTTTCCACTGTTTAGGCAGATCAGGAGCTCTCCAAACACGACATGGCGTCCAGCCAATTCTGCGTTGAAAAAGTCAGACGGCGCTCCTTCCCTTCCAAACTCTGCCATGCACCCAAACAGTGGATATACCCCCACATATGGGGTATCAGTGTACTCAGGACAAATTGCACAATAACTTTTGGAGTCTTGTTACCCTTGGAAAAATAAAAATTGGGGTGAAAAGATCATTTTTGTGGAAAAAATATGATTTTTAAATTTTACGGCTCTACGTTATAAACTTGTGTGAAGCACTTGGGGTTCAAATTGCTCACCAAAGATCTAGATAAGTTCCTTAGGGGGTCTAGTTTCCCAAATGGGGTCATTTGTGGGGGTTTCCACTGTTTAGGCACATCAGGGCTCTCCAAATGCAACATGGCGTCCAATCTCAATTCCAGCCAATTTTGGTTGGAAAAAGTGGTGCTCCTTCCCTTCCGAGCTCTGCCGTGCGCCCAAACAGTGGTTCCCCCCCACATATGGGGTATCAGCGTACTCAGGACAAATTGGACAACAACTAATGTGGTCCAATTTCTCCTGTTACCCTTGGGAAAATAAAAAATTAGTGACTAAAAGATAATTTTTGTGAGAAAAAAATAGGATTTTTATTTTCATGCCCGGGCATTATAAACTTGTGTGAAGCACTTGGGGGTTCAAAGTGCTCACCAAAGATCTAGATAAGTTCCTTAGGGGGTCTAGCTTCCAAAATTGGGTCACTTGTGGGGGGTTTCCACTGTTTAGGCTCATCTGGGGCACTGCAAACGGAACATGACCCCCATCAACGTCTGTATTCCAAAACGTTACTACTTCCTTTCCAAGCCCTGCCGTGCGCCCAAACAGTTTCTCCCCCACATATGGGGTATCAGCGTACTCAGGACAAATTGGACAACAACTTTTGGGGTCCAATTTCCTTGGGAAAATTCAAAAATTTGGGACTAAAAAAATCATTTTTGTGGAAAATTGTTTTTTTTTTTTTTCACACCCAGGCATTATAAACTTTTGTGAAACACTTGGGAGTTCAAAGTGCTCACAACAGATCTAATAAGTACCTTAGAGGGGTCTAGTTTCCAAATGGTGTCACTTGTGGGGGTTTCCACTGTTTAGGGCGCATCAGAGGTTCTCCAAACGCGACATGGCGTCCAATCTCAATTCCAGCCAATTTTAGTTTGAAAAAGTCAAACGGTGCTCCTTCCTTACGAGCTCTGCCGTGTGCCCAAACAGTGGTTTTCCCCCACATATTGGGTATTGGCGTACTCAGGAGAAATTGCTTAACAACATTATCTGTCCATTTTCTCCTTTTACCCTTGTGAAAATAAAAAAAAGTTTGTAAAAGATCATTTTTGTGGCTAAAAAGTTAAATATTCATTTTTTCCTTCCACATTGCTTTAGTTCCTGTGAAGCACCTGAAGGGTTAATAAACTTCTTGAATGTGGTTTTGAGTACCTTGAGGGGTGCAGTTTTTAGAATTGGTGTCACTTTTGGTATTTTCTGCCATATAGACCCCTCAAAGTGACTTCAAATGTGAGGTGGTACCTAAAAAAAATTACTTTGTAAATTTTGTTGTAAAAATGAGAAATCGCTGGTCAACTTTTAACCCTTATAACTTCCTAACAAGAAAAATTTTGGTTCCAAAATTGTAGCTGATGTAAAGTAGACATGTGGGAAATGTTATTTCTTAACTATTGTGTGTGATATATTTCTCTGTTTTAAGGGAATAAAAATTCAAAGTTTGAAAATTGCAAAATTTTAAAAATTTTCGCCATATTTGCATTTTTTTTCAAAAATAAACGCAAGTTATATCGAAGAAATTTTACTTCTAACGTGAAGTACAATATGTCACAAGAAAACAATCTCAGAATCGCGAATATCCGTTGAAGCGTTCCAGAGTTATAACCTCATAAAGAGACCGTGGTCAGAATTGTAAAAATTGGCCCAGTCATTAACGTGCAAACCACCCTTGGGGGTGAAGGGGTTAATATAGAGTATAGCATCGGTGCATATGTCTAATATACCTGACAGGCATCAATATAGGAAAGTGAAAAAAATATTTAAAAATGTGACACTAGTCCAACCGATCTCAGTTCGTAAAGAATACCAGTTCAGGAGCAAATAAAGGACAGATGGGGTGAAAATAAAAAATGTTAAAGAATAGAACTGATGGAAAAGTTTTCTATTGTTTTCATAAGTTGTAAGTTCATAAATGAAGCCTAAATTCAGAAAAAATAATGGTGCACAAAAACTATGCAAATATTGTGTGACTATTGGTGTGGTGTGTTGTTAGGCATTGGTATATTGCAGCCTAAAATTAGTATTTTTATTACTAAGTATAAAGTCTATTTTGTATACAATTAGCAGGATAAAAAGTCCTTCTGTAAATGAGCGTATTATCAAGATAAGACCCTGGTGGACCTATCTAGATTTGCACAAGATCGATCTTCCTATAAATCATTCCTCCATCAAGTCACCATTGCTCGAGATCGAGCCAAAGGCCATTAAAAGAAATATTTATTTATATATGTTTTTGTATATACATATATTTGTAATGTTGCATAATCTTATCTAGAAGCAGGTGAGAGATGCACATTTATGTTACATATACTTTGTCCATTTTTCCAAGGACTCAGGTTAAAGCTCTCCAGCATTTTATGCCTCAACAGTCTCCATACATCACAGTGACAGTATCTTAAAACTATAAGTGCACAGTTTATAGAGGTATAATACTGTAGTGTGAGGAATGACAAAATTTGGTGAATCCTTTTCAGCGCTTCTTCCCACAGAGCATATTTCTTGTATATTAAGATGCATACAAAAAAATGAAACAGCATTTTCTTGATATGTATCATGTGTTTTACAGGGTGTTTCAGTTTGATTGTTGTTAGTGTCACTTTGTACTTGTGTTTTTTTACTGGCTTTTTATCAAATCCTATTAAGAAATCTGTGGGAAGAATATCAGAGAGAAACACCATACCTCAGGCATGCTGCATTTTGAAAATAAAGGCCACTGACCCTAAAAAATGCAACCAAAACACAAGAATAAAATGGACTCAAACTGTATTTAATGCATAGCCTAAAGTAATATCAGGCTGCACAAAGAAAGCACAAAACAACATCCCCTGAAAACAGTTTAAAAAAAGTGGCATTTTTAGCAAAGATGCTGAATGAAGTCTTAAAGTGGTATTTTTGCATGACAACTTGTAGATTGGTGAGTGTCAAACTTTTAGGACCCACATCAGAGTGGCCATTTTCTATCCTTGGTATGGTGAGGTGGCAATGTGTCACGGGTATACCACGACAGAGAGGGGTCAGAAGATTGTGGCGTCTGGCTACATGTGCACCTGCACTGGTTGGATCTGCTTTGCCTTCCAGTTATCTATGCAAGATTTCCCTTGCTCTCTTGTTCCAAGGGTTAAACAGCTCTGTTTGTCTCCTAAAGTGCTCCCCTCTGGTCTAAATACTCACCTCTTAGCTTGAATAGTTGCCAGTGATAGCTTGCTATGACATCCTTTGGAGCTGGAGGTGTGAGCTGTGTGAAGAGAGGTTGTTTAGGAGTCATCTCTGGAGATTTGTTTAGAGGTTTGTTTAAGGGCCCAGTCACAATTAGTGACACACCAGCGATCCCGACAACGATATGCACTTGTCAGGATCGCTGGTGTGTCGCTACATGATCGCTGCTGAGCTGCCAAACAAGCAGCTCAGGCAGCGATCAGGACAGTGACACTGCGGGTGTCGTGGCTTAGTTACCCGCAGTGTACGTTGGATACCAGCCCGCTGGTGCAGGGAGCTGGAACCAAGGTACACATCGGGTTTCCAGGTGCTGCGCGGCACCTGGAAACCCGATGTGTACCTTGGTTACCAGCTGATCGTTGGTCTCCTGCCTGCCACACGCAGCGATGCGTGCTGGCCAGCGGGAGACCAACAATCAAAAAAATGTCCAGGACTTTCAGCGACGATCAGCGATACCCAGCAGGGGGGCTGATCGTCGCTGAATGTCACACACAGCGATATCGCTGGGGAGATCGCTGCTGAATTCACAAAACTAGTGACTCAGCAGCGATCTCGCTATCAAGATCGCTGTATGTGACGGGGGCTTAAGTGTCTTCCTTTATCTTATCTACTATTTGGTTAGCCTCACCTTTTCCTTCCCCCTTCTGTAGTCTGAGAACGCCTTGAGTGATTGCTGTTTCTTTTATCCTTGTCTGTTTCCCTTTGTGTCTTTATTTTAGGCCGGTGTCACACTTGCGTGTGTGATGCGAGAAACTCGCATGAGTCTCTCACATCAACGCCCAGCACTGCTGCTGGCACTCGGACCGGAGTGTGCAGCTGCACAGAAATACATGTAGCCCCACGCTCTGGTCCAAGTGCCAGCGGCAGTGCCGGGTGTTGATGCGAGAGATTTCGTGGAGTTTCTCGCATCACACGCAAGTGTGACACCTGCCTTAGTGTAGGACTAGCGTTCCTGCTGCCCTATGAAATAGTCATGGTCGTTCTCAGGATAACACAGAGATAGGAATGTGATTGGTGCACGGGGTGAAAGAACCCATCTAGGGATGCTAGGGAGCTTAGCGTTGTCAGTGTCAAGGGTGACAACCTTTAATCTTTACGTAGTAGCAGAGCTCCCCTTGCCTTCTATCTCACCATGTGCCATCTTGCTTCTGGCAGAAGCATGACAAAATTTGTGAATGCTCAACTGCTGCTCCATTCATTCTGTGTGAACTGTCAGAGAAAGTAGATTATAGCTCTCCGGAAGTTCCTTAGTGGCAGTCAAGCATACATGCTGCCCTATTCTGCTGATCGTTGGGGTCACAGTGGTTGAACCTGCACAAATCTAGAAGTGATCACTTATCCTGTAGACATCTCTTTAAAGTAGTATTTTGAGGTCTATATTAGAAGACTAAATAAATTTTTTGTCTTTCACATGCGGATTCAAATCCATAATTTCAATACTGGGGATTCTTGCAGCAAAACCTCATTGGACTTTATTAAGAACTGGTAAATGTAATCATATCCTGCGAAATCTCAATTTGTGAAGTTTGTTTTGTATTCTATAAAAAAAATATTTACATTTACAAATAAGCAATAGGAATTCTACGGGTACCTTATTATTCTCCTAGACTAAATGCATTATAGCTAGACCTTGCTGCAATAAATGCCAAAGCACAGTTATCAGTAATGGAGAAGTGACTCTCTTGGGCCATAAAGACAAATATTTACTTTTCCATTGTTGCATTCCATAAGCCATGATTTTTCATTTGGAAGGATTTATAAAAATCATAGAAATGGTGAGAGAATCAGAAACATGATTTGCACTGCAATGACAATGGTGTCTGTGAAGCAAGACTTGTTATGGACATCAAGCTAAGGCATGGAGGCTTGGAAAGAAACCTCACCAGGGTGTGCGGGTGAGGCCAATGCACAGAGGGACATTTGGCTACATTGTGAGTAAAGAGATAGATGCTCTAGGAAGGTTATATAAGAGGGAGAGAAATCTGGGAAGAAGAAAATTGCAATTTCCAAGTGCAGCATATAAAGGAGTAGATGCTAATTGTTGGCAAAATAAAACTTAGAAACAAAAAAGCCCATGAATGTCTTTAGTTGTCTACTGAAAGCTGCACTCTGCTGCTAACTACTGTGGCTTTACTGTCTGAGAGCTAGAAAAGCTCATCCCAGTGATTCTACCTATTTCTTAGGCTGGGTTCATAAAGTGTTTGCCACTACATTCAGTGGCTCCATTGGGTCTTAAATCTAAACCCCTACAAAATGGGATTTGGATATATGCGCTGATGGGGCCATTGCCTATAATGATGAAGACGGAGTTAGTGTCGTGTATCATTTTCGACTGTATACACCTAATGGAGGTGGAAAGGAAGACTAAGTCAACTATGTGTAAACCCATATCTCTGCCAGTGGCCAAACACAGAGCCCTTTCCTCTATGGGATGCTGTGTTTTTCAGGTTGATCCTGCTATGACTTACACAGGTGAGATCCCAGCTATTATTGTAGGATCCACCCAATCTCAGTAGGATTATCTGTGCAAACAGGGCAAATTGTGTAGTTGTACAAAGCTATCACCATACTGTGCCACATCTACTACATCTGTACATATTAGAGATAAGTGATTTTTTAAATTAAAATAATCCAGCTTTGCCTAATTTTACCAGGAAATTGGATTCATGGCAAATCGATTCGCCACTAATCAAAGTTTCTGTCACTGTATATTAAGCGACCCCACGGGAGGGGGATTGGTTAGCAGACGGCACAACACACCAACAACGGGATGAAAAAGGGGAGAGGAAGGCCCTACCAATAGGGAAATGAAGGAAGGGACACCCCTGAGTTCAAGCCAGAGCCTGTCTCTGCTCTCCCCTAATGCCTTAAGCGGGTCATTCCCCTCACCGCCGTCAGGATACCTCATCCCTCACTGTCACCTAACACTGCTCTGGATAGTGCATTTGCTGGTGAATAGCGCTAGCCTCACCTCTGCAGAAATTTCCAAAAAGGGGATAGTGACGAACATGAAAGGGACGAGGAAATAAGCACTTAGCTTTCTCTGCTGCAAAGCACCGCACAGCAGGATTAAGGCACCAGGAAAATGAACCCAGCAGAAGCACCACTGCACCCAGAATGCTTCTTACTCAGGCTTGGTCACTGAAGATTGGTTTATCACTGACAGTCAGCTGATGCATCAGGTGACCATTTAAAGGATGATGGGAGTGGTCACCACCCACATGAGCTGACCCAGCAGCACTGCAATTACACCAGATTGCCAGTGAGATGAACTTACAATAACCTCCGCTGGCCTGAAAGGAAAAAAGTTTTAACTGAGTGGAACCAAAGCTGCCACAAATCCAAAAATGGATTGTGACAGTTTCCAATTGCAATGAAGAAATGTGTTTGACATCATTCTCTTTTTCTAACACCCTTCACCGCTGTGCTGTTGTAAAGTGGCAAGGGTGGTAGTCGTGCAACGGGCTGTGTGGTTCCCACACCCTGGCACCTCACAGATGAAACACAGTGTCCTTTTTGCTGCATGTGCAGCATAAGCAGCAGAACACTTACAGTCACTGTAAGAGACATTTCCAGTTCTGTCACTCCGGCTCCACGTTTACAAATTCCACAAAACACTGCAGAGTCACAGTTCTTTTCCAACAGTTGAACTTTGCTAATCAAGAGAGCGTTCATTACACTGGCAGCACAGGTTACACACAAATACATCTTCCTACAGTGGGTACAGAAAATATTCAGACCCCTTTAAATTTTTCACTCTTTATTTCATTGAAGTGAAAAATTTCATTTTTTTTTCATTAATGTACACGTTGCACCCCATCTTGACTAAAAAAAAACAGAAATGTAGAAATTTTTGCAAATTTATTAAAAAAGAAACTGAAATATTAGATGTTCAGACTCTTTGCTCAGGATTGAGTAGAAGCACCCTTTTGAACTACTACAGCCATGAGCCATTTGGGAATGATGCAGCAAGTTTTTCATATCTGGATTTGGGGATTCTCTGCCATTCTTCCTTGCAGATCCTCTCCAGTTCCATCAAATTGGATGATGAACGTTGATGGACAGCCATTTTCAGGTCTCTCCAGAGATGCTCAATTGGGCTTAGTTCAGGGCTCTGACTGGGCCAGTCAAGAATGGTCACAGAGTTGGTCTGAAGCCACTCTTCTTTTATTTTAGTTGTGTGCTTAGGGTCATTGTCTTGTTGGAAGGTGAATTTTTGGCCAAGTCTGAAGTCCAGAGCCCTCTGGAAGAGGTTTTCATCCAGGATATCTCTGTATCTGGCTGCATTCATGCTTTTTTCAATGGCCACCAGTCTTCCTGTCCCTGCAGCTGAAAAACACCCCATAGCGTGATGCTTCTACCACCATGTTTCACTGTTGGGATTGTATTGGGCAGGTGATGAGCAGTGCCTGGTTTTCTCCACACATACCACTTAGAATTATCACCAAAAAGTTCTATCTTTGTCTCATCAGACCAGAGAATTTTATTTCTCATAAGCTGGGAGTCCTTGATGTGTTTTTTAGCAAATTCTATGTGGGCTTTCATATATTTGTCACTGAGGAGTGGCTTCCGTTGGTCCACTCTGCAATTAAGGCTCGACTGGTGGAGGGCTGCTGTGGTAGTTGACTTTATGCAACTTTCTCCCATCTGCCTATTACATCTGTGGAGCTCAGCCACAATGATTTTGGGGTTCTTCTTTACCTCTCTCACCAAGGCTCTTCTCCCACGATTGTTTAATTTGGCTGGATGGCCAGGTCTAGTAAGACTTCTGGTGGTCCCAAACTTTTTCCATTTCAGGATTATGGAGGCCATTGTGCTCTTAGGAACCTTGCGTACTGCAGAAATTCTTTTGTAATCTTGGCCAGATCTGTGCCTTGCCAAAATTCTGTCTCTGAGCTCATTGGCCAGTTCCTTTGACCTCATGATTCTCATTTGGTCTGACATGCACTGTGAGCTGTGAGGTCTTATATAGACAGGTGTGTGCCTTTACAAATCAAGTCCTATCAGTTTAATTAAACACAGCTGGACTCCAATGAAGAAATAGAACCATCTCAAGGAGGATCACAAGGAAATGGACAGCATGTGACTTAAATATGAGTGTCTGAGCAAAGGGTCTGAATACTTATGACCATGTGATATTTCAGTTTTTCTTTTTTAATAAATTTTCAAAAATTTCTACATTTCTGTTTTTTTCAGTCAAGATGGGGTGCAGAGTGTACAATAATGAGAAAAAATGAACTTTTTTGAATTTACCAAATGGCTGCAATGAAACAAAGAGTGAAAAATTTAAAGATGTCTAAATACTTTCCGTACCCACTGTACCTCTCCCTGCCATCCTGGCAGCCTCGATCCTTACTAGTAGTTCTGTCTCCCTTTTCCCTGCCATCTGGGCAGTCTCTTTGGACAATTTATGTCCCATTCGGGCTTCCAGCATTGCCAGCTCATTGTCAGCCCCTCGTACGGTTTTAATTGGGAAAGGTGCTGGAAGTGCCATCACAGCGGCTCCCGCCCTGGTCGTAGATCCAGGATCCTTCCTGAGGATGATCCTGTTGAATTGGTGCCCAGCTGCACTATTCTCTGCCTGGGGCCCCTTACTGCCATAACGGCTTTATCCCCATGGCCAGCCGTCTGCTTCATCTGCTGCTTACACCTTGCCCTGGGCAATCCTGCCTGGGCTCTGCTGCTTAACCAGGCAGTCCTTCTCCTATATCCTTGGCTCTGCACTGCCCTGCCCTGTAACTCCTTCCATCTGCTAAACCCCTATGCTAACACTCCTATCCATTCTAGGCTCTATCTCTAACGTGCCCCCCTCTATTCTAATCCCTCTACTGTCCGTATACTATCTAAGATCCTATCCTATTCCTAAACCTATACACACTACCTGACCGATACATGACATTACAATACATAAACATTGAATTTCACATTAATAAACAATAAGGCGACGCATGTAATCCTGAGAGCAGCTACTAGGGGAAAGGAGGCACAGGAAGGTCCCCACCACCTCCTTACTCTATCACACATATGTGTACAATTTATTTAGTGGTTTATGGTCTTTTCTCACTATCTCTATAGTTAAACTGTGAGCTGAGAAGTCCTCTCTCACTATCCAGAATCAGCACAAAAAGGTTGCTGCATTCCCTGCTTCTCATTTTATACTGGCTATAATAAAGCTTGCCTGGCAATACCCAAGGTCATGTTTTCCTTCTTTTTTTTTGGCTGATACAATATTTTGCAATGTGTAAAATGACAGCCAGCATTTTAGGTCATTCCCCCCAAAAAAAGTGATTTGTGAATTGTTCAAATTCACCAGGTACAGCAAATTCCTAAACAAATGGACACAAATAAATTCACTCATCTCTAGTAAATATTTTTTTGTAAGATCCTGCATTGTTCCAAGTCCATTATGAATTGTCCTCTTCTATGCAAGCAACCATGCTGTTACTGTTCCTGCAATCATTGAAAGGAACCCCAAAAAAATATTGAGTTATCTGAGTAGGTTCTTTGTAATTATGCTTTTTTCACTTCCAATAGACCAACCAAACTCTGAACAATCTCCGAAAATCTTGAGGAAATAATAAACTTTACATCATAATACAAATGCTTTCTATGTGAGCCATGATGTCCTCTCATTATCCAGTTTCACCACAAAATTGCTGCTGCATTCACTTCCTTTGCTTTTATACAGGTCATGATAATCCCTTTTGATTGGCTGTGCTATACCATGTAATGTAATAACTGCAAAGCATTATTGGCATTTGGCAGATGCACCTTTTCTGGAGCAACTGCAGGCTGCTATTTTTAGAATGGGAGGGCAATATCCATGGGCCCTTACCAGCCTGAGAAAACCAGCCCCCAGGTGTCTGCTTTAACATGGCGAGTTGTAAAAATGAGAGGGACCTCACACTGTTTTTTTTTATTATTTACTTAAATAATTTTTAAAAATGGTGTGTGGACCCATCTATTCTTGATAACCAGCCATGATAAAGCTGACAGCTGGGTTTCAGCCCACAGCTGTCAGTTTTGCCAGCACTAGTAATCACAAGTAGAACATACCCCATTTCATTTTCTTAAAAATATATTTATTTATAGCGCAGGCGCCGGCTGATGAACACTTCCATCAGCAGCGCCTGCTCTTGCTGTTATCAGCGACAGTAGGCGTGGGCTGACGTGTGTAGTACTCTTTCATCAGCCAATGCCTGTGTCCATCAATAAACTTTTTACTGCTGGTCACAACTGCTGGCTAATGCTGTCATCTGACAGCGTGGGAGCCGCAGCTCGCTGACCAGTGGTAATAATCTTACTGTTGATCAGAGCCTGTGTTTGCCGTGCTATCATGCGGATGACAGTGTGGCAAACAATGGACGTTCAAGTCCCCCATTCATCAGAATTCTGTCTGGGTCCAGGTTCGGGTTCGGGTACTGTTCTGATACCCAAATTGAACTTTTTTTTTAAAATCAGATCATTTTTATTGATTATTTGATTTTATAAAAAATTACATACATTAAACATAAAAGTACAAAACTTAACTTTTTTTAGATGTTCGTCCAAACCTGCCAGACCCTAACATCCATGGGTTCGTCCATCACTAGTCCAGAGGATAAGAGATAGCGTATTTTCACCAGAAAACTCCTTTAATGTCTTCACGTTATAATAATGTGTGGAGTAGATGTGTCTCTGTATTTCACTGAAAAAGATTCACATCTAGATCTTCACCGTCCATTACCCTCATGGTCTACAAAGCTAAAATTACAGAAATAATTTGTACACCACTGGAGATATTATTTGCTGATAATTAGTAGTCTTATAATCAGGATCAGAAGGGCGAAAGATAATAAAGACCTTATGTTGGATGTACGACCTTGAGAGCTCACAAATGCAGCATACGGCACATTCACAGATCACCAGATGTATATCTGTTTACTGTTTACTCAGTGATTGCGCTGACAGATATCATACATTATACCGTGCTCTTGTAGGTACGGCAGAAATGTTTTATTGTATGGTTTTCTTTCTCTAGAAGAATTCATGCAGCGTAAAAATAAAATGTTGGAAACATGTAAAAAAAAAAAATAACATTAAATCTCAAACAGGCTGCACTTTAATAATAAAAAATAAATAAAATAATAGACTTTTACATACATTCCCATATTGCTTGAAGTAATAGTCAACACAAAAAAATAAACAGTTTAAAATGCAAATGAAATACACTTCAAAATGCTTGAAATTATTGTCCAGGAATAGAACTTAATAAAAATGTTAAATGAACTGTAGTTTCAACAAACATTTCATAAATCAATGATAAAGGCCAAAAGAAACTTTGTAATGCAACTTATCAGAGATATCTGCTTCTTTGTCCACTTATGAGCCACTTCTCCTCCCCACTGCCTTCACAACTCCACCCAGAAAAAAAACAGCTCTACTTCATCTTGCTCAAGACCAGA
Organism: Oophaga sylvatica; assembly: GCA_033576555.1. NCBI lineage: Eukaryota > Metazoa > Chordata > Amphibia > Anura > Dendrobatidae > Oophaga > Oophaga sylvatica. The sequence goes on from JARQOD010000003.1 coordinate 369,478,090, forward strand.
TCGAATGCCAGCACAGATTACACCTCCAATTATTTTTTAATAAAGAGGTGGTAGCCAACAGGAGTGAGGAAACAAGCAGAGGGAGAAACAAAAAGATCATACTGAGCTTTCTAACAAGTCCCTTACCTCACTCCACAGCTGTTTTCACATCTACACAGCTCAGTTTTGATTTATATTGTCCTCCAAGCTGCTGCTGCTTTTCTCTGCATGTTATAAAAGGATTGGCTCCAACATGTATGTGTGCTGTACTGTGTATGAGAGACATCAGAGCAACTAGATCCCTTCCACCAGCTCAGAGTCCACTGCAAATTAGGAGATAGAGCCTACAGAGGGAAAACTTGTTAAAATGTAGGATAAAAGTAATATACAGTGGGTACGGAAAGTATTCAGACCCCTTTAAATTTTTCACTCTTTGTTTCATTGCATCCATTTGGTAAATTCAAAAAAGTTAATTTTTTTTCTCATTAATGTACACTCTGCACCCCATCTTGACTGAAAAAAACAGAGCTTTTTTTGAATTTACCAAATGGCTGCAATGAAACAAAGAGTGAAAAATTTAAAGGGGTCTGAACACTTTCCGTACCCACTGTAATTGCCAGAATTTGTGTAATTTCTTGTGTACACACAGGACAGCTGGCTTCTTGTCTCCAGGAAACCATGCAGTCGAGAATCTGAAATCAGACATGCCTGATCGACATCTCTCACGATCATCAGTACCATCAGCCAAACTCATCGATATCGGCAGGTTCAGCCGCCCTTGATCTAATGTGAATGGGGGCCTAAAGAGTACAAGCCTCCTTTTCAAAAAAAACTTTTTTTCTTTCAGTTTACATTAAAAAATTTTGCACCATTTGGCTTTTAAAACTTTGTTTTCCTGCTTTTTATTTGCTGCAAACTGAGATTATCTTATAATCCTTCAGTGAGCTGGGCTTGACAGAAAAGTTTGTATCTCTTTATTTGTCTTTTACAAAGCTAATCTCAGTCGCATCAAAGGGAGCTTAACTTTTGTGTGATCATAAATCATCTAATAAAAGAGAGAGTTTGTACTCTCTGTCATATTGAAGTCACTGACAGATTCTCAGTTGACTCATTCTGCCACCAGCAATAGAAAGCGCAACATCTTGTGACATTCCAATGCAAAAATTATTTTTGCACAAATCATATGCATATAGGAAGAAAATATAGACCTCAAAGTTGTCCATGTCCTCTAGGTGTGACTTGCCTTGCTTTGGGAGCTTAGAGTGCAATTTGTCCCAAGCAGGGTAACAACCAGGGCCGGACTGGCCATCTGGCAATTCTGGTAAATGCCAGAAGGGCCTGTCTGGTCGTGGGCAGCCTTGTCTGCTATGTTGTTAAGAGAATCTGTGTTCTCAAGACACCCATACTGTTAACAGTTGTGACGGAGCACAAAGTCACTCACCCCAGTAGGCCATGGGTATCATTAGAAATATTTGTCTTGTAAATTTTGCTTTCCTCCATCCAGGCTAATATTAGTAATAATATATCCCCATTGGTGCTTGGAGACGGGGACAATATGGTCCATACCTGGTAACAACATAACAATAAAGTCAATGATGTATGATCTCTAAAATAACAATGATTTTCCAGTCACATAACTGTAATTCTGTAGGTATTTTTTATGTCGGCGCACAGTACAGGTTTCCTTGACCTACACTATCACTGAACATAAGTGCGCTAAGCTAAAGCAAAGCATTTATTGATGTATTGTAATCTGAAAGCTCGATCAGTCACAAAATGAATCATAATGCAACTGCACAGGACAAGATATGCATATAAATGTACATTATTTACACTGAGTGACTGCTTTATTATTGACACCTGTCTTTTCACGATTATGTCACACTTTGTGTGACTGCAGACTTATGAATCCCCCAGAGTGGTGGGATTCGCCAGTTTCAGACCTGGAAATGGAGGCTATGTATGAGTTATACATACCCCCGGCCAGTGGGCACAGCCTCGCTCTATGCACTTGAGCCGACGCCGCGCCCTGTCTAGACACGCGGTAGGCCAGTGGACGTGTCCAACTAGAGGGTGCAGCCTTACTCCATATACTGTAAATGTATGGAGAGGGAGTCTGCACCCACTGGCCCATATAACTCACATATACTCTTCGTTCCCCGTTCTAAAACCGGCGAATCCCGAAGCACACAATGCACATGAAAAGTCTTGAGACGGGAGTGGGAGGTTCTGATTATTGAGGATGCTAACCTCAGGTCATTAGCAGAACGGAGGGCACGGGTAGGATGGTAGGCAGAGACAAGGGAGGAGATGTAGGGCGGTGCTGAGCCATGGAGTGCTTTGTGAGTGAGGGTAATAAAGTTTGTACTAGATTCTGGAGTGGATGGGTAACCAGTGTAATGAGTGGCGCAAGATAGAGGCATCGGTATAACGATTGGTGAGGAATATGATCCTGGCTGCAGCATTCAAGACAGATTGGAGAGGGAAGAGTTTTGTAAGAGGAGACCGATTAGTAGAGAGTTACAATAGTCCAGATGAGAATGAATAAGAGAAACTTACTGTTTTTTACTGGTTTTTGCAGAGTCGAGGTGGAGATAACAAGAGCGAGCCAGTGATCGGATGTGGGGGGGTGAATGAAAGCTCGGAATCAAGTATGACCCCTAGACAGCGGGCATGTTGCTGGGGAGTAATGGTGGAACCACACACGGAGATGGCAGTGTCGGGCAAAGGTAGGTTAGTAGAGGGAGGAAACATCGAGGAGTTCCATTTTTGACAGTTTCAGTTTCAGATAGAGGGATGACATGATGTTGGAGACAGCGGTAAGACAATCACTGGTGTTTTCTAAAAAGGCAGGCGTGATATCGGGAGATGTGTATAATTGGGTGTCATCAGCATAGAGATGGTACTGGAACCCAAATCTACTGGTTGTATGTCCAATAGTCCAGTATAATTGTCCAAAATCATACCTGTATTATAGCTTTCAGTGGTTTAGTTGAAATTAAAAAAAATACTTTGTATGCAAATGGGGGGCTTAGATGCATCAATGGCTCAGTGCATCATTACGCCCCTCAATTTTCAAACTTTCATATCTTGATTGACAGCTCTCAAGCCTGAACTCTGCAGCTGTGCTCATGCAATGTTATTGCCAGCTCTCATTGTTGACCCCATTGCGCAGAACGAGATCGAGCAGCAGCTGCAGACAGGAGCCAGAAATGACCCTACGTGAGTGCAGAGGTGAAGAGCTGTTGATCGAGTTCAGTGCTGTCAATAAACATATGGCAAACAGCGGCTCTGCACACAGTACCTGTTACTCTAAATGCTGGCTCCTGTCTTCAGTCGCCACTCAGCACTGGACTGCAGACAGGAACCAAAGAGCCAGCAATAGATAAGGAAAATTTGTGGATAATCTGCACTGCTGCTATCACATATAATAGATCCAAGGATGGTTTTCTTGTCCCAATGAAGACTGTAGTACTTTGAAATGTATTGACTGAATAAAGAAAAGCCACAAATACTTTCTGTCTGGACTTGGATCTATTATATGTGATACCAGCAGCACAGATTATCCGCAAATTCTCCTTATCTGTGTTTTCCTCGTCTAATGACCCATTGGACCTACAGCAGCTGGATTTATAAGTGATAGAAATGTATATACACAACTAAATCAGGTTAACATAACCTTGTTTATCACCCTTATCTCCCTCCGATATAACCCTATTGCGCTGTCTTGTCCTCCTAGTTTTTCCAGAAAGCCAGCAATGACATTATGTGAGCATTACTGCAGAATTCAGGCTTGTGCGATATCAATCAAGATATGATAGAGTTCATTGTGCAAATGAAGGTGATGTCATACTTGTATTATTGATACATGGATTAAATTAAAGTGTACCTGTTCTTTCACACAAAATTTTCAAAAAGCATGGTTTCGCTTCCCTCATAACAAATTAAAACTGCTTTTGGTGCACATATCAATCTAATATGTCCTGGAACTGTCCCAAATCTCAAGCTATGTAGCTTTGCATTCACTTTCAGTGAACGTCCTCTCATTATTAGTATCCTGTCAGCACTATAAGAGATGGATCATCCTCACTCTCCAGAATGCATGACTCATGTTATTGTCCGATGATTTCCTTGTCCTGAACTTTAAGCTAACCTCTCTATTATGTCTGTATGCAGTTTCACAAGAAAAAGAGTAGGAGCAGAGAGACAAAGAGACACAACCACTTCCTGTAGAGAGACAAAAACACACAACCACTTCCTGTAGAGAGAAAAAGACCCACACCCATTTCCTGTAGAGAGACAAAGACCCATAGCCACTTCCTGTAGAGAGACAAAGACCCACACCCACTTCCTGAGGGGACAAAAAATCCACCACCACTTCCTCTAATTGGTGTCTGCTGCTAAAGTCGGAATACATTTAAAGCACGACTCTAGCAGTTTTTTCTTTTTCACCACTGGAGTCATGCTTTAAGCGCAAGTCCCTTGTATCCCCAGTTATAAATTCAGCCTTTGACATTCTCACTGTTTTTCGGCACAGCACCAGTCCAACGATGCCACCTTGTGAGCGCAGATTCTGAGTGTCTGGAAGTCAGAAGTTATGTCACAACTTTCAATGCAAGTCTATGAGAGCCAGAAAGGGGCCAGAATGAGGCTCTCATAGACTTACATTGATTAGTGACCTCCGGTGCACTCCAAAAAACACTGAAGAAGCCGGCAGGTCACAAACTGCAGGAGGTGGACAGGAGCGGCAGCATAAAAAAGATGAAAATGCCGGAGAGTGAGTATCAGAAAGGGGGCATTTTAACACCGCTCCAGCAGTAAAATAAAAAAGAAAACCCTGGAGTGGTGCTTTAATAAAAGTCAGTAAAACAGCAAGTTTTATAGCAGAAAGATACTTTGAAATGATTTTTCGAGGGTAAAACAACATAATTTTAGGATAACTTTCTTTGAGATTGTCTACGTAGCACATTATTTATCACATGAGATCAAGTTGTCCATAAGAATATTGATACTTTATTTTTATACATGAATTTTTTTTGTGAATAATATAAAAAACTAAAGAATAAACAAATCCATTTCTGTATACACAGAGATATACAAAGTTCATGTACAGTCTTAAACCCGTGTGTAAGTGTGAACTTTCATCTATTAAAAATCTTAAATGTCAGTCCTCTAAAAGTGACATTTCTGAAATATGACAGCAATCTTCAAGCAGAATCATTTAATCTTTGTTATGTTTCCACCTCTGGAGACTGTAGAAAATTGGATATTATGTGGTTGTATTCTCCGCTGCCAAAATCACCAAGTTGATTCATTTATAAGCCTTCTCTTATTGTATGCAAACAGACCTCATACATATGCATATACTGGAAGCTGAGAGGCCCGCTCTGTTTGAGTTCCTCAGACCAGGGCTGGACACCTGTCCTGACCATAAATGTTCATTGTCAGATAATGACTAAACAGTGAATCTTCAAGGAGTCCGTCTGCACCGGGGTGGCAGAAGAAGAAAATGCGAATGGGAGGACCATAAATGATAAATGTGATATATACCACTCTGAAGACATTGTTATTCCACTACACACTTTTGTTGTGAAATAATAATCAGAGGGATAATAATGCATTGTCAGTGTCAAGAGTACCTACAGAGCAGAAAAGGTAAGAAGTGAAACTTGAAGCTCCTTTAGCCCAATTTGAAACTGATAACAGGCCCAAGTGACTTTTATAAAATTGTGGCCTAGCTATAGGGTTTCAGAAATTATAGTTGCGCCCATGTCATGGCACATGAGCGGGATGGATTCTTTATAAGGCCAGGAAGGAGTTAAAAAATATTAAAAGATTGCACTCACTTGCCCTAGGACCACCCATTAGACGTTTTGAATATGTAGCTCCCAGTCCTTTGCTTGCTTTATTTCTTTAGTCTTCTTGTCTTTAGTCTTCTTTTCTTTTTTCTATAGTTCTATGTCTCAAGTGGTCACATGGGGCTAGACACACATTAATGCACAAAGACAAGAAGACCAAAGATATGTACAGTACAAAGACCTAAAGACAGAAGACGACAATGCTGAAGAGGAGAAAACTAAAAATGAGAAGATCAAAGATGAGAAGACAAGATAAAAAGACTAAAGAACAGAAGACCAAAGAAAAGAAGACCGAAAACGATAAGACAAGATATAAAGACTGAAGAGCAGAAGACCAAAGACAAGAAGACCGAAGATGAGAAGACCAAAGACAAGATCAAAGATGAGAAAATGAAGATATGGTCAAAGACCGAAAACGAGCAGAGAACTGGGCAGAGAGCTGAAGCAGCAGGACAGGTGAGGGATGGAACTAAGATAGGATGGAACTAGGACAGGTTGTGCTTGTGAAGGACCGAGTTTAAGAACGCAGCAATCATTCGAAATGCGTCTGTTTCACCTCCTTACACCCTTCATCCCCAATCTTGCCTAAGCATATTTTAGCGTTGTCACATCTATTTTAATCATGAAATAAAGGATTTGATTTCATGGATTGAAGCTGGACTCACTTCCTTCACAAGCAATACCAATGTCTGGCAGAGATGAGACTCCAGGCATCTCCACAACAGAAACTCACCTGGTTTCCATCAAAGGTGAGATTAATTTTTTCATTTGTTTTTACTAGGACAGGTAGGTATAATATTGTATTTTAAATCATACCTGATGCTTCATTTTTCATGCTTTGGGTCTAGAGTGAATTACAGCCATCAGGGAGATTTCAATTTGGACCAAATAGAAACTCCAGCCCAATTCAAGATCTGCCATAAACAAATGACTAAGTAGTATTAAAATTGAGAGTCCTCAGTGGTTGATACCTTTTAATGGCTAACTGAAAAGATGGTAACAAATTGCAAGCTTTCGAGACTACGCAGGTCTCTTCATCAGGCAAAGACTAAAACAAAAGCTGAAGCTTCTATCTACTGGCTAACACGGTACGAAGATACACATCTTTCCTATATCTAAGTAGTATTATAAATGGCAAATGGTAGGCCAGAGGCTTTGTACCAATGTCGTAGTTTATGGCAGTTTTTGGTGCTGTTTTTGTGTAGATTTTTTTATCAAAATCCAGAAATGGATCCACTTCAGCTAAATCATTAAAAATGCCATAAAACATAGCATAATGGTGGTTTCATGTGCTGAATTTTTTTTCTTGCATTTCTCACACTTTCTGCATTATTTGAGTCTTTAATTTTTTACAAATGCAGCAGAATAGGAAAAAGGTCTAAAAAGTGCAAAAAAAAATTTTTAAAAATGCAAGTACCGTATATACTCATGTATAAGCCAACCCGTGTATAAGCCGACCCCCCCTAATTTTGCCACAAAAAACTGGAAAAACTTATTGACTCGCATATAAGCCTAGGGTGAAAAATGATTATGCCCCCATATGATGCTCCACAGATTATGCCCCCATATGCTGCACAGATTATGCCTCCATATGCTCCAGATTATGCCCAATATGCTTCAGAGATTATGCCCCCATATGCTCCAGATTATGCCCCCATATATTCCACAGATTATGCCCCCGTATGATCCACAGATTATGCCCCCATATGCTCCAGATTATGCCCCCATATGTTCCACAGATTATGCCCCCATATGCTCCCATATGCTCCAGATTATGCCCCATATGTTCTACAGATTATGCCCCCATGTGCTCCAGATTATGCCCCATATGTTCCACAGATTATGCCCTCATATGCTCCAGATTATGCCCCCATATGTTCCACAGCTTATGCCCCCATATGCTCCAGATTATGCCCCCATATGTTCCACAGTTTATGCCCCCATATGCTCCAGATTATGCCCCCATATGCTCCAGATTATGCCCCATATGTTCCACAGTTTATGCCCCCATATGCTCCATATTATGCCCCCATATGCTCCAGATTATGCCCCCATATGCTGCACAATTATGCCCCATAGTATAGGCCTCATATGCTGCTGCTGCAAAAAAAAATGACATACTCACCTCTCGTTGCTGGGGGCCAGGTGCTGGTGTCCTGAGCAGGCAGTGACAGCGGCGCGCTATGGGGGACAGGTGCCGGTGTCACCGCTCGCTCAGGACCCGGCACCTGAGATATTTACCTGTCTTCTCTCCAACGCTGCGCTGCTTCCTAGGTCTGACTCCTCTGGCTGTGAATGATCTGGCAGGGGGCGGGGCGCGCACTAACGACATCATCGCGCCCTCTGCCTGAACATTCACAGCCTGAGGAGTCAGACCGAGGGAGCACCGCGCAGTGGTGGCACGGGGACAGGTAAATATAGCTATACTCACCCCTCCGCCGCGCGTCCCTGCAGCCTCTCCTCTTCTCCCGGCGGTCTCCGCAGCGCTTCAGTCCTGCAGCGGTCACGTGCTACCGCTCATTAAAGTCATGAATATGTGCATATTCATGACTTTAATGAGCGGTGCCATGTGACTGCTGCAGGAAGGAGCTGTAGATCGTGGGAGAAGCAGGGGGGCTGCAGAGACCGCGCCGGCGGAGGGCTGAGTATGATCCGACACCCCTGCTCCCCCTCCCCCGCCGACCCCCGTATATGACCCGCGTATAAGCCGAGAGGGGGACTTTCAGCCCTAAAAAATGGGCTGAAAATCTCGGCTTATACATGGGTATATACGGTAAATCATTTTTGTTTACAAGCCATAAAAATTACTGCAAAAACTGTAAAAAAATATCACTTATGGCAAATTCATTGCAAAAACTTCGGAAGTTAAAGATTAAACCATGCACTTAAATGGGGTTTGCAGTGTGTGCACGGGTTTCTCACTCACATGAATGGCCATTTTGAGTAACAGCCGGACCCTTTCACCTCACACTGCTAGTTCTGCTAGTTTTTTCCTGACAATTCTCGACATGTATTTATGCACTAAGATGTATAAATGAAAGGTGTGTTAAGGTCAGAAAGCTCCTTTCCTTTGTTACCACATATCTATCACCCCTGAAGGGGAGCACATGTTCTGCCTTGCTATAACAGCCCATAATTTTATTATTGTGCTTATTTCAAAGAGGACAAAAATGAAGCACATTCTGGATAGATCAGAACTTGTTTACAGTGAAAGGTTCTGCCAGGTTAATAAATTGCTCAAAAGATTTTGAGGATGGAAAATCTGCCAAATCTGTTGCAACGATTGCTGCCAGGCAAAACGTATAGTAACACAATGAGAATTTTATTTAAAGGCATGTTTATCCAAAGCCATGTGTCCAATGTTTGCTAAGAAATCAGAACAATATGTAATATTATTTGATAGTACAACTGGTAGTGAGGTATGGACTCTATGTCTATACCCAGAGGCATAGCTAAACTCTCAAGAGCCCCTGGGCAAAATTTGAACCTGGGCCCCCACCTCCATGTTGGTCAGATGTTTGGGCCTTTGTAGCATTCTAGATCCTATAAAGATATATGTGTATTGTTCACCCTCAATGTAATCATGTTCCCATCTTATTACCTTCCTGTAATGGTGACCTCTATCCTGGCCCTTTCTTGTAATAATGTCTCCCATCCTGGGCCCATTTCTGTTATAATGTTCCTGATATAATTTACCCCATCAGGACCCCTTCTTGGTATAATATTATTATTATTTATTTATATAGCACCATTAATTTCATGGTGCTGTACATGAGAAGGGGTTACATACAAAGTTATAGATATTGTTTACAGTAAACAAATTTACAATGACAGACTGGTACAGAGGGGAGAGGACCCTGTCCTTGTGGACTTACATTCTACTGGATAATGGGGAAGAAACAGAAGGCTGGGGGTGCGTCAGCTCTGGTGGTGGTGGCGGCGAGGCGGCAGCTCTGGTGGTGGTGGCAAGGTGGCAGCTCTGGTGGTGGAGGCAAAGCGGCAGCTCGGGTGGTAGCGGCGAGGCGGCAGCTCGGGTGGTGGTGGTGAGGCGGCGGCTAGGATAGTGGTGGCGAGGCGGAAGCTCGGGTGGTGGCGGCGAGGCGGAAGCTCAGGTGGTGGCGAGGTGGCAGAATGGTTATTGCAGGCTGTAGGCTTTCCTGAAGAGATGGGTTTTCAGGTTCCGTCTGAAGGATCCAAGGGTGGTGGATAATTGTACATGTTGAGGCGTGGAATTCCAAAGGATGGGGGATATTCGGGAGAAATCTTGGAGGCGATTGTGTGAGGAACGAGTAAGTGTGGAGGATAGTAGGAGGTCTTGGGAGGATCGAAGATTGCGTGAAGGATGATATTGGGAGATTAGTTCAGAGATATAGGGAGGGGACAGGTTGTGGACGGCTTTGTAGGTCAGTGTTAGTAGTTTGAACTGGATTCGTTGGGGAATTGGGAGCCAGTGCAGGGATTTGCAGAGGGGAGAAGCAGGGGAGTAGCGAGTGGAAAGGTGGATTAGTCGGGCAGCAGAGTTGAGGACAGACTGGAGTGGTGCAAGAGAGTTGACGGGGAGGCCACAGAGGAGGGTGTTGCAGTAATCAAGGCGGGAGATGATGAGGGCATGCACAAGAGTTTTAGTAGATTGAGGGCTGAGGAAGGGACGTATTCTGGAAATGTTTTTAAGTTGGAGGTGGCAAGAGTTTGGATGTGTGGATTGAAGGACAGGGCAGAGTCGAGAGTTACTCCGAGGCAGTGGATTTCAAGTGCAGGAGAGAGCGTGATGCCATTTACCATAATAGATAGATCGGGAAGGGAAGATACGTGAGATGGAGGAAAGATGATGAGTTCGGTTTTGCCTACATTGAGTTTTAGGAAGCGAGAGGTGAAGAAGGAGGATATGGCTGATAGACACTCCGGGATTCTGGACAGCAGAGAGGTGACAGATGGGCCAGAGAGGTAGATCTGAGTGTCGGCCGCATACAGGTGTTACTGGAAGCCATGGGACTTTATGAGTAATAAAGTAGTAATAAAGTAATAATATCCCCCATCCTGAGACTTTTCTGTAGCAATATCTCCCATCCTGGGATTCTATCCCCCATCATGAGCCTCTTCCTGGTATAATGACACCATCTTGGGGCCCTTCCTTCTATAATGTCCCCAATCCTGTGCACCTTCCTAGTATAATGTCTGTTCTGACTCTGTTTTCCAGCACATTAAAAAACATAAATGATTCTTTTTACCTTCCTCTGCTCCTTTTCTATGTCTTGCAGCTGACTTCAACATGCCAGCCATGGGCAGTGTATGACGTTACTCATATGCGCCACTCGTGTAAGGCTTGCCGACAGAAGCTGCGGGCCCCTGATTGGTTACTGGCATGCATTGTAGCGCCGGAAGCCAGTGGGTCGCTGCATTGCAATACACTTCAGATGAATGTGTGTCCTTTACATAGAGACATCTACACTTTAAGAAACATTACACTCACCATGCATATCACTATCCTGGCTCTGCAGCTCTCCCACCCAGTTCTCTGCTGACTTACTCTCTTTTTTACTCTAGTGTTTTCTTCAATCTGTACTCTTTAGCAACTTCGGCACTCACTAGACTTAGGTCAGTCAAACCCATAGACTATCTAATATGTATGGTAATTCCCTAAATAGGGAGGAGTGGGCATGCTGAACTTCAATGCCTGATCCTTTTGTTTTCAGGAGAGATAAGCTGCTACTAGAAGAATCTTCGTTTATAGAACATATATGTCTGGGTTGGATTCAACCAAGCCAGGGCAAAATGGTGGCCAACGGCCACGGTGGTCTCACCGGCCGGAAGGCCATCCTCAGCAGAATAAAAAGTGAGAAGTTGTGGAAGGGATGCAGGTGTCATGATTGTGGACAGGGTTACCTTCCCGGTCCTCGCAGGGTTAATTTTGTATGGCCTCCTTTTGGTTTGAGGAGGTATATATAAACCCGCCCCTGTCTGGGGTTCCTTGTCAGTTATACATTCATTCCTGGTTGTGTGTCTGACCCCCTGGTGTGCTTGCATACCAGGGGGTCACTCCCTCCTAGACCCTTCACAGTCCGGCTTCTGCCCCCTACATTCGACTGAAACTGCACTCATCAAAGTGACCAATGATCTTCTGACAGCAAAACGTAACAGTGACCACTCTCTACTCATTCTCGTAGAACTTTCAGCAGCTTTCGACACGGTTGACCACCGTCTCCTACTGTCTAGGCTCCAGTCACTAGGCATTAAGGACACTGCTCTCTCCTGGTTCTCCTCCTATCTTTCTGACCGCTCCTTCAGTGTTTTGTTCTCTGGCTCCACGTCATCTCCTCTTCCTCTCGCTGTCGGGGTACCTCAGGGCTCAGTCCTTGGCCCCTTCTCTTCTCTCTCTACACGGCCCCAATTGGACAGACCATCAGCAGATTTGGCTTTCAGTACCATCTTTATGCTGATGACACACAACTATACACGTCATCCCCCGACCTTACCCCCACTGTACTACAGAACGCCATCGACTGTCTGTCCGCAGTCTCCAACATCATGTCCGCTCTCTGTCTGAAACTCAACCTCTCCAAAACTGAACTTCTTCTGCTCCTGCCGTCTACTAACCTCCCTAAATTTGACATTTCCCTCTCCGTGGGCGGCACCATAATAACACCCCGGCAGCAGGTTCGCTGTCTGGGTGTTATGTTTGACACCAATCTCTCCTTCACCTTCCATATACAATCTCTTGCCCGCTCTTGCCGCTTAGACCTAAAAAATATCTCTAGAATCCGCCCTTTTTCACCATGGAAACAACAAAAACACTCACTGTAGCATTGATCCACTCCCGCCTGGACTACTGCAATGCTCTATTACTTGGCCTCCCCGTTACTCGACTATCCCCTCTCCAGTCCATACTGAATGCAGCAGCCAGGGTCATCCATCTGGCTAATCGGTACTCGGACGCGTACACTCTTCGCCAGTCCTTACATTGGCTGCCCATTTATTATAGGATCCAATTCAAAGTACTTGTTCTCAACCACAAAGCTCTCCACAGTGCAGCACCCCCCTACATCTCCTCCCTCATCTCTGTCTATTGGCCCAACCGACCGCTGGGCTCTGCAAATTACTTTTGACTAACCTCTGCACTAAACTGTACCTCCCACTCCCGACTCCAAGACTTCTCCCGCGCTGCGCCAATCCTCTGGAATGCTCTACCCCAAGAAATTAGGATTATCCACAATTTGCATGGTTTCAGGCGCTGCCTCAAAACACATTTGTTCAGAGCGGCCTATCACGGTCACTAATCAAAGTCATTCTAGGTGTAAGTGTGGGTGTGTAGACCATTCACTATCTCCATCCATCCCTCACTCCCTCAAGATGGCTGGACCATCATTGTAAATACACCATTGTATATACACACCTATACTTTGCAGCTCCCCCACCTCATTGTAGATTGTAAGCTCTCACGAGCAGGGTCATCTTATTTTGCTTTAATTATTGTATTGTTAACGTTGTTACTTTTGACTTGAGTTTTGAAACTTTCAAACCGTAAAGCGTTGCGGAATATGTTGGCGCTATATAAATAAAGATTATTATTATTTTGTCCGTTTGCCTCTCAGTGTATGACCCAATCTGTTTGCTCGTTCTGTGCATTGCCTTGTGACTCTGTTATTACTGTCTCTTCCGGCTCTGACCTTTTGGCTTGATTACTCTTACTTTGTACCTGTCTACCCCATTTGAACTGCACTGTTTTCTCTGGCTTCCTGAGTCCACTTGGCTATGTCCTGACCACTCTCCACATCTCACCCTTTTGTACCTCATCATCCTCCTGGCTTGACTTTGGCATGTTCTGACTACTCTCCGGCATCTCTGATCCCTGCCGCTACTCGGCGCCTGACTCCGCCCCTGGCCACTCCCCTGGTGGTCACGTGCTTCAGGTCCTGCTCTGCGGCAGGTAAGCTCACTGTAGCTCTCCTCTCACACTCTCTGACCTCTTAGTATCTGTGCGCAGACTCCTTCTGTAAGTCTGCAGCAGGGGTCATGATAGCAGGATCAGCCTGTCTCAATAACGAATGTACAAAACCTCAGGGGTAACAGGAAAAAAACTTGGTTTCACTGGAACAGTTCATGATGATTACAGCTCTCCACAGTTATTCAGTACACCGATCCAACTTCCCCTCGTTGTGTGATGAACCCAGCTCTTTTCCAGCATCTCCTGACTCCTGCATATAGCACTATACGGGCACTAAAACTTCTCCTCTCAGCCTGGACCTTGGCATCCATGGCACCTCAGGCTTACAGGAAAGTAACTCAGCTCTCTTCCCACTGCTGACAACTAATGATCGTATCAAGACATCCTTCGTCTGATCCCTAACTGGCGCCACCTGGCAGTTGGGCACTTCTTGAATAGTGCAGAACATTACGTTGCATGCGGCAGCACAGATTTCTCTGGAGATCCGTCAGCAATATCCTAATATTTAAAAAAAAATCCATATGAAAATGGGGCCCGCCACACCTGTGCAGTAGCAGCTATTGGTGTATATAGAGGTGATCCCATAGCTGCTATTGTGCATGCGCCGGTGGTGCCGTCTTGCTGGAGAAAAAAATTCCTCCAAGATTGCGCTGCCGGCGCATGCGCAGTAGGATCACCTCTATATACACCGATAACTGCCACTGCACAGGCGTGGTGGGCGCCATTTTCAAATGGATTTTTTTTTTTAAAAAAAAAATATCAGGAGAACCTCAACCATAATAATTAAATACACAGCACACATGCGATTATACTGCAGCGCAGACGCCTTGGCTGGCACTTGCTTTAAGGAGGGTTTTTTTATTCTTTAATATATATATATATATATATATATATATTTATATATACAGTACAGACCAAAAGTTTGGACACACCTTCTCATTCAAAGATTTTTCTGTATTTTCATGGCTATGAAAATTGTAGAATCACACTGAAGGCATCAAAACTATGAATTAACACATGTGGAATTATACATTACACTTTACAAAAAAGTGTGAAACAACTGAAAATATGTCTTATATTCTAGGTTCTTCAAAGTAGCCACCTTTTGCTTTGATTTCTGCTTTGCACACAGAAAAGGTGAACGGATGGACTCTGCATGCCTGGTTCCCACCATGAAGCATGGAGGAGGTGGTGTGATAGTGTGGGGGTGCTTTGCTGGTGACACTGTTGGGATGTATTCAAAATTGAAGGCATACTGAACCAGCATGGCTACCACAGCATCTTGCAGCAGCATGCTATTCCATCCGGTTTGCGTTTAGTTGGACCATCATTTATTTTTCAACAGGACAATGACCCCAAACACACCTCCAGGCTGTGTAAGGGGTATTTGACCAAGAAGGAGAGTGTTGGGGTGCTACACCAGATGACCTGGCCTCCACAGTCACCAGACCTAAACCTAATCGAGATGGTTTGGGGTGAGCTGGACCGCACACCGCTTCAATTTTGAATAAATCCCCAACAGTGTCACCAGCAAAGCACCCCCACACTATCACACCACCTCCTCCATGCTTCATGGTGGGAACTAGGCATGTAGAGTCCATCCGTTCACCTTTTCTGCGTGCAAAGCAGTAATCAAAGCAAAAGGTGGCTACACCTTCAGTGTGATTCTACAATTTTCATAGTCATGAAAATACAGAAGAATCTTTCAATGAGAAGGTGTGTCCAAACTTTTGGTCTGTACTGTATGTATACATGTATATGTAATATTCATTATGTAAATTAGGGGGCAGGTCAGTGAGGAAACAGTGACCTATCAGCAGTCTTCACTATGAATACCTAATCAGAGCACCACAAATACCCCCCACAGCCCTGCCATGGGGCATGAGCATATCATTAACTGAAAACTGAAAATAAAGATTAAACAACAACCACAAGACTGATTTCATCACCAGGTATCATTGTAATCAGTATGACGGCGCCGACCTGACAATGTATGCAGGTTACTGTGCACAATCCTGCTGACAGGTTCCCTTTAAGATCTCTCACTCTTATCCGTTCGGTCAAGTACGACTCTTGGTCATTTCATTGCTCATTGCTCACCAGGCAATTCTATCATACGTTGCTTCTATCAGTTCTCCAATGGTCATTCCTAGGTCGCTCTTGATGGTGTTGATCTAGTGGGTTCTTGGCCATCTTCTTCTCCTTCCACTGACTGATCCAAGCATGACGTCTTTCTCCATAGACTGCCTCTGCATAATGTGGCCAAAATCCACTAATTTTTGTTTGGTTATTGTTAAAAATGCTTATTTTAAGTATATTTTTCAAGGACTTGTTACCAGATGCGATACTTTAAAGAAAATGTCATGTTTCTTATAAAAAAAAAATGTAGTGGTTTATTGGACTGTCCATCAAAAAAACATCATTACAGGAAAACATAAAATGAGTGAAATAGTTACGAAAAGATTGTCCATTTGTCCATAGCAAAGCTTGTACACATCTTTCCTTGGTGTCCTGAATGGTAAAATGACATTCTGGCCTTGTCAGCAGCGTCTTAGAGAAACAACACGTGGTTGCAGCTGTTCATTCATCATAGTCCTTGTCCCATGTGTCTGTGGAGAGAGTGAGCGAGCAACCGCCCCCCTTCATGTAGCCATTATATATACGTCCCTTAGATCACGTGGTCTCTGTATATGGAGATGACACTTTACCATACAGAAATAGCATCTGTGATGTCAGCGAACGTTAATGTGCTCGGTACAGAATTGAGTGTATAAAGAATAAATCCTTAACCAATAATTAATATTTAACAATTCCCCCTTTTGAGGGTGATAGACATTAATTGGAACCCTCAAAGTAGAGAAGTTCATCTTTAGGATAATCAGATCTTCTTTCTTCTTTTTCTTCTTCTTTGGCAAAAATAATTTAATTTCTATAATAATAATAATAATCATAATAATATCAGATTATTGTTATATGCACTCAATAACATAATTATGTGAATTCATGTTATGGTAAGCCGTGACCAATATTCATATAAAATATATATTATACTTTCCTAAACCTAAATTGAAGCGTCTCGGTCCAGTCATCATCATCTGATGTCTTCTGGTCTTCATGTTGATGCCTTGTTCTTGATTCTTTTAAAACACAGTCTTTATATGATAATTCCTTTGAAATAACATGTAGATATTGTAGAGACCGTGTGTCATGTGTTCATCAAAGTCCATAAATTCAAATGTTGATAAGAAAACAAAGTCCATTGATGAAATGAAGCTTTAATATCTGAGCAGTGTCACCTTTAAGACCTGGACTTACATTGGCTCGCCTTGGATATTTCTGGAATCCTCCATGCCATCCGCAATGGTCTTGGAACAGGTGTGACATCTTTGGTCAGCAAAGCAAGGGTTAAAATGACTCTTCCTTGCTAAAGATAGCACCATAACCAGTCCTTAGTCCTAATACACAGGACTCATGTATGTCAGGGTTGTAGCTTCCTGACAACTTATTGTTCACTAGCTTTCATTGAAGCTTCATAGGTGATAGGAAACCACTGGAACGTGATAAAAGCATGATAACACAGTTCATATTAGCATCATAGGATCATCGTCCTCTGCCATTGTGTCTGTCAGTGGTGGATACTGCAGTTGTGGCTGTCAGTGGTGAATACTGAAGTCGTGGCTGTCAGTGGTGAATACTGCGATCGTGGCTGTCAGTGGTGGATACTGCAGTTGTTGTCAGTGGTGAATACTGCGATCGTGGCTGTCAGTGATGAAATGAATTGTGATTGACACAGTCTATTATTACTCAGACATCATATAGCCTTTTTACCTTCTGGAACTTCGGCTTTTTCTTCTTGTAACTTTTTAAATTTACTTGAATTTAGAAATATGAAAAGTCTTTATTAACGTAATTCCAATATCTTGCTTGAAGTCTTCATTCCCTATTCTATACCAAATCTGGTAATTTTCCTAACCTATAATATCACAGCGTACCATAGCAATCAGTAATATCCATAGAATTATTATCAGAATAGTAATATGGAATTCATGTTTGTGTAATAAAACAATCATAAATGATAATGCATTATTAACCATATTCTTCATGAGATAGAACATTTTTATGTCATTGGTGTAATTACCTTTTCAACCCATAGGTGTCAGTGTGTTTTTCATGTAACAAGTGTTTCCATCTTTATTACTAAAACTTTATTAATGGAATATATTTATTAGACCAATAATAAGTAAGAATGTATAGCCATGAACCAAAATGTGAATATGAGTGAATGAATGAATGAAAGAATTATTGTATTTACTCAGAATTAGAACATTTTCTTCTAATGAACCGATATCTTCACTATATTTAATGAAGCAATATTCTTGTACTTGACATTACTTTATTAAATATTGATGTTTCTTTCTTGATTGAGATAAAAAATAAAAATTAAGAATCAAAAATAGAGATAAAAGAAGAATAAAAATTAAAAAATTAAAAATAAGAATAAAAACAAAAATAAGAATAAAAATAAAAATAAGGCCTTTATATGTTTATGACAAATGCTGAGTAGTTATGTTCTCAGTAACACATACCCTTAATATTTCCATTATCTGGATGATTTCATATTTGTCATGACCTTGTGTTACCAAAATGTTCATATTTTTGCATGAAATCCCCTTCTTAGTGTAAAGAAATGACTCTTTATAATACTTAATGTTATTATCTCTAGTAGTTATACCATTGTACCTTTTATATTCTTTAAAATGTTTGAAAAAGACGTATTGATGAAATGTGATGATGTATTCAGGATCAAAACACATTTCCCCCTTAATACCGGAAAAAAAATATTATTTTATGAAATAATTGATTTATCAAAAACAAAATGAAAAAAAAATAATTGTTTTATAAATTATTTATGTAACTTCTGTTTTAGCTTTATACCATATATTTGTCTGAAGATGTGTACCATCTATGTAACCATTAAAAATAAAAATAACATTGAATATCATAAAATTATCTTTTGGTAAAAAGGAAAAAAAATAATCTAAATGTAAATTTTCTTGATAAACCATTTTGATGTGTGATTACACTTATCTACTATTAACTAAAAAAAATAATTACTAAAGAAATATATATTGAGTAGATAATATTTCATTATGTATCTTAATATTCTAATAATTGAACTGATTTGTATTATTTCTCATAAAAACAAGTTGTTGTTTTCTCGCATAACATGAATTATGATACTTCTTTCATACATCACACGTACATTTTCTCTTAGCAGCTGCTCATACACGCATCTGTCATCTGTCACTCAGACTGTGACACGGATAAATTTACACCACAGATTCTCATACAAAAAGGTTGGAATACATATATTTTTTTAACCCAAATAATTGTATCCTAATTATCAATGCGCATTGTAAACTACTAAATTTAATATTTTAATATTTCTTTGAATATTCCCCAAATACACATAACAAACTTTGTGAACCATTCTATAGATAAAAGGACTCATAAGAAAATTTGGTTATGAGCTGTTTCTATATTTGGTGCAAGGGTTTGCAACTGAAATTGAACCCTAGAACTTAAGAGGCCTAAAGAAAAATTCTTTGACTTGCAAAGGCCGAGCTCACAGAGGCTACAAGAGCTTTAAGATGCAACCACTGAAATAGGGTATATGGTAGCCTTATAATTAGAACAGTTTAAATGTCACATGTGTGACTGTCATGCAGTAAGAACATATTGCCATGCAAATAAATAACTTCAAAATGTTAGCAACACACAAAAACTAAATTTAGATTCAGTTAGTTATATATTATTTCCTTTTTTAAGTGTTAAATATATATATATCATGCAGTTATTATAAATTCCTGTGTAAATAAAGGAATAAATCCATGTAAAAGAGTTTTTCCCGATTAAGTCCTACTTTGAAGTGAAAATTCTAAGGATAAATAAGAGATAAGATTAAATATCATATACAAAACAATTGCAATGTCTTATACAAATATATATATTGGCTTTAATGTAATTCTAAATATTACTATAGTATATTTTAATTATATCACTATAGATATAGATATACAGTTATACAATTTCTATTTATACAAGTATACTATATACTGTATACTGTATGAATATATATATATATATATCTACAAAAGCTGTGAACTACAGAATTATATTTATAAAATAATTACAAATAACTGAATAATATATTGTATAATATTTTTACACAACATATAATTTCATTTTCAGTCAATTCCTAAACCAAATCTTATTTCTTGTCAAAGATGTCCTGGAAAACTCTGTTAATCATTTCTTTTTTTAATGATTGTTTGAGCAGCTCCGATAATGAGCTGTAAATTGAAGCCTTAGATAAGTCATTTTGAGACATCACCTGTTCCTGTCTTTCAATGTCCGCCATTTGTCTCTTTACAGAGCCGTCTGAACTTTGAATTATTAACTCTTTCTGCAAAGCGGACTTTTGGATTTTTTTATAGGGCTTATAACTAATATGTAATTTCCTCCGTATGTCATAGATTTGATTCCGGGGATGACTCAGTTTAGGAGATTTTGACACTGGCTTTTGAAAAGATCTTACTCTGTCTATTTGATTTATTTTCCTATCACGATTCTCATGTTTTCTAGCAAAATCAAGGAATTGCGCACATTCAAATAAAGTATCTTTTTGTGACGCAATAACACGAGATACAGAATTTAGGAATCCAAATTTGTCCACAAAATACTTTATCATTGATTGTGTTTTGACATTGGTAATTAGAGTTTTGTACAACCTTTCAAATATGGACATGAATGTAAAAGTACATTCTTTCCGACCAATCCTTAATTTTTGAAGAATCTCAATATCTGGACAATTTTCATTTAAGGCACAGAAAATCAGAATTTTCAATCTGTCTTTATCATCTAGATCTCCATGTAAGTTATCACAAGTCAACTTCAATGTTAAGCGTCTGGAAAAGGTTGCAGGAAGCCACAATTTAAATAATTGATTTTTCCAGCATTACTTAAATCAAGCTTATCAATAAAGCTTTCGAAGATTTCAGAATTTCTGCATACATGGATTTTGTTATCATATGCAGGAATGATTTTGCATAATTTTAACAAATTTTTCCTAACTTTAATTTGGAGTTGGGCCTCTGAATTGTCTTCTATTTTTGGTGGCCTTTGTACATCCGTCTCTCGTACGTCATCTGCATCAGTTCTCAAGTCTCCTCCCATGTTCCCTCCTACATCAGTTCTCAAGTCTCCTCCCACATTTCCACCATCTTTTTTTACGTCATCAGAGACAAGGTCACCTTGAGTAGCCATTACAGAAACATGTCCCACATCTTGCTCAATTTCCTCTTTACAGTCAATTTCGGGAACATCACTGGTATGATCTGACACTATTTCTACACAGTCATCTTTAGATTTCTCTAATACAAACTTGTGAAATACATGAACCAACTGTAATATGTTTTTTAATTTCTCTCTTTCTCTATTAAAGGACACCAGCTTAGATTCTAGCTTTAGATTTTCCATTTCACATTCTGCATATAAGCTGAGCCATAAAACTTCTAAATTAGACTGATCTACAGACATAAATTTCAGTCTACTTTGCTTAGAAAAAGAAGTAATGACATCCATTGTTTCTTACCTTGAAATATCTCAGCTTGTAGCTCCTTTCTTGGACAATGCTCTTGTCATCAGCACGTCTGATTCCTGTAGTCAACTCTTAGTCCTCATTCATAGGTTCTTTTCTTGATCCTGAAATATCGTAGTGTGATTTCTTTGACGACTTGCACATCTGACGTCTTTTTGCTTCTATTCCTCCTCCCCTTGCAAGTTATCAAAAATTCACACTCTAAAAATCAAGTGTGACTGGCTGGCTCTCCAAAATGTTAAAAATGCTTATTTTAAGTATATTTTTCAAGGACTTGTTACCAGATGCGATACTTTAAAGAAAATGTCATGTTTCTTATAAAAAAAAATGTAGTGGTTTATTGGACTGTCCATCAAAAAAACATCATTACAGGAAAACATAAAATGAGTGAAATAGTTACGAAAAGATTGTCCATTTGTCCATAGGAAAGCTTGTACACATCTTTCCTTGGTGTCCTGAATGGTAAAATGACATTCTGGCCTTGTCAGCAGCATCTTAGAGAAACAACACGTGGTTGCAGCTGTTCATTCATCATAGTCCTTGTCCCATGTGTCTGTGGAGAGAGTGAGCGAGCAACCGCCCCCCTTCGTGTAGCCATTATATATACGTCCCTTAGATCACGTGGTCTCTGTATATGGAGATGACACTTTACCATACAGAAATAGCATCTGTGATGTCAGCGAACGTTAATGTGCTCGGTACAGAATTGAGTGTATAAAGAATAAATCCTTAAACCAATAATTAATATTTAACAGTTTATCTTACTTACAGCGACAGTTTTGGCTTGACTTGGTCCAAGACGTCTCTGTTGGTGATCCTCGCTGTCAAGGAATACGTAGAAGTGTTTGCTAAGGAGACACTCTATATATCAAAAGCGAAATACAACTTAGTCCAAATCAGACATGAGGTGCCTCTTTGTTCCCTGACTGTGAAGACTTACAGATATATACAAAAGTGATCACATTAGAGGATTAATAATTGAATATAATAATATAAAATGTCTGTAAACAGGAGCCTGAGTTTATCTTCTCACTATTTGTTCTCATGTAAAGCCTTCTCTCCTCTGACTTCACTGCTAAAAACTTGCGAAAGTAGAAAAATTCATGGGCTGTTGCTTACTACTTGGTATTTCCACCGTGCGGATTTATATACTGCAGCATAGTAAAACTGATGAGCGGAGAATGGGAGAGAGGCTTAATTTCCTCTCGTCCCAGTTTGTCCTGTATTTTTGATATTACTCTGCATTTAACAAGACTTCAGATGTTTAATCTTTTCTATGGATCTGTTTTTATACATCATGTAACACAGGCAAAGCAGATTGTGTCACTAATGGCGAATTATTAACTCCAGTTCTCTCCATGCGGTAAAGCTCTAGGGGTCCGATTCATTATTGCATTTGCGTCTTTTTGGTCAAATTGTTTTTGTTTCTTTTTTCCCTGCTTTACATATGCATTTTATTCTTTTTTTAATTTGTGTCCTATTTTATGTGCATCTGCTTGTCTGCTTGTTTTTATGTTTGTCATTTTACGACTGTTTTTCGATTTGCAATGATTGAGTCTGATACATCATTGCAACTTTTGAAAAAGTTGCTCATTTTTTGCTAAATTTTTGTCAAGTCAACCTCTTCCTGTATGCCTGAATATATTTTTTTATAAAAATTTTGTGACAAGTTAATAGAAGATGTGACTTCTTGCACAAAAAAGTCGCAAAAGGTTAAAGGCAAATAAAAAAAGCATAACTGACATGGCGAAAAATTTATGAACCACTGCACCATTTTGAAAATACTGCAAGACAAAAAAAAATGCAAAATAGTGCCCTTGATGTTTGTGACAGTGGACACATAGAGAGAAGTGGGCCCATAAAGAAACACAACAGGGCACAAAAAAAATTAAAAAGAAGTCAAACGTTTTTTAAGTAAGTCTTCTTCACTGTTTTGGTGACATAAAAAACAGGACTAAAGCAAGCTTCCTAAACTAAAAAAATTGCCTAATGTCAAAAAAACATCATCTACTATATAACTGTCTTATCCCGTCTGTCTGTCTGTCTGTCTAGGAATTCCCGCGTCGCTGATTGGTCCAATCACGACTCAGGGCTAACTCTGCCCATGTGGGTCATGTGACTCACCAAACTGCCCATGATGTACTGAACTTGTTTTGTCAGTTACAGTGTCTGATGTACTTTCTGTCATGTTTACTGAACATGGGTAAACACAGTGACATGAGGTAATACACAGGTGACATGAGGTAATACACATAAAATGAGGTAATATACAGTAACATGAGATAATACACAGTAATGTGGGGTTTAATACACAGTAATAAAAGGTTAATACACAGGTAACATCTACTATAAATTGTCTTATCCCGTCTGTCTGTCTGTCTGTCTGTCCAGAAATCCCGCATCGCTCATTGGTCCGGCAGCGGCCAACAGCGCTGCGGGATTTCACAAAAAAAATAGCGGCCGTTAGCGGCTCATCTGCGGGACGGAGGTCAGCGACCAGGCATGGGGAGATGACCGGCGCGAGGCGCTCATACTCCCGCCGCTAAACAGCAGAAGGGGCCTCGACCGACGGCGCCGCTGACCTCTTGCGGAAGGGAGGACCGGATACTTCTGTGCGAGCGCCCGCTCATGTCCCGTTGTTCTCGCAGCGGAAGTTCCTGCACCGGCAGCGGCGCTGACACCATGAGGCTGGGATGTCAAGAGAGGACCGGGAGCGGCGCTGGGGGTCGGGGTACTTCTGCTGCGAGCGCCCGCTCAATGTCCCGGGTTCTCGCAGCTGAAGTAGCCGCGTAGGCAGCGGCGCTCTCCGGTCCTCACAATACAATTCGATGATTGGTCGCGGTCTTTCACCGCGACCAATCAACGATCTTGCCACTAAACTTAAACACCCCTGTGTTGATTGGTCGCGGACACTGCCCACGACCAATCACCCGATTTGGGCGCCACATTTAAATTGCGGCCACGACCAATCACTGATCTTGCCGCAAGCGTTAAACAAATCTGTGTTTGATTGGGCGCAGACGCTGCCCGCGACCCAAACACCGACTTTTGGGCGCCACATTTAAAATAGCGTCCGCGAAAAATCCAGCACATTCTTTGTCCCGCGTGAAAAGGAACAATCTACAGACAAACCCGCCCCCCAAGCTGTCATTCACTGTGGTACACAAAACAAAAACCCCTGGCTGCAGCAGCAAATAGTCGTCATGTCAGCGGAAACAACAGCCGCGCAAACCGGGAAAATTACGTGCTAGCTGTTGCCGTCTGCGATGTTGTCACAAGCACTATTCACAACGTGACGTCCATAAAAAAATTCATTCGGTGCCCTGGAGAGATACAAGTAACGTTAATTTAAAGTAGTGCACAACCCATTTAAACACTGCTTCACTGCTTAGGAGCGCACGGTCAGCCGCATACATATTCTAGAATACCCCATGCATTTTGATCGGGCCACCATCTAGTACTGTTATACTGTTAAAAGTTTAAATTATTATTGATCTTATCGTTTCTTACAGGAAAAACAGGAAGATATTTTAAATAACATTTTATGTATATTTTAATAGAACAAATTCATTGAGGCAAATTTGTAAAAAAAAATAATTCAGATTAGTTCAAAATTCAATTTTTTTGTTAGATTTGACTTGTGCAAATCAAGAAACATGACCTGATATACCTTAACCTTATAATATATATATTTCATTTGTTTATTATTTTATTTTTTTTTATGTGTTCACACACAAATGCTGGCTGCCATGATTTTTTTAAATAAATTCTGAAAATATAGGTATTCAGGTATTCACCAGTCCACCACCAAGTATCTAACCAACAGGATAAAGGCACAACACAGGTTCACAGATGAGATAGAAAGATAATATATAGATAATATATAATAGATAAGCTAATAGATTAGACAGATAGATAAATAGATGATAGATAGATAGATAGATAGATAGATAGATAGATAGATAGATAGATAGATAGATAGATATGGGACAGATTAGTATAGATATATAGATAGATAGATAGATAGGATATAGATAATAACAGATAAATAATGATAGATAAGGTATTTAAGCATACAATAATTGAATGTGCTTAACCAATAATTACATCAAATAAGGTATACCAACTCAAAATGGTATACATAAGGTGCATACATTATCCATCAGAGCAATAGTGTTATAAAGTGCAGTGCATTAAGTGCAAATAATCGCACGCAACAATATGCAAGTACTGCAGAAATTCTTTAGTAACCTTGGCCAGATGTGTGCCTTGCCACAATCTGTCTTGAGTTTTGGCCAGTTCCCTTTGACCTATATTCCCTTTGGTCTGACAGGGATGTGAGCTTGGGTCTTATAAACTGTGTCCCTTTCAAATAAAATCCCAAACCCCTAAAATTTAAAAAAACAGTGGATCAAAAAGGGAAAGGGGTAGAAAATTTCAAGGGGGTTTACAAGGAAATGGGCGCATGTGACTTAATTTTTTGGGGGGCGAGCAAAGGGTTTAATACTTTTTTTCATGTGAAAATTTAGTTTTTTTTTTTTAAAAAAATTTTTTAAAAAATTTTACATTTCTGTTTTTTTCAGTCAAGGGGGTGCAAGGGGTACATTTAAAGGAAAAAAAAACTTTTTTTTTTTAAATTTACCAAAGGTGCAATGAAACAAAGAGTGAAAAAAAAAAAAGGGGGGCCAAATTTTTTCTGAACCACTGATGTAACATGGGGAAATTTTTGGGAAATTTAAAAAAAATATTTTAAGGAAAAAAACAGTTAAAAAAAAGGGAAAAAGACGCATAAAAATTTCCAATGTATAGAGCCCAACGCAATCAAAGTTACCCCTTTTTGGGGTCATTGTCGGATGAAACCTCTTTTGGGTAAAAGCCTCAATATTAGGGGGGGGAAGGAAAATGGTATTAATTTTAAAATTTTGCCTTTAAATTTTACAAAATTCAACATCCCCCGAAACCCAAAAAGTAAAGGGTTTAGCTAAATCTTACGGGTCCTAACGTGTTAGTGTGAAACCCCCCTAAAAAGTTGTTTTGAGTAGATGTGAATACCTTTTTTAAAGTCTTTTTTATGGGTAGGGGACCTTTTTGCCCAAATTTTAAAATTTACCACATGCAAAGGGGGGAAGAGCCTTTTTTAGAGAGAAATTTTTTAAAAAAAGACAAAAAGACTGAGGGGTTTTTCCCAACTAAGGAACAGTTTTTCAAATGGGAGCAGTACCCCCCAAAAAAAAAAAAAAAGAATAAAAACCCCACTTCCAAGGGGCGGAGCCCCCCCGTTTGAAATTCCCTTGAAGGAGAACCACCACCCCCGGGCCCCTTTTCCCCCTCTTTTAAAAAAACCCCCACGTTAAAAATTTTTTGATAGTGTTTTAGAATGAGTAGAAAATAGATAGATAGTTGATAGTAAAATAGATAAAAATTTTGAAAAAAAATTTACAAAAAATAAAGCACACAGAGAAAAACAATTTTAGGGTAAAGCCCCCCCGGTTTTACAGTAAAGCCAAAATTTTTAGAAGACACAAATATTAATTTTCACATGCCTGCGCCCCCTGGTTTTTTTTGGGGTTTTTACAGATGTTTTTTTTCAACAGAAAAAATTAAAAAAATTTCAAACAAAAGATAAAAAACAAAAATTTTCGTTAGAAGATTAAAGCAGCAAGTCAATTTGCTTTTGCCCCCCCCCACCCCGGCCCTTTCAATTCTCCCCCCGGGTGTCTCCCAACAACTTTGGATCAAACCCCCGGGAAAAAGCAACCCTTTTTGAAAAATCAACTTTCATTTTGTCAGAATTTTTTTTTTTTGTTTGTCCAACCCCCTTTGTTATTGACCCAATTCCCCCAAAAAGGGGTTTAAAATTTGGGGGGTTTTTTAGGGCCCTGGACCCAAAAACTCTATGTTTTGTTCCTGAGCCCCCTTTTTTTTTCCCTTTGCCTTTTTGGGAAGGTGCTCCATCTTTTGGGGAAAAAGGGATTGTTATCGCCCCAAAAAACTCTTGGGGGGTTTTGGGGGAAGTTGCTCTGGAGAATTTTTGGTACCTTTTTTAAAATTTTTGGGGTGTTTTTTGGGAAGGGCGGAGAGCCCCCTTCCCCTTTTTTTTTTGGGAACAACCCCCCCATGAGGGTTTTTTCCGAGTTAACAGTTGGGTGAACAAGAGGGGGGTAGGCTCACCCCTTTTTTTCCCAAGAGGCTTTTTCCTGATTTTCCAAACAAAAAAAAAAGGGGTTTTTATCAAGAAAAAAAAATTTAAA
>JARQOD010000003.1:369505879-369536752 GCA_033576555.1 Oophaga sylvatica
CAAGGAGGGCAGCAAAGAAGCCCCACTGTCTCTCCAGAAAAATACATCATGGACAGACTGATAGCCTTGCGCAAAAGGTACAGGCAGTAGACTGCTGCGACGTGGGTAAAAAGTTAGTTTTCCGTCTGATGAATCCCCGTTGCGAGTGTGTTGGAGACACAGGGGAAAAACCCTTATTCGAGAAGACAAGGTGAGCGCTTACCACCAGTCTTGGTCTGCATGGCCAACTGATAAGCCTCCTGAAACATTCATGTGGGTGGGGTTTGTCTTCTCAGCCAAGGGATTGATCTCTCTCACAGTCCTTGCCTAAATACACAGGCCATGAAGAAGAATGACCAGAATGTCATCCATGAGCAACTTCTTCTCCCAACCCTCCAAGAGCAGTTTGGCGATCAACAATGCCTTTTCCAGCATGATGGAGCACCTTGCCATAAAGAAAAGGTGATAACTAAATGGCTCAGGGAACAAAACATAGAGATTTTGGGTCCATGGCCTGGAAACTCCCCAGATCTTAATCCCATTGAGAACTTGTGGTCAATCATCAAGAGATGGGTGGACAAACAAAAACCTAAAAATTCTGACAAAATGAAAGCATTGATTGTGCAAAAATGGACTGCTATCAGTCAGGATTTGATCCAGAAGTTGATTGAGAGCATGCCAGGGAGAATTGCAGAGGTCCTGGAGTAGAGGGGTCAACACTGCAAATATTGACTTGCTGCATTAACTCATTCTAACTGTCAATATAAGCTTTTGTTACTCATATGTTTGCAATTATTATATTTCTGTCTGTGATAAAAACATCTGTCAAACACATATAAAAACCAGAGGGCAGCAGAGCATGTGAAAATATAATATTTGTGTCATTCTCAAAACTTTTGGCGATGACTGTATACCTGGGGGGCTCTGTACCCTACATTGTTTTTCTCTGTGCTGCTCTTATTTTTTGTGATTTTTTTCTATCTATCTGTCTATCTATCTATCTATCTATCTATCTATCTATCTATCTATCTATCTATCTATTTATCTACTCATATCTCAATCATATATCTAAAATTTTGACAGTGAGGGTGATTAATGAGTGGAACAGGCTGCCACGAGAGGTGGTGAGTTCTCCTTCAATGGAAGTCTTCAAACAGAGGCTCCGCCCTTGAGCATCTGGTGGATTTTATTATTTTTGTTTATTAAATATGGAGGTAGCTGCTCCTAGTTTGCAACTGTTCACATTAGCTTGGAAGTGCCAGTCAGTCTTTTTGTCATTTGTATATTAGCTCTCTGAATGAGCTCTCCGCCCTTCAGCATGTGGTGAATTTTAATTGCAATAAGGTCCTACCTACCCATAAAATCAGACTTTGAAGAGAGGTATTCACATCTACTCAGGAATTCAGACTTCAGTCTTAGAGAGGTATTCACACTAGACACGTTAGGACCCGTAAGATTTGAGCTCACCCTGACGTTGGTTGCTGGGCATGTATGAATCTGTCAAATTATGTGCTAATTAAAATTAACTAGCCAGTTCCTTCCTGCCCTATATATTGTAGGCTTTTTAGTCCAAAAGAGGTATCTCATCACGACAATGACCCAACTATAAGGTACACAGTGACGTTGCAGTTGGGCTCATATACATTGGCCAATTTATGCGTCAAGTACCTTCTTTTTACTGTAAATTTTCCTATAGCAATATTGCATTTTCAATTTTCCAAAATTCCACATGTACATACAGTGGTTACAGAAAGTATTCAGACCCCTTTACATTTTTCACTCTTTGTTTCATTGCAGCCATTTGGTAAATTAAAAAAAAGTTCATTTTTTTCTCATTAATGTACACTCTGCACCCCATCTTGACTGAAAAAAACAGAAATGTAGAATTTTTTGCAAATTTATTAAAAAAGAAAAACTGAAATCACATGATCATACGTATTCAGACCCTTTGCTCAGACACTCATAATTAAGTCACATGCTGTTCATTTCCTTGTGATCCTCCTTGAGATGATTCTACTCCTTCATTTGAGTCCAGCTGTGTTTAATTAGACTGATTGGACTTGATTTGTAAAGGCACACACCTGTCTATATAAGACCTCACAGCTCACAGTGCATGTCAGACCAAATGAGAATCATGAGGTCAAAGGAACTGGCCAAGAAGCTCAGAGACAGAATTGTGGCAAGGCACACATCTGGCCAAGGTTACTAAAGAATTTCTGCAGTACTGCAGTATTGTTTGCAGTGCGATATTTGCACTAATGCACTGCACTTTATAACACTATTGCTCTGATGGATAATGTATGCACCTTATGTATACCATTTTTGAGTTGGTATACCTTATTTGATGTAATTATTGTTAAGCACATTCAATTACTTGTATGCTATAAATACCTTATCTATCTATTATTTATCTGTCTATTATCTATCTATCTATCTATCTATCTATCTATCTATCTATCTATCTATCTATCTATCTATCTATCTATTATCTATCATCTATTTATCTATCTGTCTATCTATCTATCTATCTATCTATCTATCTATCTATCTATCTATCATCTATTTATCTATCTGTCTATTAGCTATCTATCTATATATTATCTATATATCTATCTTTCTATCTCATCTGTGAACCTGTGTTGTGCCTTTATCCTGTTGGTTAGATACTTGGTGGTGGACTGGTGAATACCTGAATACCTAATTTTCATAATTTATTAAAAAAAATCATGGACAGCCAGCATTTGTGTGTGAACACATAAAAAAAAAAATAATAATAACAATGAAATATAAATATTATAAGGATAAGGTATGATCAGGTCATGTTTCTTAGATTTGCACAAGTCAAATCTAACAAAAAAATTGAATTTGAACTAATCTCGAATTATTTTTTTTTACAAAATTTGCCTCAGATGAATTTGTTCTTATCTAAAATATACATAAAATGTATTTAAAATATCTTCCTGTTTTTTCCTGTAAGAAACGATAAGATCAATATAATATTAAACTTTATAACAGTATAACAGTACTAGATGGTGGCCCGATTCTAATGCATCGGGTATTCTAGAATATGTATGCGGCCGACCGTGCGCTCCTAAGCAGTGAAGCAGTGTTTAAATGGGTTGTGCACTACTTTAAATTAACGTTACTATGTATCTCTCCAGGGTACCGAATGAATTTTGTTATGACGTCACGTTGTGAATAGTGCTTGTGACAACATCGCAGACGACGCACAGCTAGCACGTAATTTTCCCGGCTGCAGCCGGCTGTTGTTTCCGCTGACATGACGACTATTTGCTGCTGCAGCCAGAGGTATTTTGTTTCGTGTACCACAGTGAATGATGGCTTGGGGGCGGGTTTGTCTGTAGATTTGTTCCTTTTCACGCCGGGACAAAGAATGTGCTGATTTTTCGCGGACGCTATTTAAATGTGGCGCCCAAGTAGGTGATTGGTCGCGGGCAGCGTCTGCGACCAATCAACACAGCACTGTTTAACGTTTGCGGCAAGATCAGTGATTGGTCGTGGCCGCAATTTAAATGTAGCGCCCAAATCGGTGATTGGTCGTGGGCAGTGTCCGCGACCAATCAACACAGCGGTGTTTAAGTTTAGTGGCAAGATCGTTGATTGGTCGCGGTGAAAGACCGCGACCAATCATCGAATTGTATTGTGAGGACCGGAGAGCGCCGCTGCCTACGCGGCTACTTCCGCTGCGAGAACCCGGGACATGAGCGGGCGCTCGCAGCAGAAGTATCCCGACCCCCAGCGCCGCTCCCGGTCCTCTCTTGACATCCCAGCCTCATGGATGTCAGCGCCGCTGCCTGTGCGGGAACTTCCGCTGCGAGAACACGGGACATGAGCGGGCGCTCGCAGCAGAAGTATCCCGGTCCTCCCTTCCGCAAAGAGGTCAGCGGCGCCGTCGGTCGAGGTCCTTCTGCTGCTAGCGGCCGGGAGATGAGCGCCTCGCGCCGGTCATCTCCCCACTGCCTGGTCGCTGACCTCCGTCCCGCAGATGAGCTGCTAACGGCCGCTATTTTTTTGTGAAATCCCGCAGCGCTGATTGGCCGCTGCCGGACCAATGAGCGACGCGGGATTTCCTGGACAGACAGACAGACAGACGGGATAAGACAATTATATAGTAGATGTTACCTGTGTATTACCTCATATTACTGTG
This sequence comes from Oophaga sylvatica, assembly GCA_033576555.1. NCBI lineage: Eukaryota > Metazoa > Chordata > Amphibia > Anura > Dendrobatidae > Oophaga > Oophaga sylvatica. The sequence goes on from JARQOD010000003.1 coordinate 369,510,027, forward strand.
TATTACCTCACATTACTGTGTATTATCTCATGTTACTGTATATTACCTCATTTTACTGTGTATTACCTCATGTCACCTGTGTATTACCTCATATCACTGTGTATTACCCGTGTTCAGTAAATGTGACAGAAGTACATCAGACACTGTAACTGACAAAACATGTTCAGTACATCATGGGCAGTTGGTGAGTCACATGATCACATGGGCAGAGTTAGCCCTGAGTCGCTGATTGGACCAATCAGCGACGCGGGATTTCCTAGACAGACAGACAGACAGACAGACGGGATAAGACAGTTATATAGTAGATGATGTTTTTCAGACATTAGGCAATTATTAGTTTAGGAAGCTTGCTTAGTCCTGTTTCTTATGTCACCAAAACAGTGAAGAAGACTTACTTAAAAAACGTTTGACTTCTTTTTAATTTTTTTTTGTGCCATGTTGTGTTTCTTTATGGGCCCACTTCTCTCTACGTGATCCACTGTCACAAACATCAAGGGCACTATTTTGCATTTTTTTTTGTCTTGCAGTATTTGTCAAAATGGTGCACGTGGTTCATAAATTTTTCACCATGTCAGTTATGCTTTTTTTATTTGCCTTTAACCTTTTGCGACTTTTTAGTGCAAGAAGTCACATCTTCTATTAACTTGTCACAAAATTTGATAAAAAAATATATTCAGGCATACAGGAAGAGGTTGACTTGACAAAAATTTAGCAAAAAATGAGCAACTTTTTCAAAAGTTGCAACTGATGTATCAGACTCAATCATCTGCAAATCAGAAAACAGTCGTAAAATGACAAACATAAAAACAAGCAGACAAGCAGATGCACATAAAATAGACACAAATTAAAAAAAAGAATAAAGCGCAAATGTAAAGCAGGTAAAAAAGAAACAAAAACAATTTGACCAAAAAAGACGCAAATGCAATAATGAATCGGACCCCTAGAGCTTTACCGCATGGAGAGAACTGAGTTAATAATTCGCCATTAGTGACACAATCTGCTTTGCCTGTGTTACAATGATGTATAAAAACAGATCCATAGAAAAGATTAGACATCTGAAGTCTTGTTAAATGCAGAGTAATATCAAAAATACAGGACAAACTGGGACGAGAGGAAATGAAGCCTCTCTCCCATTCTCCGCTCATCAGTTTTACTATGCTGCAGTATATAAATCCCGCACGGTGGAAATACCAAGTAGTAAGCAACAGCCCATGAATTTTCTACATGCGCAAGTTATAAGCAGTGAAGTCAGAGGAGAGAAGGCTTTACATGAGAACAAATAGTGAGAAGATAAACTCAGGCTCCTGTTTACAGACATTTTATATTATTATATTCAATTATTAATCCTCTAATGTGATCACTTTTGTATATATTCTGTAAGTCTTCACAGTCAGGGAACAAAGAGGCACCTCAGCTCTGATTCTGGACTAAAGTTGATATTTCGCTTTTGATATATAGAGTGTCTCCTTAGCAAACACTTCTACGTATTCCATTGACAGCGAGGATCACCAACAGAGACGTCTTGGACCAAGTCAAGCCCAAACTGTCGCTGTAAGGTAAGATAACCAAACAAAAATTAGTGGATTTTGGCCACATTATGCAGAGGCAGTCTATGGAGAAAGACGTCATGCTTGGATCAGTCAGTGGAAGGAGAAGAAGATGGCCAAGAACCCACTAGATCAACACCTGTAAGGTTCTATGTATATATTCCTGAAACTCAGTTTGTTCGTCAGCCATTTTACTTTCTGTCTTGCTGCAGCTATCTTGCCCTCAGTCAAAATGGAGTTTCCAGCTTGCATGTTCCCGCCCTGATTCTCTCCTTTGCTTCTTAAGCAGCCACAGCTGAGCAATCAGTGCTTCAGAATCTAGCCTGCAGTGAACCTGTGACTTGACTCCTGTAAGCCTTGGACCTTGTACTCCAGCTATTCCTACTGAGGAACTCTGAAGCACTTGTGGACTCTGAACCCTGCTCTTTGAAAGACCCACGTTTGCATGGACTTACGGTAACAGAGAAGAAGATCCTGAATCTGTATTGGAGAGTGATTGCTGAGCTTGGATTACTCTGGCCTGCTGTGTCTCCTGTTTCTGTGTCTGCAAACTGTGTGACTATTTCTGCCAACTTGTATGAAGTAATACAGGACTTTTCTATATCAAACCTGTGACTCCTGTGTTTTCATCGCACCCAAGCACAAGACGCTATATGAACTGTACTACATACATTACAAGATTCTGAAGCCAAAACGTTAGTGTCTGCTGGGTCTGGAAGGCTGTGTCTGCTGTACTGTGGATATCAGACGTCCGGTTGTACTTTCTGTGATGACAGTGGTTGTGACTTCTCACAACCATTCCAGGTGAGCAATTCCCTTAAGTTTTTTCTTTTTGCAGTGTTACCACAGGTAAACACTATTGTTTTTTTTTTCCTTTCTTTTCTCTTTTTTGTCTGCTGTAACTCTGGATATCAGATGTCTGGTTGAAACTTTCTGTGATGATAGTGGTTGTGACTTCTCACAACCATTCCAGGTGAGCAGTTCCCTTAATTTTTTTTTTCTCTCTGCAGTGTTGCCACAGGTGAACACTATTGTTTTTTTTTTTTCTCTCCTCTTCTTCCAGTAATCCTGTCTTAAAAGATCTGGAAAATGGAGGCCCGCATAAAGGAACTTTGCGGAGTGACTGATAATATCCTTGCAGATTTGCAGAATATAAAGACCCGTTTTACAAATCTACAGGACCTCAATAATCACAATTTGCAAGTGGTTGGACAGACTACCCAGGATTTGCGAGCCAGGATTGAGGTTCTAGAGGGGCGAGTCCAGGCTCCTACCGTAGCCCCGAGTGCTGGGATTCCCAAGTTGCCCCCTTTTTGTTTTGGCGGTGAACGTGAGAAATTCAGGGGATTTATTAATCAATGCAATCTTTTTTTTTCTGCACATGCTTCACAATTTCCCACTGAACGATCTAAGGTGCTTACTATAATTATGTTGCTTACCAACAAGGCTTTAATGTGGGCAAACCCTCTGATTGAGACTGAGGATGATTGTTTGAATCACCTTGATGATTTTATTTCAGCCATGGGGCAGGTGTTTGATGACCCCAATCGAGGTGCAACAGCTGAAGCAGCCATGTTAGCTTTGCGCCAAGGTAAGCACTCGGTAGCTGAATATGCCTTGGATTTCAGGAGATGGGCCCTTGATACCACCTGGACAGTTCCGCCAAAAAATCTATTTTTCGAAAGGGGTTATCTCCACTGATTAAGGATGAACTTGCTCGTGCCGACCCTCCCACTGCGTTAGGTGACTTTATTAACTACTGCATCCGTATTGATACTCGTCTGACTGAACGCAGGCAAGAGAGATGGTTCGAAAGCAATCGTACTAACCTTTTCCTACCTTCCTCTCCAGCTAAGGAACCTTTGAGTAGGATTACACGGGAACCTGAACCTGAACCCATGCAGGTAGACTCTTTACAACGGCGGGTTAGTGATGCACGCAAGGAACATCGTTTTAAGGAGAATCTATGTTTCTATTGTGGTAAGTCAGGGCACTTCATTATAAACTGCCCCAGCCGTTCTCGTAAGACTACTGCAGCACTCATTCATTGTGAGTGTTGCGAGAGGGGATCTGTCAGGTCCGAGCCTCAGGCTCCAGAGAGATCTGCAGCAACAGATCTTGATTTCTCGGACTTAAACTCCGTTACCTCTGAGGACGTTGACTGTGTAAACGCTGCCATTTTTCAAGTTTCCTCAGCGGTGTCCCAGCTGAGTTGTAAGAAAAACAATTCTCATTGCTTTCTTTCCATCAAACTCTGGGTTGACTCAGCTTGGGTGTCTAGCTCTGCTATGATCGACTCAGGGGCAAGTGGAAATTTTATGGATGTCTCCTTTGCTCTGAAACAGGGAATACGTTCAGTGAAGAAGGCTACTCCAGTACAGATGGAAACTGTGGATGGCTCCCTGCTGACCTCTGGACCAGTGGATCAGGAAACAGAGCCTTTGAGGGTTCTTATGGGTAAATATCATCAAGAGAAACTGTCCTTTATGCTTATCTCTTCTCCCCACTTTCCCATTATTCTAGGGCTACCATGGCTGCAGGCTCAGAATCCTACCATTAACTGGGAGACCAAGGAATTACACTTTCCAGAGAAACAGATGAGTCCAAAAGTTTCAGCTTGCTCTGTTCCTAAAGGAATCATGTCAGTCCCTGAACTACCAGCTGTATACCAGGACTATGTGGATTTATGTGACAAGAAGAACGCTGACCAGCTTCCTCCTCATCGTCCATATGATTGTCCAATTGAATTATTGCCGGGAGCAGAGATACCTTTTGGTAAGATCTACCCCCTGGCGGGGCCCGAGCTAAAGGCTTTAAAGGATTACATAGATGAAAATCTAGCCAAGGGCTTCATACGCCCCTCTTCATCTCCTGCAGGTGCACCCATCTTCTTTGTAAAGAAGAAAGATGGATCTCTGAGACCATGCGTAGACTATAGGGAACTCAATAAGGTTACTATTAGAAACCGTTATCCATTGCCTTTAATCCCTGAGTTATTGGAGAGAGTGCGACATGCCAAAATTTTTTCTAAACTAGATCTTCGTGGGGCCTATAACTTAGTCCGTATTAGACCTGGGGATGAATGGAAGACTGCATTCAGGTCACGCTATGGACACTTTGAATATCTAGTTATGCCTTTTGGTCTGAGTACCGCCCCAGCCACTTTCCAACACTTGGTGAATGACATCTTCAGGGATCTCCTAGATACATTCGTGGTAATTTATTTGGATGATATTCTAATTTTTTCTAACTCCACAGAGGAACATCATGGACATGTGAGAATGGTCTTGGAACGTCTAAGACAAAATCATCTTTACATCAAACTTGAAAAGTGTGAATTCCATAGGACCGAAATTCAATTTCTGGGGTATGTACTGTCTACACAAGGAATTAGTATGGATGGAAGCAAAACCCAAGCCATCAAGGATTGGCCAAGTCCTAGAAATGTGAAGGAGGTACAGCGCTTCATCGGGTTTGCCAACTTCTATAGACGTTTCATTAGAAATTTCTCTGAGGTAGTGTCACCTATCACTCAACTTACCCGGAAAGAGTCTAGGTTTTCCTGGACTCCCAAGCCCAGGAAGCATTTTCCGTCTAAAAGATAAATTTACCACTGCACCTATCCTAGTACATCCCAACCCCGAGCTTGCCTTCATAATAGAGGTGGATGCTTCAGACTGTGCCGTTGGAGCTATACTCTCTCAGAGAACAGGTGAGAAGAATGTCTTGCATCCCTGTGCCTTCTTTTCCCAGCAGTTGTCTTCGGCTGAGAGGAACTACGATGTGGGCAATAGAGAGTTGTTGGCCATTATTGCCGCCTTCAAAGAATGGAGACACCTTCTTCAGGGAGCTGCACAGCAAATAGTCGTCCTGACAGACCATCGTAACCTTGAGTTTATCAGGTCGGCTAAGTGCCTGACTCCTCGCCAGGCTCGCTGGAATCTTTTCTTAAACCAATTTAATTTTATCATCTCTTATAGACCAGGATCGCGCAATGGAAAGGCTGATGCACTCTCTAGGATTTACTCAGCAGAGACACGTCCAATTACTCCTCCTAAGACTATTCTTCCTGACTCTAGATTCCTAGGAGTAATTCATAATCAAGACCTACTTAAGGACATCAAGGAAGCATACCATGCGGATTCCTTTTTGGCACAACCCCCAAGGGACGTAAGTCTTGTCTTTAAGAATGGTGTGTGGATTCAGGGACAACGTCTGTATATTCCTGAAACAGTCAGATTAAGAGTATTGCAACTCATTCACGATTCCAAGATAGCGGGCATAGAGGAATTCTAAAGACACAGGAATTTCTTTCTCGTTTCTTTTGGTGGCCCACTTGCAGGAAGGATGTTTTGAATTATGTCACTTCATGTGAGGTCTGTGCAAGATGCAAAACACCTCGCTCCTCACCAACTGGTCTGTTACAGCCTCTTCCCACCCGTCCCGCCCGTGGGGATCCATTTCTATGGACTTCATTGTGGAGTTACCAACCTTCAGGGGAAGAACACCATTCTAGTGGTGGTTGACCGTCTAACAAAGGCAGCTCATTTTATCCCTTGTGTCGGCTTACCCACTGCAAAACAGACATCAGATTTGATGATTAAAGATGTGTTTCGCTTACATGGAGTACCGGATGAGGTTATTTCGGATCGAGGGGTGCAATTCACTTCTAGGTTTTGGCAAAATTTCTGTGCAGCATTGGACATTAAAGTAAACCTTTCTTCTGCTTTTCATCCCCAGACTAATGGACAGACCGAACGAACCAATCAAACCCTGGAGCAGTATCTCCGCTGCTTTATCTGCCACCTACAGGATGATTGGGTGGATCTACTTCCATTAGCTGAGTTCTCGTATAACAACTCTCAGAGTGCCTCCACTAAACAGTCTCCTTTTTACTCTAATCTAGGTTATCATCCTAACATTCTACCACGATTTCCCATAGAAACGCCTTTACCAGCAGTGGCTGAAAGAATCACGTCTTTACAGAAGAATATGGATCTTCTAAAGGAAAATCTGGAATCGGCTCAAGAAAGGTACAAGAAAGCAGCAGATAAATTTCGTAAACCTGCACCAGCTTTCAAGGTAGGAGACTTGGTCTGGCTGTCAACCAGAAATCTTAAGTTAAGGATTCTGTGTAGCCCTGGTGTGAAGGCACACACAGTACCCTGGAGGATGTGCGGAGAGGTAACAGTTTAATGCTTCAATAACCATTCACTCCACCACACACTTGGACACACCCATAGGGTATGTAGCCAGTTAGTCAGTTTCCTGTCGTTGGACAGGTAGTCAGTGAGTGTGCAGTCTGTGCAGGAGGAGAGGAGACAGATTGCATTTCCTGTCAGAGCTCTGTGTGAGCTAAAGTCAGACAGACTGTTGGATGGAAAGAAGAGTTAGCAGCAGAAACTTCAGTCGCCTGTCCCAAGGACAGTGAAGTTCAGTCGACGTGCTCCTGAACTAGAAGAATACTGAGCATCTGTTAGCGAGCTCCAAGGAAGAAGCAAGAAGGGATTGACTTGCATTACCTTAGGAAGTGTGGAGTGCTTATGCTACAAGCGCGAACAGGGCGAAGGGCGCAGTGGAAGAAGTTATAGCAGTGCCTTAAGGATTGGACTATCCTGCACATTGTTCACCGGTCACTGGGGACCGAAGTGTCACTACAGCTTCAGGCGTAGTGGTAGAAAAAACAGAGTCTTACTGGACCTTAGGTCGCAGAAAGCAGCCCTTGGAGTGTCGGTACGTAACTGGGGTCAGGGAGAGTGGGAACCTTGAGTCACTGCAGGACAACAGTAGGAACTCAGCTCTCTCAAAGGAAGGCTCCGACCACAAAACTGACCGGGCAGTACAGCTAAGGAGTTAGCTGGAGAAATCGGAGTGAACTTAGCTCTATGCAGGTTGGACTCATAATATTGGAAGTAAAGGAGGCCCCTAACCTGTTCAGCTGTTATCTCAAAGCACATCCTCCACCCGACCAGCCTCCCTGGGACCTGCCTAACATCTGACAAGTAAAAGGTATGGAAAGACGCTGGATGGTGTGAGACTGATTTATTTATCTGCACCCGACATCATTAATACCATAGACTTTGAGGGACCAGTCCCACCTGTGGGGGACCCGTCATCTGGCTGCCACAACATCCCCTCAGAGAATTACTGCAGCGCTGGTCTTAGTGATCAGACAACTACAGGTGGCGTCACGAACCGTTATATACCAAATCCCTGTAAATATTCCCCCAACATACGCCTGACCGCCAGGGCCACAGACCGAGCCACGCTACCTGTGACAACCCATAGACTCCATGGGCTCGGCTCTGAGTACCCCATTGCTCTGGTAACCCACAATTGTGGTGCGGGTCACAACAAAAACTTGGCGTCACGAACAGGATGCGAAACTCGCAAAATTGCGAGCCCTGTGTGCCTGTGGAGGTGTTTTTGTGAAAAAGGACTGTTTGCTATTTTTGGCGCTAAAATCCGCCATTTTGCCGCCAAATTCGCGCCCTCAGGCGCTGGAGAAGAAGGTGGGCGTGGATTCGTGGGCGTGTGCCCCCCTGTGGCGCGAAGAGAATGCCTGCCCTCTCAAAGTGCTATTACAATATGCGATCCTGCCCTACAGCAAGGAGGTCCGCCTCCTCTTCACCTTCCCTGCGAAGAGGAGGAGACGCAAACCCCGCCTCCACGGAAGAGACCGGACGGCTCTGGTAGAAGGAGAGGGAGTGTTCTGGAACATGATGGAGGCAGGACGTGTGCAGCCGAGCAGGGAAGCGGTGGAAGGCAGGCCCCGTTCCCAGCCAAGCTGCCACTAGAACCAGAACCATCTGTGGTCCTGCACCTGCAGCAAGCCTTGCTGGAGATTGGAGAGGAAAATGCAAGGTTAAAGAAGATGATCTTGCAACAACCTGGCATGGAGGAGATCGAGAGACGCCGGCGTAACCAGATACAGCGGCGGCTGTGGGACGCGGTGTTCTCTCCCCTCGACGACCCTCCACGATTTGAATTACCAAAACTTCTGCTGCCCAAGGCTAAGGAGCAACCGGAGGCTACCCCAAAAGGACCGACCCTGATCCTACCGATGGAGCGGTGGAAGCGAAGGAGGTTGAGGAGGTACCGCCAGTTCCGGAACGCCCGCCCGGCCAGGAGGCCGCAGCAGATGATCGATCCCCGGTAGGGACACCGGAGGGGTCCTGTCCATCATTACCAGACGTCGACTGGGATGAGATGGCGCGCCTGGATGACGTCGCCTACGCCGCCCAGTGGGAACGTGAGTGGCAGCGTCGCGAAGAGGAACAGCGACGCCGGCAGGAGGAAGAGCGGGAAGTGCAGCGGAATCGGCAGCGGCAGTACGAGCAGCTGATTGCGGATAAGGAAAGTGTCCGCCGGGAAAAAGGTACTCTAAGGGAACCGCGGCGGCAGGGGTGTGTGACAGAGTTCCAGCTCCGGAAGGGCTGGGGCTTCATTAGAGAACCGGGCCTCTACCCAGGGGTCTTTGTCAGTCGCAGGGACGTAGAATCCCACCTGCCCATCGGCCATCCCGGGAGGGACCTAATCAATGGGGACATAGTAACCTATACACGGCACTGGGGTATGAAAGGATGGTATGCCTTAAATGTCGCAGTCGTCAGAGACCCCGTCCCCGACGCAGGTAACGTCACCATTGCCAGCGCGTCACAGTCCCGAGCTCCCGCTGCACCAGGCCGTGCCCCGGCATCGCCCCATGAACGTACGTCACAGTTGGAAGCGCCCCTGCATATTCTACTCTGCCAGTGCCTCGTACCAAGACACAAGCTACGACTCATTCCAAATCGCAATTTGCACCGCCGGATATAGCGGCACCAACAGCGACACCTTCGGAGATACCGCTTGCGTCCTACATGATGGAGTCACCCGATGGGACCGTAGTGAGGATGAAAACAGTCGCTACTCAGACTTGGATAGCAGGTCACGACCTATTTGTCATGTGCTCTAAAGAGCATCGCATTGTTCCAGCCCCCGGGATGGAAAGTGTAACTGAAGTTAGCAAGAAAATGTGAAGAACGGTAGGACCCAGACAGGGTTTGCCGCAACTAAGAAGATGTAAAAAGTTTTTGATAAAAGAAATAATTGCTGTTTGGCACTTTATTGCTATGTATAGGGTTTACATAGTTTTATATATAATGAGTAGAATGCCCGGCTGGGTACCAGAGTGAAAATTTGAAAAAGTTGATTGCATAGTTTTACATATAGAATACCCTGGTTGGGTAAATACCGTGAGAAGTATAATGTGAGTTTCAGAAGTTACCAATATGTGTCTTTTATTATGTCATGGACTTTGAGGCTGAGGACTGTGCCAGCCCAGAACTTATCTTTGTACATAGTTGCGCTTCGGTGCATTATATTGGTTTTACATGAAACCACAGCACAATTATTACCTCTGAATATAAAACCCGTGTGGTGTGGCACTGAGCGAGGTCTGCAGCCAGAAGTCCTGCAGCCCACCCAGGACCCACGTTGAAGGTTTGGTGCGGGTCCTTCACAAGAATATTGTTGATATGATATATTTATGGAAAGTATGTTTTGTATTTTTCTATGTCTAATGTTTGAATGCAACGTTTAAGAAATTCTTACCTCCCGGATGGGAAGAGTTTAATGTTTAGTGTTGATACAAAACAAAATGTCTTCTTGTATTTCACAGCCCAGGAGTGCTGTATTTTACCATGGGGGAATGTGTAGCCCTGGTGTGAAGGCACACACAGTACCCTGGAGGATGTGCGGAGAGGTAACAGTTTAATGCTTAATAACCATTCACTCCACCACACACTTGGACACACCCATAGGGTATGTAGCCAGTTAGTCAGTTTCCTGTCGTTGGACAGGTCAGTCAGTGAGTGTGCAGTCTGTGCAGGAGGAGAGGAGAGCAGATTGCATTTCCTGTCAGAGCTCTGTGTGAGCTAAAGTCAGACAGACTGTTGGATGGAAAGAAGAGTTAGCAGCAGAAACTTCAGTCGCCTGTCCCAAGGACAGTGAAGTTCAGTCGACGTGCTCCTGAACTAGAAGAATACTGAGCATCTGTTAGCGAGCTCCAAGGAAGAAGCAAGAAGGGATTGACTTGCATTACCTTAGGAAGTGTGGAGTGCTTATGCTACAAGCGCGAACAGGGCGAAGGGCGCAGTGGAAGAAGTTATAGCAGTGCCTTAAGGATTGGACTATCCTGCACATTGTTCACCGGTCACTGGGGACCGAAGTGTCACTACAGCTTCAGGCGTAGTGGTAGAAAAAACAGAGTCTTACTGGACCTTAGGTCGCAGAAAGCAGCCTTGGAGTGTCGGTACGTAACAGGGGTCAGGGAGAGTGGGAACCTTGAGTCACTGCAGGACAACAGTAGGAACTCAGCTCTCTCAAAGGAAGGCTCCGACCACTAAACTGACCGGGCAGTACAGCTAAGGAGTTAGCTGGAGAAATCGGAGTGAACTTAGCTCTATGCAGGTTGGACTCATAATATTGGAAGTAAAGGAGGCCCCTAACCTGTTCAGCTGTTATCTCGAATCACATCCTCCACCCGACCAGCCTCCCTGGGACCTGCCTGAACATCTGACAAGTAAAAGGTATGGAAAGACGCTGGATGGTGTGAGACTGATTTATTTATCTGCACCCGACATCATTAATACCATAGACTTTGAGGGACCAGTCCCACCTGTGGGGGACCCGTCATCTGGCTGCCACAACATCCCCTCAGAGAATTACTGCAGCGCTGGTCTTAGTGATCAGACAACTACAGGTGGCGTCACGAACCGTTATATATCAAATCCCCTGTAAATATTCCCCCCAACATACGCCTGACCGCCAGGGCCACAGACCGAGCCACTGCTACCTGTGACAACCCCATAGACTCCCATGGGCTCGGCTCTGAGTACCCCATTGCTCTGGTAACCCACAATTGTGGTGCGGTTCACAACAATTCCATCGTCTAAGTTGGGACATAAGTACATTGGACCCTATAAAATCAGTAAAATTATAAGTGCCGTTGCTTGTCGTCTTCAACTGCCCAGAACTATGAGAATCCACCCTGTCTTTCATGTATCCCTACTAAAGGCTGCGACACCCAATACGTTTCCTGGACGTTCCTCTCCTTGCCCTGACCCAGTGCTAGTCGATGGTCAGGAAGAATTTGTGGTGGAAAGGATTTTAGATTCCAGGTTGTATAGAAATCAGTTACAATATCTGATTAAATGGCAGGGCTACCCAGTGGAGGACAACTCATGGGAACCGGTCAATAACGTTAATGCTCCTCGCTTGCTCCGTCAGTTTCATCAGAGGTACCCACACAAGCCTGGTCTGAGGTCATCCGGAGGTTGTCCTTAAGGGGGAGTAATGTAAGGTTCTATGTATATATTCCTGAAACTCAGTTTGTTCGTCAGCCATTTTACTTTCTGTCTTGCTGCAGCTATCTTGCCCTCAGTCAAAATGGAGTTTCCAGCTTGCATGTTCCCGCCCTGATTCTCTCCTTTGCTTCTTAAGCAGCCACAGCTGAGCAATCAGTGCTTCAGAATCTAGCCTGCAGTGAACCTGTGACTTGACTCCTGTAAGCCTTGGACCTTGTACTCCAGCTATTCCTACTGAGGAACTCTGAAGCACTTGTGGACTCTGAACCCTGCTCTTTGAAAGACCCACGTTTGCATGGACTTACGGTAACAGAGAAGAAGATCCTGAATCTGTATTGGAGAGTGATTGCTGAGCTTGGATTACTCTGGCCTGCTGTGTCTCCTGTTTCTGTGTCTGCAAACTGTGTGACTATTTCTGCCAACTTGTATGAAGTAATACAGGACTTTTCTATATCAAACCTGTGACTCCTGTGTTTTCATCGCACCCAAGCACAAGACGCTATATGAACTGTACTACATACATTACAACACCATCAAGAGCGACCTAGGAATGACCATTGGAGAACTGATAGAAGCAACGTATGATAGAATTGCCTGGTGAGCAATGAGCAATAAAATGACCAAGAGTCGTACTTGACCGAACGGATAAGAGTGAGAGATCTTAAAGGGAACCTGTCAGCAGGATTGTGCACAGTAACCTGCATACATTGTCAGGTCGGCGCCGTCATACTGATTACAATGATACCTGGTGATGAAATCAGTCTTGTGGTTGTTGTTTAATCTTTATTTTCAGTTTTCAGTTAATGATATGCTCGTGCCCCATGGCAGGGCTGTGGGGGGTATTTGTGGTGCTCTGATTAGGTATTCATAGTGAAGACTGCTGATAGGTCACTGTTTCCTCACTGACCTGCCCCCTAATTTACATAATGAATATTACATATACATGTATACATACAGTACAGACCAAAAGTTTGGACACACCTTCTCATTGAAAGATTCTTCTGTATTTTCATGACTATGAAAATTGTAGAATCACACTGAAGGCATCAAAACTATGAATTAACACATGTGGAATTATACATTACACTTAACAAAAAAGTGTGAAACAACTGAAAATATGTCTTATATTCTAGGTTCTTCAAAGTAGCCGCCTTTTGCTTTGATTACTGCTTTGCACGCAGAAAAGGTGAACGGCTGGACTCTACATGCCTAGTTCCCACCGTGAAGCATGGAGGAGGTGGTGTGATGGTGTGGGGGTGCTTTGCTGGTGACACTGTTGGGGATTTATTCAAAATTGAAGCGGTGTGCGGTCCAGCTCACCAGGGGAGTGGCCAGGGGCGGAGTCAGGCGCCGAGTAGCGGCAGGGATCAGAGATGCCGGAGAGTAGTCAGAACATGCCAAAGTCAAGCCAGGAGGATGATGAGGTACAAAAGGGTGAGATGTGGAGAGTGGTCAGGACTAGTGTTGAGCATTCCGATACCGCAAGTATCGGGTATCGGCCGATATTCGCGTTATCGGAATTCCGATACTTTATTCCGATACTTTTTCCATATCGTATACCGGAATCGGAAGTTCCCATAATTCTTTGAGAGGCAATGTGATTTTAGTCAGCCAATGAGGAATCCTACGAAGTGTGGGCACATCCTGTAATGCTGCGGTCATCTTAACTAATGGCATGGCTGTGATTGGCTGCTGAAATGATGTCAGAATGCACTATAAAAGGCGCCGCCGCCATTTTAGCGTCACTGTGCTGTGAACTCAGTAAGGGACAGAACGCTACTCTGCTCACTCTGAGGGACAGTTAGATATAGCGATTTTGTGTACTACTGTGCTTGAGGCAGGCTAGTTTACCAACCGCTGTGTAAAGCTTCATTTTGCCAGTGTTGATTTAACAGCTCTGTGCAAGGTGTGTGTGTGACAGTGCAGGTGACGCTGCAGTTTGCTCTGCATCCACCGCTGTTTGTAGGCATCTGCACGTGTCACTGACTCTTTTTTTTTTTTATTTTATTTAGTGGAATTGGTGCAGCTCCATTATATTAGAAAAAAATCAAATCTATTAGTGTGACGTGCTTCCATCCGTATACAATACATTGGTTGCAAACACTATAGAAGTACACAAAGGAGCTTTTCACAGATAGTGAATAGTTGTGTTTCAGTGTTCACTGCAGTCTGTGAGGTTTTGATTTTTTGAGTGCAGATCACGCTCCAGTTAGTTCTTCAACCACTGCTGGTTGTAGTCTGCTGAGCGTGTGTCACTGCCTCATCCTTCACATTTTTCTCTAATTGGTGCTGCTCCATTTTAGTGGAAAAAAATCTAATCTATTAGTGTGACGCGCTTCCATCCGTATACAATACATTGGTTGCAAACACTATAGAAGTACACAAAGGAGCTTTTCACAGATAGTGAATAGTTGTGTTTCAGTGTTCACTGTAGTCTGTGAGCTTTTCATTTTGTGAGTGCAGATTACGCTCCAGTTTGTACTTCAACCACTGCCGGTTGTAGTCTGCTGAGCGTGTGTCACTGCCTCATCCTTCACATTTTTCTCTAATTGGTGCTGCTCCATTTTAGTGGAAAAAAATCTAATCTATTAGTGTGACGCGCTTCCATCCGTATACAATACATTGGTTGCAAACACTATAGAAGTACACAAAGGAGCTTTTCACAGATAGTGAATAGTTGTGTTTCAGTGTTCACTGTAGTCTGTGAGCTTTTCATTTTGTGAGTGCAGATTACGCTCCAGTTTGTACTTCAACCACTGCCGGTTGTAGTCTGCTGAGCGTGTGTCACTGCCTCATCCTTCACATTTTTCTCTAATTGGTGCTGCTCCATTTTAGTGGAAAAAAATCTAATCTATTAGTGTGACGCGCTTCCATCCGTATACAATACATTGGTTGCAAACACTATAGAAGTACACAAAGGAGCTTTTCACAGATAGTGAATAGTTGTGTTTCAGTGTTCACTGTAGTCTGTGAGCTTTTCATTTTGTGAGTGCAGATTACGCTCCAGTTTGTACTTCAACCACTGCCGGTTGTAGTCTGCTGAGCGTGTGTCACTGCCTCATCCTTCACATTTTTCTCTAATTGGTGCTGCTCCATTTTAGTGGAAAAAAATCTAATCTATTAGTGTGACGCGCTTCCATCCGTATACAATACATTGGTTGCAAACACTATAGAAGTACACAAAGGAGCTTTTCACAGATAGTGAATAGTTGTGTTTCAGTGTTCACTGTAGTCTGTGAGCTTTTCATTTTGTGAGTGCAGATTACGCTCCAGTTTGTACTTCAACCACTGCCGGTTGTAGTCTGCTGAGCGTGTGTCACTGCCTCATCCTTCACATTTTTCTCTAATTGGTGCTGCTCCATTTTAGTGGAAAAAAATCTAATCTATTAGTGTGACGCGCTTCCATCCGTATACAATACATTGGTTGCAAACACTATAGAAGTACACAAAGGAGCTTTTCACAGATAGTGAATAGTTGTGTTTCAGTGTTCACTGTAGTCTGTGAGCTTTTCATTTTGTGAGTGCAGATTACGCTCCAGTTTGTACTTCAACCACTGCCGGTTGTAGTCTGCTGAGCGTGTGTCACTGCCTCATCCTTCACATTTTTCTCTAATTGGTGCTGCTCCATTTTAGTGGAAAAAAATCTAATCTATTAGTGTGACGCGCTTCCATCCGTATACAATACATTGGTTGCAAACACTATAGAAGTACACAAAGGAGCTTTTCACAGATAGTGAATAGTTGTGTTTCAGTGTTCACTGTAGTCTGTGAGCTTTTCATTTGTGAGTGCAGATTACGCTCCAGTTTGTACTTCAACCACTGCCGGTTGTAGTCTGCTGAGCGTGTGTCACTGCCTCATCCTTCACATTTTTCTCTAATTGGTGCTGCTCCATTTTAGTGGAAAAAAATCTAATCTATTAGTGTGACGCGCTTCCATCCGTATACAATACATTGGTTGCAAACACTATAGAAGTACACAAAGGGGCCTTTCACAGATACTGAACAGTTGTCTGCAGGGTTCACTGTAGTCTGTGAGGAATAACCACACTTAGGCCTTAACTTTTCTGACTTTCTTTATCAATCTACCAAGATGAAGAAGTCAGTGAGTAAGGCACGTGGTCGTGGTCGAGGCCGTGGATTTGCAGCAGGGAGAGGACGTGGGGATTCTGTGGCTGCTGCCGCACCCAGTGACACAGCATCCACCAGTTTTCCCCGTGAGCGTTCCTTTATGCGCACTTTTGTAGGAGCTCAGCGTACCCCCCTGCTGCGTGAAGAACAAATTGAAGCCGTTGTTGGTTGGATGGCAGCCAATGCATCGACTTCAATACCTTCCACCTCCTCTCAGGACCACAGCACTGTTGAACAACCATCAGTCTCTTCACCGCCTGCCAAATTGCCCAGGCAGTCAGAGAGCTCTGTACAGGAGCCAGCTGAGTCTCTGCTTCTGTTCTCAGAATCTGTTGGCTTGGAAACAGGGGCCCAGCCAAGCAGCATTCTGGAATGTGAAGAAGAGGCAGTATGCAGTGATGCGCAACAGCTGTGTCTCTCTGAATCTGAAGAGGCGGGTGAGCCAGTGCCGATGGTCAGCACACCGCAGAACGCATCTGATGATGATGAGACTCAGTTGCCAGTTTCTGTTGAGCATGGTGCTGGCCAGACCACCCAACAACAGCAGGTGTTGGAAGAGGGTAGTGGTGGAGATGATGAGGTCCAAGACCCAACATGGCGTGAGGAACAGGAAGGTGGTGGGAGCAGCTCTGAGGAAGAGATTGCACCAACGGTCCAAACAGTAGGGAGAGGTAGGCTGCAGACTCGCTTGCCTGTAGCCTCCAGTTTGGCACCCGTTCGGAGCAGTTCTCTTACAACAGCCAAACCGGGCGCTCCCAGGACTTGCTCTGCGTGGTCCTTTTTTGATACAGTTGCAGATGATATTTGCTATGTAAAATGCAAGCTGTGTAATCAAAAAATTAAAAGAGGTAAAAGTGTCAGTAACCTTAATACAACAAATATGTGGAAACATGTGCGGTCAAAGCACTTTGTTGAGTTACAAAGACACACTGGAGATGTAGGCCAACCTACAGCAGCACCTACATCTTCAGCTCCTGTTGGAGCCTCTTCCTCCAGTTCACACACAGCTGGTAAGGCTTCCTCAAAGGATCGCCATGGAAGAACCTCTGTCACTGTTGTCCAGAGACACAGTGTTATTCCACCCACAGCTGCAAGTTCCCTGTCATCCTCACACACCCAGGCCACAAAACAGCCATCGGTAGCACAGGCATGGGATAAAAGACGGCCATACTCGGCAAACCATCCACGAGCACAGGCTCTGAATGCTGGCATTGCAAAACTCCTGTCCCTTGAAATGCTGTCATTCAGGCTGGTGGAGACTGACAGTTTCCGTGAATTAATGGCATTGGCAGTCCCACAATACAATGTGCCCAGCCGATTTTATTTCAGCAGGCAAGCCGTCCCTGGTCTGCAAAAGCATGTTGAGGCAAAAATTAAACATGCGCTACTAAACGCCGTCAGTAGCAAGGTCCACCTGACCACCGATGCGTGGACCAGTACCCATGGCCAGGGACGATACCTTTCACTCACTGCCCATTGGGTGAATGTTGTGGAGCCGGGTACAGATCTTGCGAGTGGCGCTGTACGTGTTCTGCCAACTCCAAGGATTGCCGGAATCAAGTCTGTCCACATTGACTCCTCCTCCTACTCCAGTTCCTCAGAATCATCGCTGCAGGAGCCGTCACGGTCTACCTCCACATGGACCCGTGGACGCTTACCTGATGCGACCGATATGAGCACAGCCGTGGCCAAACGGCAACAGGCCGTTCTGAAATTAATTCCCATGGGGAATCGAAGCCACACAGCGCAGGAGGTCTGGAATGCCATCAAGCAGGAGAGCGACGTGTGGTTTTTGCCAGCGAATCTCCAGCCAGGCTTGGTAGTGTGTGACAATGGCCGAAATCTGGTGGCAGCTCTGGGCCTTGGCAACCTCACTCACATACCATGTCTGGCACATGTGCTCAACTTGGTCGTGCAGAGTTTTTTGAGGGACTATCCGGATCTTGATGCACTGCTGCACAAGGTCCGCCTAGAGTGCGCTCACTTGCGACGTTCCAGCATGGCCAGATCGCGCATTGCAGCTCTGCAACGCAGATTGCGCCTTCCTGAACATCGCATCATATGTGACGTATCCACCAGGTGGAATTCAACGTTACATATGTTGGATCGGTTGTGTGAGCAGCAGCCAGCAGTTATGGAGTATCAGCTGCATCAGGCGCAATCAACACGCAATTTGCGCCGTCCACACTTCACCATTAATGAGTGGGCCACTATGAAGGACATGTGCCACGTTTTGCGTGCGTTTGATGAGTCAACGCGGATGGCGAGTGCAGATGATGCACTAGTCAGCCTGACTGTCCCCCTTATCTGCCTGCTTCAAAAAACACTGCAAGCAATAAGGGATGAGGTTTTGGAAGAGGTGGAGGATGAGGAGTCACAAATTCCATCACCTTCTGGAAAGTCAGCGCAACGTGGTTCCTCACAAAGGGCTGGGCAGGGCTCACTTTGTGAGGAGGATGAGGAGGAGGAGTCAATGGAGGAGGAAGACATCGCTCCAGAGGGAGGTACACAACGCTCTAGTCAGTATGTAGAGCGAGGGTGGGGTGATGCAGAGCAGGCAGAGATAACGCCTCTTGCAGAGGACAGCGTTTCTTTGCCAGTTGGGAGTCTGCAGCACATGGTTGATTTCATGCTGCAGTGCCTAAGAAACGACCGCCGCATCGCCCACATTCTCACGACGTCTGATTATTGGGTGTACACCCTCCTAGACCCTCGCTACCGGGACAACGTCAAAAGCCTCATCACACCGTTGAACCGGGAGCGTAAAATGCGGGAGTACCAAGACACACTGGTGCAATCCCTAATGTTCTACCTTACTGCCGAGAGCACTGCTGCTGCTACTGCTTTACAAAGCAGCTCTGTGCGTCGAGGCAGTGTAGAGAGCTCTGCAACAAGAGGGAGCACACGCAGTGCCTCTGCACAGGGAAAGACCAGTATGTTAAAAATGTGGCAAAGTTTTGTGGCAGCGCCACAAATGTCTACACCATCCGAGAGGGCTCCAGTCAGCGGGAGGCAACGTATCCGTCAGATGGTGACAGACTACTTGGCTTTGCCTCTCAGTGTACTCCCAGATGGCTCTTCCCCATTCAAGTTTTGGGTCTCGAAGCTGGATACATGGCCAGAGCTTAGCCAGTATGCATTGGAGGTGCTGGCTTGCCCTGCTGCCAGTGTATTATCGGAGCGCGTCTTTAGTGCTGCAGGTGGTGTACTAACAGACCGTCGCATGCGACTATCCTCCGATAATGTAGACCGGCTTACTTTTCTGAAAATGAACAAGGCATGGATCTCGCCAGAATTTGTCTGTCCGTTTTCAGATTAAATAACTGGTTCGCAACGTTATCCATGTCTCCTGTTATGTTCATCTTTCTACCACCTGAACTCTACTCCCTGGGCTCCAACACTGCCAGTTGCTGCTCAGAAGTGTCGTGTCCACAGAACAAAACACAAGCTCTACTGTTAGTGGGGTTCAGTAACGCCAGCTGTTCCCCTGCTGTGTCAACGGCAAGAAGTGTCCTGTTCCCGACACATGGACAGAAAAACACATGACCAACATGCTCCAAATAGGGAAGAGCCGTCACCCTGCTTGTTATGCTGAAAACATGAAATTGTGAAGTTTTGCAGGCCTAGAATGATAAATTTTTATGACAAATATGGACAAATAATAATTTGTCATCACAGCGCATATCTGCACATGTCTATTAGAAATGGTAACAAAAAATAAAACATAGTCTACTCTTCACATTTTTAAATTAATGCATAAAAGTACATTTCAGACTTATGAATTAATGCTTTTTAAGGAACTTTATCTGTACCTGTAAGATAATGCACTCAATGGATGTACGAATCATTAAATCCTCATCATCATCATCACGAGTTTTATTTATGACAGACATTATAAAATACACATACTGATGCCAACTGTAACTTCAAACACCATATATGAAATGGCCAGCATGTAAACATGGTAATAATGTCCAATAATAAATTATTACATCTAGAAAGTGCATCATGCATACTGACAATAGGTAGTTATACCTGCAAGTGCTGTTGAAACAACCACAAGAGATATAAATTAATACTGGTATATAGGTATCACAGTGCATAGTTACTCATGGACAATGTTGATGTAATACTGTATCTCAATTAAGTCAGCGTCAACCATTAGGCTTGTTAGTCTTGTACATTGTTAAAGAGGGAACGTAATTTTTGGTTTGTCATAGGTGGAGTATTACACATTAAATTATTACTGCTGTATTTTTTTTTGCGTCCCTAGTGCGCAATAACGCAGCCTAACCTCACATTTGATAGTCAGCTAATTGCCACACGCTACCCTACCCTACGCGTGACAGTAGGAAGGTAGTGTTGACGGATAAAGCTTTGCGCAACCAGACATTCTTTTACCCTCTTCAACACTCTACAAGCAAAAAATGCATGATTTCAGCCGCAGACTTTATTGACGTACAGTATAACATCGGCATTACCCATCAAGGCTGTCCACTGTCTGATACAGACATAGAATATACCTTTGCTATCCGTAGCCTTTGTTTCACCTACACTTGCAGGCACACACTTAAATTGTGACAAACAATGCCTAATGTTTTTTAAATGGTTATTTTTTATTGTACATTATTGTGTCATCAATCACATTGATGAGTCCATGCTGGACATGTCATACATGCTATAGAAAGTTACGATTTTATGAACTTAAATAATTGAAATGTCTGTGACTGTCACATAAAATTTGCGATGATGATGATGAGTGACTATTACAAAATCCATTGTCTTCACTATGTTATGGTTTAACATAGCGTTCCTTAAGCATATTCATAAAAAAAAAAATTTACTTTTATTCTTAATTTACAACACTATATTTTGTTACCAATTTTTTGGGTGTTGTGTTGTTCCATTTATTTTTGGCATGTGCATATATGCGTTTATATTTGTATTTTCTTTATTTTTCCTTCTTGAAATTAGAAAACATGTGTATCTTTGTACCGTGTTAGCCAGTAGATAGAAAAATATTTAGACTTCAGAGTCAGCAGTGGTTGATACCTTTAATGGATAACTGAAAAGATGGAAACAAATTGCAAGCTTTCAAGGCTACTCACGTCTCTTCATCAGGGAAAGACTAACTAAAAAAATTAAGCATCACATATTTCATACACAACAGGACACAGGAATAGTGCAATAGGTAAGACAAGTAAGTGACGTGTATCAGAACTGTCATTATCTCACAGGGATGAACATAAATATTGGAACAGTTCCTAGATAAGGATAGAAAGTTTGATTGCCCTCTCATTGGCGTATTTTTTTGGGTTTTCATGACCCTGGAAGGGCATAGACGCAGATTCCTTAATTGATATAGAATGACATAAATCCATGTGATCTATTCATTCCATCACTAACAGTGTCAAAGGTCATGATGAGCTTATATTCTGAAACCTTTGTACGTTTCTCATATTTGAAGTTATATTTTAATAACAGTAATTCCATATCCATGATGCTATGACCGGGCATACAAAAGTCTTTTGCCACAGTAAATTCATTAATTTATCTGTGATTGTGTGGCGCTGATAATTCATCCTTGTTCTCCTTTTTGTTGCCGGTCTCCCCTCACTTGTCCCTCCCTCACTTGTCTTAGCTATTCCTGTGTCCTGTTGTGTGTAGAAATATGTGATTCTTCATTTTTGGCTTTACTCTTAGCCTGATGAAGACACCTGAGTAGTCTCGAAAGCTTTGAATTTGTTACCATATTTTCAGTTAGCCATTAAACGTTATCAACCACAGAGGACTGTCAAGTATAAATATTTTTCTATTCTTGTAATTGAAATTTATCATTTTATTGTTGTAGTAAAACTTCATTTATTCTTGTTTGAAGTACATACATTTGCAATGGCCACGTAACAAGGCAATAACTCAATATTTTATGCCTACACCCTCCTTGACCCTGGGCTTCAACAGCGCCAGTTGCTGCTCAGAAGTGTTAGATGCACAGATGAAAACAATCGCTGATGTGTTTGTGGGGTTCAGTAACGCCTGCTGTTCCCCTGCTGTGTGTCTGGCAAAAATTACTGCTGCTAACTACAACTTCAACTTCAAACGTCTCATACTAGGCCTCTGCCTACACCCTCCTTGACCCTGGCTTCAACAGCGCCAGTTGCTGCTCAGAAGTGTTAGATGCACAGATGAAAACAATCGCTGATGTGTTTGTGGGGTTCAGTAACGCCTGCTGTTCCCCTGCTGTGTGTCTGGCAAAAATTACTGCTGCTAACTACAACTTCAACTTCAAACGTCTCATACTAGGCTCTGCCTACACCCTCCTTGACCCTGGGCTTCAACAGCGCCAGTTGCTGCTCAGAAGTGTTAGATGCACAGATGAAAACAATCGCTGATGTGTTTGTGGGGTTCAGTAACGCCTGCTGTTCCCCTGCTGTGTGTCCGGCAAAAATTACTGCTAGCTACCTAATCATGGTGAAAAAAAAAAAATACATCTCAAAGTGTCTAGTGCTACACATAGATATGAGGCTACACCATGATTTCTAAGCTGTAAACATTTGAAACGTCACTTTCAAACCATAAAATGATTTGTCTTTGTCACAAATCTGTAACAAAATAATTGTGACATATTATTACAGATATGCACATGTCGAAAACAAATGCAAACACAAAAGCCTACTTATGCTATAGGATACTGATGGTCAACCTTGTCACTCCATAGCTTAGACAAATCCAACTCACATCATGATGACTCAAATACTGCAATGTTGGAAGTGCATAATGTGGTTGAACTTTGACAACTGCTGCAGTGCGAAGGTTATACTTCAGTGTTCTTGCCTTTGAAATAAAAGCATACAAGTAAATATAATATCCAATGTTGATTAAGGGACGTGATGTACACCTGTAATATTGTGCAAACAATGCATGTAGGAATAGTCCTCTCAACATTACTTATATTTGTGTCATTTTAAAAAATACATATTTGATTAGAAAGTTAACAGCCCATATCATAAAGGTCCTTCATGTAAACATGATAATCGCTAACAAAAATCATGCATTACCTTGGTAAAGTCAATAGTGCATAGTCACAATAGCAAAATATATACCTGTAAGTGGTGCTGAAAGAACGACAACTGATAGAATAGGTGAATGATATCTATTTATCAGACTGAATAGCGACACCTGTACAATGTCGATATAATACTGTACCTTAACAAAACAGCTGTGTCACACCTCACACGCATTTTTCTTGTAGCTTGTTATGTAATAGGGCACATGCGTGTATGTTTCATCATAGGTGCATGTTTACTGAGTAAAGCAGTCATGACAACGCCTTTGTGTTGTCGTACGCTTGCGATGATGAACGATGCGCACCGTGAATGTTAGTCTGCGTCATAAGACGCACAGACGCTCCAATACCCAACGCGTCACAGCAGGAAGCCAGTCTGTGCGTCCAAACAAAGGCGCAAGCATACATGCACGTACCCTTTTAGAAAGCTATATAAAAATAAGGATGTAGTAGTAACGCACACTTTATTGAGGTACAGTATTACATCGCCATTCACCATCTGTGGCTATGCAGTGTCATCTATATATACCTTATCTATCCGTTGTCATGCTTGCAAGTCCACAGTCAGGCATAAATAGCTGTTTTCACTATGTACTTTTTAAAGGTTTTTTTTGTTAATATAAATGATTGGCACATATTATCAGTATTACATGATGGAAATTTTAGATATTTTTAAAAACTTTTTAGTGATATTATTCAGCAAATGAAAATGGTGTACATACTGTTACTTATCCATCATTAATGGATTCTGATATGTACTTGTATGCTTTTATTTAAAACCGTATAGCAGATTATTTAACCGATTTTTATTGTGGTTTGCATTGCTTTTCAACATGTTAATGTATGCGTTTATGTTTGTCAATTATTAATTTACATATATTTTTAAAGTAAAATCATCATCTTATGGTACTAAAGGTTATATTTCTCTTGTTTGGAGTATAGACATTTTTAATTGACACGTAACAAGGAAAATACTTGATCTAGTATTTAAACATCCTCCTTGACCCTGGGCTCCAACACCGCCAGTTGTTGCTCGGAAGTGCTGTTAGCACAGTCTACACTTGCTCCTGTGTTACTGGGGTTCAGTAATGTCAGCTGTTCCCCTGCTGTGTGAACGGCAAATAGTCCTGCTGCCTCCACCCTGTTCTCTTCTCATCCCTGGGTTACAACACCGCCAGTTGTTTCTCGGAAGTGCTGTTAGCACAGTCTACACTTGCTCCTGTTTACTGGGGTTCAGTAATGTCAGCTGTTCCCCTGCTGTGTGAACGGCAAATAGTCCTGCTGCCTCCACCCTGTTCTCTTCTCATCCCTGGGTTACAACACCGCCAGTTGTTGCTTGGAAGTGCTGTTAGCACAGTCTACACTTGCTCCTGTGTTACTGGGTTCAGTAATGTCAGCTGTTCCCCTGCTGTGTGAACGGCAAATAGTCCTGCTGCCTCCACCCTGTTCTCTTCTCATCCCTGGGTTACAACACCGCCAGTTGTTGCTTGAAGTGCTGTTAGCACAGTCTACACTTGCTCCTGTGTTACTGGGGTTCAGTAATGTCAACTGTTCCCCTGCTGTGTGAACGGCAAATAGTCCTGCTGCCTCCACCTGTTCTCTTCTCATCCCTGGGTTACAACACCGCCAGTTGTTGCTTGGAAGTGCTGTTAGCACAGTCTACACTTGCTCCTGTGTTACTGGGGTTCAGTAATGTCAGCTGTTCCCCTGCTGTGTGAACGGCAAATAGTCCTGCTGCCTCCACCCTGTTCTCTTCTCATCCCTGGGTTACAACACCGCCAGTTGTTGCTTGGAAGTGCTGTTAGCACAGTCTACACTTGCTCCTGTGTTACTGGGGTTCAGTAATGTCAGCTGTTCCCCTGCTGTGTGAACGGCAAAAAGTCCTGCTGCCTCCACCCTGTTCTCTTCTCATCCCTGGGTTACAACACCGCCAGTTGTTGCTTGGAAGTGCTGTTAGCACAGTCTACACTTGCTCCCGTGTTACTGGGGTTCAGTAATGTCAGCTGTTCCCCTGCTGTGTGAACGGCAAATAGTCCTGCTGCCTCCACCCTGTTCTCTTCTCATCCCTGGGTTACAACACCGCCAGTTGTTTCTCGGAAGTGCTGTTAGCACAGTCTACACTTGCTCCCGTGTTACTGGGGTCAGTAATGTCAGCTGTTCCCCTGCTGTGTGAACGGCAAAAAGTCCTGCTGCCTCCACCCTGTTCTCTTCTCACCCTGGGTTACAACACCGCCAGTTGTTGCTTGGAAGTGCTGTTAGCACAGTCTACACTTGCTCCCGTGTTACTGGGGTTCAGTAATGTCAGCTGATTCCCCTGCTGTGTGAACGGCAAAAAGTCCTGCTGCCTCCACCCTGTTCTCTTCTCATCCCTGGGTTACAACACCGCCAGTTGTTTCTCGGAAGTGCTGTTAGCACAGTCTACACTTGCTCCTGTGTTACTGGGGTTCAGTAATGTCAGCTGTTCCCCTGCTGTGTGAACGGCAAAAAGTCCTGCTGCCTCCACCCTGTTCTCTTCTCATCCCTGGGTTACAACACCGCCAGTTGTTTCTCGAAGTGCTGTTAGCACAGTCTACACTTGCTCCTGTGTTACTGGGGTTCAGTAATGTCAGCTGTTCCCCTGCTGTTTTGAAACGGCAAAAAGTCCTGCTGCCTCCACCCTGTTCTCTTCTCATCCCTGGGTTACAACACCGCCAGTTGTTGCTTGGAAGTGCGTTAGCACAGTCTACACTTGCTCCCGTGGTTTTCTGGGTTCAGTAATGTCAGCTGTTCCCCTGCTGTGTGAACGGCAAATAGTCCTCTGCCTCCACCCTGTTCTCTTCTCATCCCTGGGTTACAACACCGCCAGTTGTTTCTCGGAAGTGCTGTTAGCACAGTCTACACTTGCTCCCGTGTTACTGGGTTCAGTAATGTCAGCTGTTCCCCTGCTGTGTGAACGGCAAAAAGTCCTGCTGCCTCCCCCTGTTCTCTTCTCATCCCTGGGTTAAAAACACCGCCAGTTGTTGCTTGGAAGTGCTGTTAGCACAGTCTACACTTGCTCCCGTGTTACTGGGTTCAGTAATGTCAGCTGTTCCCCTGCTGTGTGAACGGCAAAAAGTCCTGCTGCCTCCACCCTGTTCTCTTCTCATCCCTGGGTTACAACACCGCCATTGTGTTCTCGGAAGTGCTGTTAGCACAGTCTACACTTGCTCCTGTGTTACTGGGGGTTTAGTAATGTCAGCTGTTCCCCTGCTGTGTGAACGGCAAATAGTCCTGCTGCCTCCACCCTGTTCTCTTCTCATCCCTGGGTTACAACACCGCCAGTTGTTTCTCGGAAGTGCTGTTAGCACAGTCTACACTTGCTCCCGTGTTACTGGGGTCAGTAATGTCAGCTGTTCCCCTGCTGTGTGAACGGCAAATAGTCCTGCTGCCTCCACCCTGTTCTCTTCTCATCCCTGGGTTACAACACCGCCAGTTGTTTCTCGGAAGTGCTGTTAGCACAGTCTACACTTGCTCCCGTGTTACTGGGTTCAGTAATGTCAGCTGTTCCCCTGCTGTTGAACGCAAAAAGTCCTGCTGCCTCCACCCTGTTCTCTTCTCATCCCGGGTTACAACACCGCCAGTTGTTGCTTGGAAGTGCTGTTAGCACAGTCTACACTT
>JARQOD010000003.1:369536852-369562740 GCA_033576555.1 Oophaga sylvatica
TTTTTATTAAAGTGTGTGTGAGTGCTTTCAGCGTCTGCTGCGGCAGCCGCTGTTACATGTAAAATTGACATGTTTGGTGACTGTATTTTGTCCGCAGGCAGATGCCTGCAGGACAGGGGGAGCAGAGAGCGAAGGAGTTTGCGCTCTTTTTTTTGAAGCCGGCGGGGGGCATGGCTTCACGCTCCCGGGCTTCTGGTGCAGAAGCGCGCGATTAGGCGCTTCTCTTCCGGCTTCACTCAGCACGGCGGCCATTAGAAAAGGCTTCCACGGGCTCCTTCCTGCTCCGCTCCTCCCGTACACCATATACATCACGCGGCCAGCTGGGTGAGTCAATCGCCCTCACCCCCACAGCGCAGGAACCTATCTGTGTAACAAGAACAGATAGCGTTATTTTGCAGCTGCGGTCTCATATAGAGACCTTATTTTGCCTGGAGCTCGCACACCCCTTCTATTTTAATAAGGGAGTAGTGGGGAGCCGGCGACATTAACCCCTTTTAAAGGGTTAACTCTTTCAGCAACCGCCATAGGTTCTATCCCAGTTTGGGATCAGGACTTGTAAGGGCTAATTATTTTGCTGAATATTCTGCTGATACAGCTGGGGTAGCTCTCTCACTAAGAGCTTTAACCCTTCAGCAGCTTGCTGCATCCGCTTGAGAAGCCACACTTTTTTTTTTTTTTTCTAGTTACTGACAGGCTTTGACCTGCCATATACTGTGTGAGGGCATGTCGGATCAGGGTCCAGAAGGTGCGGACTGTGTGCCAAATCTGCTTCAGGATCAGTCGCGCGTATCTGATATGCAGACCTCGACGTCAAGCGCAGCAATTGGAAGTCACAGCGATGCCAAATTGGATGCCATCGCTCGCTCTATTGATGGCCTTTCTGACCTTTTAGGTCATTGGGTGTCAGCTAGATCCTCTCATGGAAGGAAGCGACACAGGCCGGTATCATCCTTTCCGCATAGCGAATCAGAACTCTCTGATGTGGAATGCGGTCAGGGTTCCCCTTCAAATTCAGATGGGGAGTTATCGGTTCGGATAAGGATCGGCAGGGACATTCTGCCTCTTTGGGCCGAACAGAGGCTTTTATTGAAGCCATGAGAGAGGCTTTACAGTTGCCGGAGGAGGTAACTACACATCCTGGTAAGTCGCCTTGGATGTACCAGGAGTACCGTAAGTCGCGAGCGACATTGCCAGCTCTGGATGAGCTTAATGAAGCAGTAGAGAAGGAACGCCGGTGTCCAGATAAACATTTTCAAGGAACACGTTTTTTTGAGGCACTATATCCGTGCTCTACAGAATTGACGGATAATTGGATTTCTTCTCCTGAAGTGGATGTTCCTTTATCCCAGCTCAGTAAATCCTCATTGCTCCCTGTTAAAGGGAAGGCGAGTCTGCAGGATCCGCTAGACAGAAAAACGGAGATGGCGGCGAAATCCAACTACGAGGCCTCGGGTCATGGATTCAAAGCGGTGCTAGGATCCATGTGTGCTTGTAAGGCTTCCCTGTGCTGGTTGGATCGTATACGAATGGCGTTGCAAAATGGATCTCCGTTATCCGAGGTAGATGGGCTTCTCGATTTATTGGAGACTGCAGTCTGTTATAGCTATGATGCAGGTCTGGATACTGCATCACTGTTGTCCAGGGGCCAAGCTTCGGCGGTCACAGTTAGAAGAGCACTGTGGCTTAGACAGTGGACTGGGGACGCAGTGTCAAAACAAGGTTTTCTGTCTCTAGCCTACAAGGGAAGTCAGTTATTTGGATCTGACCTCTCAGAGCTGATTGCCAAGGCAAAGACAAAAGAAGCGGCTTTACCACAGCGAAAGGCTATGGCTTCTGCGCCTGGCAGACCTGGTGCCGGTAGTGGCCGGCGATCCTTTCGATCCAAGGGACGATTCGGTCAGTCCTCTTGGGGATCGGGTCGTCCCTCTTTTTCGGGAAAAAAGTTCACTCAGAAATCCCGCACTCCCTGGAAATCAAGTTTCCGTCAAGATAAGCGGGAAGCTGACAAGAAGTCCGCCAAGACGGACTGACGCCAGGTTTCCACTCGAGGGCTCTCGAGTGGGGGGTCGCCTGCTCCAATTCAAAGCGACTTGGATTTCCCACGTTACGGACACCTGGGTAACGCGGGTCGTGTCGGCAGGCTATTTCATAGAGTTTTCTTCTCGACCCCGGACAGGTTTTGCCAGTCTCGCACACCGTCAGAGCCCAAGTTAATTGCCGCTCTGCTGCGAGAGGTCGACTACCTTCTGCAGAAGGGTGTGGTAATACCGGTACCGCCGGAGGACCGGGGAAGATGATTTTATTCCAATCTTTTTGTGGTTCCCAAAAAGGAGAACAAATTTCGTCCTATTCTGGATCTCAAAAGATTGAATCGACATGTCCTCACCCACAAATTCCGCATGGAGTCACTTCGCTCCGTGGTGGCAGCCCTGTCGCAGAACGACTTTTTGGTGTCAATCGACATTCGCGACGCTTATTTGCATGTTCCCGTCGGAAGGGCTCATCAGCGCTTTCTTCGTTTTGCCATAGGTCAGGACCATTACCAGTTTGTGGCTCTGCCATTCGGCTTGGCCTCGACGCCCAGAGTTTTTACAAAAATTCTGGCACCTCTCATGGCAATTCTTCGAAGACAGGGGGTTACGATTTTTCCCTACCTGGACGATCTTTTGATTGTGGCGTCCTCAAAGGAGGAGGCGGTGACGGCTCGCAATCTATCCCTTCAGCTCCTGGAGGATTTCGGGTGGTTGGTCAATTGGGAGAAGTCGTCTCTGGAACCGTCGCAGTCAATCCTATTTTTGGGAATGCATTTTGACACGGTACGGGCGGTGGTGTCCCTACCTCCAGACAAGAGGGCATGTCTTCTCCGACATGTACAGATCATGAAGTCTGCGACAGCAATGTCCCTTCGGAAGTGTATGCGCCTTCTGGGTTGATGGTGGCGTCCATGGAGGCACTTCCGTTTGCCCAATTTCATTCCAGGGCCCTCCAAAGACTCATTCTGGGTCGTTGGGATCGATCGCAAGTTTCTCTGGATTGCAGCGTCATCATCTCTCGCAGGGTGCGAGAATCCCTAGAATGGTGGTTACGTCCAGGAGCGTTATACCTGGGGAAATCTTTCCTCCCTCCGAGGTGGTCGGTCATAACCACCGATGCCAGCCTGACTGGCTGGGGGGGTGTCGGGAACGATCTTTGGATCGAGGGAGTATGGTCATCGGAAGAGTCGGTTCTACCGATCAACATCCTGGAATTGAGAGCAATTTTCCTTTGCCTCCAACACTGGACGGTCCCTTTGAGCGGTCTACCAGTTCGAGTGCAGACAGACAACGCGACGGCGGTTGCGTATATCAACCATCAAGGCGGGACGAGGAGTTCCAGGCTCATGATGGCGGTGTCTCAGATCCTGCTATGGGCCGAGACCAGGGTTCCAGCCATCTCTGCGATTCACATTCCAGGAGTCCAGAATACCACGGCGGATTTCCTCAGTCGCGAGAAGATGGACCCTGGAGAATGGAGTCTCCATCCGGAAATTTTTGCTCTGCTGTGCTCCCGTTGGGGAACTCCCCAAGTAGATTTGATGGCATCCAGGGTCAATGCCAAACTACCGACCTTCATATCCAGGTACAAGGATCCGAAGGCTGTGGCGGTGGATGCTCTGGTGGCTCCGTGGGACCATTTCGAGCTAGTATATGTGTTTCCGCCGATATCCTTGCTTCCTCTGGTGCTGCGTCGGATCAGACTGGAGAGAATTCCGGCTATGTTGATAGCCCCGGATTGGCCAAGGAGGACGTGGTTCTCGACGCTGGTGTCGCTTTTGGCGGCTCCGCCATTTCCACTTCCTCTTCGTCCGGACCTGTTATCCCAGGGGCCCGTTCGTCATCCGGACTTGAAGTCTCTGCGTTTGACGGCGTGGCTCTTGAGACCGAAATGTTGACCCGTAGAGGTTTCTCGACTGAAGTCATTGCCACTCTGCGAGCTGCCAGAGGTCCGGCTACCACTAAGATTTATCACAAGACTTGGGAAGCCTTCTTTTCATGGTGTTCGGGTTCTTCAAGGAACCCGAGGATTTTTTCCATTCCCAATCTGTTGGCTTTTCTGCAGTACGGGTTGGACAAAGGTTTAGCAGTTAGCACTCTGAAAGGTCAGGTTTCTGCCCTGTCCTTGCTGTTTCGGAAGGCTATCGCCTCGCGTAGGGATGTGCGTTCCTTTTTTCGCGGAGTAACCCGTCAGTTTCCTCCGTGGAAGGCACCTGTGTCTCCTTGGCGGCTCAACCTTGTCTTGGAGGCTCTTCAACATGTGCCTTTTGAGCCTATGGGTTCTGCTGGCCTTTCCTTATTTTCTTGGAAGGTTGCCTTCTTAGTGGCGGTGACCTCTTTAAGAAGGGTTTCTGAGTTGGCATCTCTTTCTTGTTCGCCTCCTTTTCTGGAGTTTTTCCCAGATCGGGTAGTGCTTTGCACACGGGGCGACTTTCTACCTAAGGTGGTGTCGCAATTTCATGTTAACCAGGATATTGTGTTGCCCTCGCTTTGCCCGGGCCCGAGGAATGCAAAGGAACGAGATTTGCACAAATTGGATTTAGTGCGGGCCTTGAAGTTCTATTTGTCTGTTACTCAAGGTTTTCGGAAGTCAGATTCCCTGTTTGTGATTCCAGCAGGTCGCAGGCGTGGTCAACGAGCTTCCAAGGACTCTATAGCTCTTTGGATTCGGTCGGCCATTTTGGAGGCTTGCCGTCTGAAAGGCGAACCTTGCCCGATTAAGATTCGAGCTCACTCCACGAGGGCTGTGGCTTCATCGTGGGCCTTTCATCAAGGAGCTTCGGCAGCTCAGCTCTGCCGAGCGGCGACCTGGTGTTCCGTCCACACATTTACAAAGTTTTATAAAGTGGACGTCAGTGCTTCCGCTGATGCGGCCTTAGGACGTAGGGTCCTGCAGGCAGCGGTAATTTAAGTTTTACTTAACTTGTATTTGGCGCCTGTTGCGCGTTTATCTAGGTTGTTGGGTTTCTGCCTCTTTTGGTTTTTTTCCCACCCTAATTTTTGGACTGCTTTGGGACGTCCCACTAGTTATGAACTAGTGTGTCTCCTTTCCTTCCATCTGCAGCTGAAAGACGGATTTTGGTAAGAACTTACCTGTAAAATCCTTTTCAGCGAAGGAAGGAAAGGAGACACAGCTCCCTCCCATGGCAGAAGTGTGTTGTTATATTTACAGATGCAGCGTGACCCTTCTCTGATAGCGATTTTCTGAGCTGAGGTCGACGCGCTACGACTCTGTTCCAGCATTGCCAGCTTATCGCAGTAGTCAGGTTCAGTGAGTAGTACCTGGAACTGTGTGGTTTTTCTTTGCCAAATGCATGCATAACCTGTACTTTCTATTTTTCTCTGAAGTCCTTCAGAAGGGGTTATGTTGCTCCGCTGGTGATATTGCTCTTTCTTAAGCTTGGGTACGACTGGAGAAAGCTGGAGTAGGAGGAGCCAGTGCTGGAGGGGTCGGTCAACACCCTTTGTAATCTGAGGTGTCAATCCTATCTGGGCTCCGCCTACCCACTAGTTATGAACTAGTGTGTCTCCTTTCCTTCCTTCGCTGAAAAGGATTTTACAGGTAAGTTCTTACCAAAATCCGTCTTTTTTATTTTCACGTTTCTACGTTATAAACTTCTGTGAAGCACTTGGAGGTTCAAAGTGCTCACCACACATCCAGATAAGTTCCTTAGGGGATCTAGTTTCCAAAATGGGGTCACTTGTGGGGGGTGTCCACTGTTGAGACACATCAGGGCCTCTACAAACGCGACATGGCGTCAAGCCAATTCTGCTTTGAAAAAGTCAAACGGTGCTCCTTCCCTTGCGACCTCTGCCGTGCGCCCAAAAAGTGGTTTAGCCTCACATATGGGGTATCGGCGTATTCAGGAGAAATTGCACAACAAATTTTGTGGTTCATTTTTTCTTTTAACACTTGTGAAAATAAAAAAAATTGGTTCCGAAGTAAAGTTTTTGCAAAAATAGTTAAATGTTAATTTTTTCCTTCCACATTGCTTCAGTTCCTGTGAAGCACATAAAGGGTTGATAAACTTCTTGAATATGGTTTTGAGCACCATGAGGGTGCAGTTTTTAGAATGGTGTCACTTTTGGGTATTTTCTATCATATAGACCCCTCAAATTGACTTCAAATGAGATGTGGTCCCTAAAAAAAATGGTATTGTAAAAATGAGAAATCGCTGGTCAACTTTTAACCCTTATAACTTCGTAACAAAAAAAATTTTGTTTCCAAAATTGTGCTGATGTAAAGTAGACATGTGGAAAATGTTATTTATTAAGACATTTTTGTGACATATCTCTCTGATTTAAGGGTATAAAAATTTAAAGTTTGAAAATTGCTAAATTTTCAAAATTTTCGCCATATTTCCATTTTTTTCATAAATAAAAGCAAGTTATATAAAAAAAATTTTTTACCACTAATGTGAAGTACAATATGTCATGAAAAAACAGTCTCAGAATCAGCGGGATTCGTTAAAGCGTTCCAGAGTTATAACCTCATAAAGTGACAGTGGTCAGAATTGTAAAAATTGGCCCGGTCATTAAGCTGCAAATTGGCTCTGTCACTAAGGGGTTAAGAGATACCTCTAATCAGATTTTACTCACCAGATAGAGCCCAAACACAGGCTCATAGAAATATTAGCTGCTACAGATCCACCAGTCTCCTCCTGACCAGCCAGAGTAAAAAATGGGATAAAAAGGTGGATTAACTCTGCGCTGCTTGAAAGATAGAAGTCCAAATGGATATTCAGATGAAAAAGTGGCTTTATCCAACGCGTTTCGGAGTACTATGACTCCTTCATCAGGAATCTGGGATCTAATCATCCTGCAAAAACAACTTCTCCCAACTATTGAACAATGCTTTTTCACATGGCAAAAGTAATAACAAAGTTGCTCGCTGAACAAAATTTTTAAACTTTGGGTCCATGGCCAGGGAACTCCCCAGAGCTCAATCCCAGTGAGAACCTTTGGTTAATCCAAAAACGCAGAAGGACAAAGTAAAAAACAAAAATTGTGATAAACACCAAGCACTAATTAGGCAAGCATGGTCAGTCCTCAGTCAGGATTTGGCCCAGAAGCTGATGTAAAGCACTGAATTACATAGCAGTCTGACCAATTATGGTTTGACCAAGTATCACATACACATTTCGGACGAACATGTCTGTCTTCTGTATGAGAGAGACGCTGACAGACATGTCTTATATCCTGGAGAGCAAAAGCTTCACAGCTGAATTTGGACATACTGGACCCTTAACTCCCTCCACAATCTATTGTCCAAGCCCCCATACACAGTCAAATGTTTTCTGAACCCATCCATATTGGTGGGTTCAGGCGATATTAGGCTAATGTGTATGGGGGGGCGCTTTTTGGAAATATAAAACCTTATAGATGGAAAACCCCTTTAAAGGGAACTTGTCTAGCAATTCATGCTGCCAAAATCACGTGCAGCATTAATCAGAGCCTGTCTGCACGACTGCAACCAGGTATCATTTATAGTTTAATAGTTATGATTTGCATGGTTAATTGCAGCCAGGTGTAAAATATATTGTTTTTATGTTACCCCCCATTAGCGAAAGTTAGTGGGCACAGAACCTTCTCAAAAAGGAGAAGCTGTATACTGGCAGTATACTGTACAATGTAGGAGGACACGGGAACATTCTCTTAGTATTAATTTGTCCAGTAAACATTATATCTAATTTTACTGTACGCTTGTGCTGTGCAAGCGCAATGTACTTTGATTTTGTTTCATGCTGCTGCTCAGAGTGAGATTTTGGTTAAAGGCGCAGATTTTTTTATTGCTCGTTTGCTTCCTAAGTGAAATTGAAGAAACTTTCCAAATAGCCTTCATGAATTATTTTTTTACTATTTTGCTGCTACAGAGAGTCCATAAAGTTTTTTTTAGCTAGCTGAGAAATGTGCAAAAATGTTACAAATCTGTCAGAAATTCTGCTCATTTCTGATGGCTCTCTCTGCTGTATCCTCCATTCTCTAGGTGTTAGAGATAGCAACAAGGAGTGATGGATAGATTGTACACACATCTGCAGTGAACAGGAGAGAAAATACTTTCTCTCATGGAGGGCACAAAAAACAGGCTATAGACAAAAGAACAAGCTATGGTGTCCATAGTTTTAAATTAAACATTGGAAGAGTTGAAAAGCTTACAGGATAGAAGTATTGTTATATTGTAACTTGTGCTGTTACTGCCGTCCTACATACAATTAATTTATATTACCTTCCCTCCTAAATTCTAACATGCCCATACATTATTTTAGTAACATTTGTGTGTCCTGTTTACCTTTCTACTTGTTGGAGCAGAAGATTGTGCTCCAGAGCTGCTTTTCCTACAGTTACTGGAAACAGAAAATTGTAGTTCATAAACTATTGTCTTTTGATTACCAATTTACCCAGTTTATGAAAAAGATCAAAATCAATGCAAGGAAAAAAGCGTGGAGTTTTTGATTAGCTACCCCTATTTTGCAGAATTAGTTGGAAAAAGGAGTCAGATTTGTACCATTTTGGTATGATGTACAGTGAATCATTATGTGTCCTCCTCTCCTTCATTATTTTCTCCTAGTCATGTTCCGACATGAGTGACTACAGAACTTCTGGAAGTTCCTCATCAAAAGGATCAGGCATATTGGAATCCAACATGACTGATTGTTTGATGTGCTATTGGGTTAGAATCAGCCATTTCCACCCCTTACCGTCAGCATTAACATTAGTTGATCATCATGATCGGCCAACATTCATCCAATGTGTATGACCTCCTTTTGTGACAGCCTCATACAATCTGGATGCAAGAAATACGAACTCCTTTAATTGAGGTCAGAACCTTAAAAACGTTATCCACTTCTTGGACAACCACTCCTTAAATAACTGAGTCTTGTACTCACCTCCCACACCGCCACCATTCCAGTGAGTTCGACAATAGGTCTCCCAAAGTTCGCGCATCATTTTCACTGCAGTCAATTTCGCTGGTCCTTTGCGTGACACTGCGTCATCATCAATTGAACTGTGCCTGTGCAGGAGGTGAGTATAAGACTAAAGTATTTAAGAAGGGGTCGTCCAAGTAGTGGATAAGCCCTTTAATACAATTTTAAGCCCTGATTTATCAATACTCATGTTTTTCAGGGATGTCTTGATGAAGAGATCGCTGGAGTAAGATGCTCTAAATCCTCTACTAGTGCCTAATATTGAATTTAGTGCATCGTTAAGTTGTCATGCACCACCACAAAAAATGTGCTTCACTTTTTCGGCTTATTCTAGACACCATGTTTCGCCCACATCTACCGTAGAGAGGAAAAAAGTCTTGAGTTGCACAAAAATTATGTAACCTCCAAATATTGTAAATGGCCTTATTTTAGAGACAACTAGTAATAAGTTCTTTACTTACTTTTTTTTAGATGCTCCCAAGATAAAAGGTCCTGTGGTGATTTATACCTGGGAGGGAAATCCAGTTAACATTACCTGTGAAGTTATCGCCTATCCAACCGCAAGGGTGTCCTGGCTCAGGGATGGGGTGCTGCTGCCAAGCTCCAACTCTTCCAACATCAAGATCTACAATACTCAATTTGCCAGCAGCCTGGAGGTATGAATGTCCCATCAGATCATCTGTGTCTGGGCTTTTGAAGTTTTTTTGGGGTGTACAACACAAATTCAAAAAATTTATGTTTGGAAGATTATCACGTCTTCAAATCAAACAGAAGCCTCATGGAAGCCACTTTTATACTATGGACTCAGCAGTGGTTTTCATTATAACCAAAAACCACAATGCAAGTGTGAACAGAACCGTATCTGACTTTCCAAAAATCTAAACTTGAAAAGCCGGGGCAAAAAATTATGTTGGGGAAAGTAAAATTCCTTAACCAATGTATAAAAATAAATTTTGTCTCATTCATGATAACATTTTGTGGAGTTCGGACATATTTTGACTTGAATGCCCTTCATCGACAGATCAACCCTGACTCCGAGAGCGATTTTGGCAACTACAATTGCACTGCAGTCAACAGTGTCGGGAAGGAGTCTTCGGAGTTCATTCTTGTACAAGCAGGTGAGTGACCATCGGAGGGATAATAGACCGGTGACCATCAAAAGTTGTGTCTCTCCGAGGGGATCAAGTCATGTTGGCCATCTTGTAATATTGCTCTTTGTAAAATCTTTATGGAGAAAAATTGAAAATTCTTGTTTTTGTTTTGGCAGAAACCCCTTCATCGCCAAACATCATGAGAGTGGAGTCTTACTCGAGCACTGCAATGGTGGAATTTGAAGAACCTGACTCTACTGGTGGAGTACCCATCCTCAAATACAAGGCAGAATGGAGAACTACAGGGGCCGAGATATGGCAAACCTCTAACTTTAGTGCTCGGGATGGTAATTTAAAGACCATTTTTTGCATATGAACTAAGTTGGATTCATTTTTTGTTGCAGCCCCAATAAATCCCACCAATACACAATAGATGGTTGCTGGGCGAACCATGGTTTGGCCGATTGTTTGCCTATCAGCTTTGTCTCCCGATGCGCCCTCTGAGCACCCATGTGTTCTTTACGAGAGAACCATTGCCAGACTCTTTTACCAAGGGCTCATTTCTCCAAGAACAAAAGGATTGGCAGTCCGAAATCAGATCTGCCAGATCCTCCTACCTATAGCATCATCTGTCTGTAGAAGTCAGTAGGCCCTCATATACATTAGACTGTCGTCCGAGCCTTGTTTCTTATGTTAATGCTATTATAAAGTACCAAAGGCCATCCCTATCCCCAGATTTCCTATTTTCTCAGTAGCAAACATTAGACAACCCCTTTACCTCCACTCTTTGCTATAATGGAGTCTTAGAAATATTAAGGGCGTTTGTTGCTCCTTATTATTTAACCATATTCATGATCTCGTATGTTTGCAGAAAGTTCAGAGAGCACAATCACAATCGGAGGACTCAGGCCAGAAACATCCTATGTGGTCAGACTGTCTGCTATCAATGGCAAAGGGATCGGAGAGTCATCCCTACCCTTTGAGTTTGTGACCCAGCCTGTCCGTAAGTAATTTCAGAGCTTTGTTATAATCCACTATATGTGTATATATTGTACTTGGTTTGTGTCTTACAGGCACCCAGAACCGTACAAACTGTAGACTGAACTCATGTGTTCTAATTTAATGGAAATTTATCATCAGAAAATTACCTAATGTCTTATGACAATTTTTTTTTTAATTTTGGCAATTTTTTTTAATTCTTCATATCACAATCTGTATTAATAAAAAAAATCTTGCAATTTTCACACTGGCAAGTTGGACTATATGAGATGTATACTTTCAGATTGTATTGTAATGACCGGTAACACCTCTTTATATGGTAGGTAACACAGGCGCCTGCACTCACAATAGGTGATGTCACAGCTCACCTTCTCCTACTGTACAATGACTGATAACACCTCTATATACTGTAGATAACACAGGATCCATCATTCACAATAGTGATGTCACACTCACCCTCCTCCTGTACAATGACTGATAACACCTCTATATACAGTAGATAACACAGGATCCACCATTCACAATAGGTGATGTCACAGCTCACTCCTCCTGTACAATGACTGATAACACCTCTATATACAGTAGATAACACAGATCCACATTCACAATAGGTGATGTCACAGCTCCTCCTCAGCTAACACCTCTATATACAGTAGATAACACATGATCACCATTCACAATAGGTGAGTCACAGCTCATCCTCCTCAACACCTCTATATACAGTAGATAACACAGGATCCACCATTTACAATAGGTGAGTCACAGCTCACCTCCTCCTCCTGTACAATGACTGATAACACCTCTATATACAGTAGATAACACAGGATCCACCATTACAATAGGTGACGTCACAGCTCACCTCCTCCTCCTGTATAATGACTGATAACACCTCTATATACAGTAGATAACACAGGATCCACCATTTACAATAGGTGAGTCACAGCTCACCTTCTCCTCTGTATCAATGACTGATAACACCTCTATATACAGTAGATAACACAGGATCCACCATTCACAATAGGTGATATCACAGCTCACCTCCTCCTGTACAATGACTGATAACACCTCTATATACTGTAGATAACACAGGATCCACCATTCACAATAGGTGATGTCACAGCTCACCTCCTCCTCCTGTACAATGACTGATAACACCTCTATATACAGTAGATCATACAGGATCCACCATTCACAATAGGTGATGTCACAGCTCACCTCCTCCTCCTGTACAATGACTGATAACACCTCTATATACAGTAGATCATACAGGATCCACCATTCACAATAGGTGATGTCACAGCTCACCTCCTCCTCTTGTACAATGACTGATAACACCTCTGTATACAGTAGATAACACAGGATCCACCATTCACAATAGGTGATGTCACAGCTCACCTCCTCCTCCTGTACAATGGCTGATAACACCTCTATATACAGTAGATAACACAGGATCCACCATTCACAATAGGTGATGTCACAGCTCACCTCCTCCTCTTGTACAGTGACTGATAACACAGGATCCACCATTCACAGTAGGTAATTCACAGCTCACCTCGTCCTCCCCCTGTGCAATGACTGATAATACCTCTATATACAGTTCACTTGCTTCAATACAAAACTTAGGATCATTATCTGTCTATAGCTTCTAATGTACATGTGGAGTTCCAGAAACAACAGAAAGTAGGAGTCCAGAAGGGCCCCAAAGGCCAGGGTGAAAATTACAGGATTTCTATTTTTTTTAAAAACAAAGTATATGAAAAAAAATTAAAAAATAAATAAATCATTATAAAAAACAGTATTATATTATTTTTTTACTGATGATAAATTCACTTTATGATCAGAAAATCCTTAGATTAAGATACATAGACTTTATATATTAATAGCTAAGATACTTGAATTCCTGAATTTAAAGTGTACATGACTTGCCCATATAAAGGTTTATTTCCATCTGTCCATTTCACCTACTTTGCTGGTCCCTTAGCCGGCTTCTTCCTGCCTGTCCAGGTCCAGTCAGTGGGGCAGGCGCAGATAAGACCCATGACGTGAAAACTTCTCTAGCGTGGGAGGTCCCAATGCCGCCTTTCAAGCCAGCGTCAGCTCACAGGCCTCCAGAGCTACAGCTCATACCCTGATGTTTTCTTATAGACTTCCATATAGCTGCAGAGAGGGAGCTGCCGATCCCAGATACCTTAACTGCATCGTCCACTGCTCCATCATATGAAGCAGGATTGCCAAGTTGGGAATACCTCTTTATGGCTGAATTCACACTTGTACTTTTTTGATGCAGTGATTAGATTTCAATTCATCAATCCATAAACCGAAACCAGAAGTGGATTGAAAAAAAAAAGTAGAAATTATGGAGGAATATCTGATCCACCCTCCTGTTCCTCCTCTCTTATGGCTCTTAACTATGCATTCTATATACAGTGGGGAAAAAAAGCATTTAGTTAGCCACCAGTTGTGCAAGTTCTCCCACTTAAAAGATGAGAGAGGCCGGTAATTGACATCATAGGTAGATCACAACTATGAGAGTCAAAATGAGAAAACAAATCCAGAAAACCACCTTGTCTGATTTGGCAAGATTTATTTAGCAAAATATGGTGGAAAATAAGTATTTGGTCATTAATAAAGGTTCATCTCAATATTTTGTTATGTATCCTTTGATGGCAACGACAGAGGTCAAACGTTTTCTGTAAGTCTTCACAAGGTTGGCACACACTGTTGGCGGTATGTTGGACCATTCCTCTGTGCAGATCTCCACTAAAGTAGTGATTTTTTGGGCATGTCGCTGGGCAACATGGACTTTCATATCCCTCCAAAGGTTTTCTATGGGGTTGAGATCTGGAGACTGGTTAGGCCACTCCAGGACCTTTATATGCTTCTTACGAAGCCCCTCCTTTGTTGCCCTGGCAATGTGCTTGGGATCATTATCATGCTGAAAGACCAATCCACTTTTCATCTTCAATGCCCTTGCTGATGGAAGGAGGTTTGCACTCAAAATCTGGGATTTTTGTTCACCATTTTTGTTATCATTTTGCCCCCACAGGGTGGAGCCCCAGATCGAGGGAGATTATCAATAGTCTTGTATGTCTTCCATTTTCTTATTATTGCTCCCATAGTTGATTTCATCACACCAAGCTACTTGCCTATTGCAGATTCAGTCTTCCGAGCCTGGTGCGGGGCTACAATTTTGCTCTGGTGTCTTTGACAGCTCTTTGGTCTTCACCATAGTGGAGTTTGGGAAATGTAATGTTTGAGGTTGTGACAAGGTGTCTTTTATACTGATAACAAGTTCAAACAGGTGCCATTACTACAGGTAATGAGTGGAGGACAGAGGAGCTTCTTAAAGAAGTTACAGATCTGTGAGGAGCAGAAATCTTGCATGTTTTTAGGTGACCAAGTACTTATTTTCCACCATAATTTGCAAAATAAATCTTGCCAAATCAGACAAGGTGATTTTCTATATTTGTTTTCTCATCTTGACTCTCATAGTTGTGGTCTACCTATGATGTCAATTACAGGCCTTTCTCATCTTTTTAAGTGGAAATAGTTTTTTACCCATTGTAATTGGATTAAATTGATTTAGCTGGATGGAAATTTCTCTTCTAATGTATCATTACGTATGTATTTCCCTAGTACACCCACGGAAACGTAGTATTTTTGCATCTTTCACATTTGGACTTCGATTGGTATTAAAAGCCTCTTAAATGTAGATAATTTGGATAACATATCCCAAATAAATTAGGAGAATTCTGTAGTTTTAGGAAGTTGTGATGAGTATTCTCAGGAAAGGAGGGATAATTCTGTGTCTTGTATTATAATCCTCCATTGAAATGTTACATTTTGTAATTGATTTGGGTAATTTACTTTTTTTTTTAGCTAGATGCCATGTTTTATTATTTTTCTTACTTACCGTGGGCATCTGCAGTATTTGACCTATACGCAGCACAGGTGGTCCCGTAATGGGGGTATTATCTAGGTATCATTCCATGACGTTGTGTGTTTACATATTTGCTTTAAGTTCATCCTTTCTTTTCTTGTCTCTTCGGCTCCATCTCACTTGCATTCTCTTTTATTTCGAACCATCTCTCTCCTCTTCATCTGTCTGCCACCCTTTGGAAAGACACAGATTTTTCACATCCACGTAAGTGCCTCTTTGCGATCTCTCTCTCTCTTCCTTTCTTTCTTTCCATGACATCCATTGCATCACTTAATCTGACTCTTCTTCTTGTTGCACAAATGCTGCCAGGGTTTTCTTCACGACTTGAAATGCGTTAGAATAACTGCAGTGTTTTTAGGAAGTCTTGAAATTTAGGACTAATAAGTATTTACTATTGTGTTTTTTTACTCAGAGGTGCTTATTCTTGTGATGGAGACAGTCTCACAGGCAATGTTTCTTAGGAAAAAATGCAAATTAGATTTTCTCCAGGAGAAAAAACACTATTTCTCTAGTGACAAATATTTGTAGCCAAACTGTAAGCCAAAGGCCCAGAAACTGTTGCAGAAGTTACATTCATTCTGACATTGTGAA
Source organism: Oophaga sylvatica (assembly GCA_033576555.1). Classification (NCBI taxonomy): domain Eukaryota; kingdom Metazoa; phylum Chordata; class Amphibia; order Anura; family Dendrobatidae; genus Oophaga; species Oophaga sylvatica. The sequence goes on from JARQOD010000003.1 coordinate 369,552,433, forward strand.
ATAATTAATTGTTTTACTTGATGCATTGAAAAACCATTACATTCATCTGTATCAGCAAGGGGGATGAGCAGTTAAACTATACAGAGAAGTCACACAGTACTGTTTAGGGAGGAACTATAAAATATCAACAGGCTGCAACAGTTAACACAGTGGCCTCTCTCCTGCCTACTTAACACAGTTCTCCAGCATAAGCCTGCAACTGTTGTGTATTCCAAGAGTAATATTCCTGATTAGATCATTTAAACCTAAGACACCCACCCATATGTCATTGGCTGTTTCAGAAGTCTAGTGTACCAGTACAGAACAGGTTACTGGTTGAATGGGTAAGATGCCTTGGATGCTGGAGCTGCTTCAAATGCTTCTTCCTCAGTCAAACAGTATCTACCCTGTTCTGTACTGACAATTAGCATGTACTCCAAAACAGTGGTATACAGATATATAGCTGATACCCTTTAAGAAGTTGTGCCAAGCTTGAAAGTTATCTCCTATCAGAGGGGATAACTTACTGGTCGCTGTTGATGTTTGACAGTTGGAACCACTACCGATCAAAAAAAACGGGGCTCAAAAGAGTCCCGTGAGACTGAAATTGTGGTCTATCATGTGCACCTCTGCTTTAATCATTTTTTATGGGGCGCCGAAGAGCAGCTGAACACTTTGCGTGGCTATCTATTCCAGTCTCAAACAAAATGAATGGAGCGGAGGTGCGCATGATAAACCGTCACTCAATTCACACAGGGCTTTACAGACTCCCAGTTCTTGGTATTAATAGGGGTCTCAGCAGTCAGACCCTCAGTGTTTTTGAAATTATCTTCTATCCTGTGGATAGGGGATAACTTAAAAACTTAGTAAATCCGTTTTTGTCATATCTTAAGACTATTTATTGGGGTCAGACAATGTCGTTACCTAAGGTCAGATACAAAAAGGACAACGATTGTATCTCAATGCTCGGACTGGCCGGCTGCTCTCATGACTTGATTGTGACAGCATGTATTTCTATGCAGCTATCACGCTTGGGTCAAGAGAGCCGCCAGCCAGTCCTTGCACTGACAAGCGATCGTTATCCGTGTTATATGGCCGTCTGACTTAAGGTGGCATTAGAATTCTGGCACATTTTTATCCTATTGTGTTTTTTAAGGAAAGGAACTTGATGGATAATATTATTGTTTGTCAATCCATAAATGGGTTAGTTAACGTACATTTCAACCCCAAAAATATTTGTACATAGATGCACAATGTTCCAGGATAATCATTGAATCAAAGAGAAGCATTTTCTACATTAGTAGAGCCTCCGCCCTGGTATACGAAAACCTCTATGGATACCCGCTCCTGGGTCCCCAAGGAGACTCAAGCAACAGTTAGAAACTAGTCATTATAATACTGTAACTCCCACTAGTATCGGGCCAAGTTGTATTCGTGATTGGATCCTTAATGGAGTGAATGACTTGTGGCTTATTTGGACGAGCTAATAATCATGACCCAGCGTTCATTAGAACTGTCGTTTGCCGATTTTCTCCTTGTCTATAAACAGGCTAGCAATCACCCAACGAACCAGGAAAACACTGATTTGTCCAGTGATTGGTTAGATAATTTGTGCTGGTGTTCAAATCTTTGTTCTCGGCAGCACATTATCCTGTGTATACAAATAATGTGCTGCCGAAAATTATGATATTTTTCAGCTGCAGATGGAAGGAAGAGAGCCACAGTATTCATTACTGATGGGTAGGCGGAGCCCCAGATCAGGATGTCACCTCAGATCAAAAGAGTGCTGACTGGCTGGCCCCTCCAGCTCGGGCTCCTCCTACTCAGCTCCAGTCTAAGATTTGAGGTCCAGAAGGATGGTCGCTGCTAATGCAGCTCCTCAGAAGATTTTATTATTTTATATTCGGACAGGAGACCTGGATCACTAGTTGGTCTAGAGGTCTCAGGGGTACCAGCGCTGCTGTACCCCAACCTCTCCCTTGGCGGATCTGTACTTACTCAAAGTCCCTGCAGAATCCTTGCCGGCCCTGGGGGATGAGGAGAGCTTCCCTGGCGGGACGCAAACCACACGTGCGGTCACTGCGTTCCTCGCCCTGGGGGGAAGCATGGGCATAGCGCCAGAAACCCCTGAGGGTCCTGTGGCGCCTTGGCTGGTGAGTACTCCACACAAAATTTTATTATAATGTGTGAGTGCTTTAGCGTCTGATGACAGCGCTATTACATGTATATCAGTATGCTTCAGCGCTGCGGTGACAGCGCTATTACATGTTTATCAGTGTTTTTCACCAGCCTCTCCCTTGGCGGATCTGTAATTACATAATGGTCCCTGCAGAATCCTTGCCGGCCCTGGGGGATGAGGAGAGTTTTCCCTGGCGGGGGCGCAAACCACACGCTGGGTCACTGCGCTTCCCGCCCTGGGGGGAAGCATGGGCATAGCGCCAGAAACCCTTAGGGGTCCCTGTGGCGCTGAGCTGATGAGTTTTCCACACAATTTTTATTATAATAATGTGTGAGTGCTTCAGCGCTGCGGTGACAGCGCTACTACTGTATGTCAGTATGCTTCAGCGCTGCTGTGACAGCGCTGTTACATTGTAGATGTGGTGATCTTTTGTCCGCAGGCAGTTAGCTGCAGGACAGAGAGGGAGCAGGAGCGGGGGAGTTCGCGCTCAACATTTGAGCTAGCAGGGGGCGTGGCCTATCTATTCCCGGTCTTTTGAGCAGGAAGACGCGCGCTCTGGCGTTTCTCCTGCGACTCCCTCACTGTGGCGGCCATTACACAGGCTCCTGGGCTCCTCAGACCGCTCCTCTCCTCATAAGACACCACGGCCAGCTGGGTGAGTGCTGATTCCTCACCCTGCAGCGCAGCGATCGCTATCCTGCAGCTGCAGTCTCATTAGAGACATAAAATTGGCTGGGACTCACACTTCATATATATATGTTGTGGTGAGTTTGCAATATTAACCCTTCTGAGGGTTATTTCTACCAGAAAAATTTTTTGACTGAATACCGCTGGGGTAACCCTGCCTGGTGGAGCGTTAATCCTTCAGCATATAAAAAAAAAAAAAAAAAAAAAGAAAAACCGCATAGTTTTTGCTGGTATTACCGCTTTGGCCTGTTCATACAGGTGAGACATGTCTGAACAGAGTTCAGATGCCGCGGATCACGTCCCAGTGCCATTGCGGCAATCAGATACGCAGACCTCCACAACGTCTAGCGCTGCGGTCGACAGCGGTGAAAAATTGGACGATATCGCTCGATCGATCAACAACTTGTCTGACCTTTTAGGTCAATATGTGTCTGCTAATTCCTCTCAGAGGAAGCGACGCAGGCCGTTACCGGCCTCTACACGGAGCGAGTCAGATGTATCTGATATTGGGCAGAGTTCCCCTTTAAATTCGGATGGAGAAATATCCGATTCAGATGCGGACGAGCCGCAGGGGCGTTCCTCTATGGCGAAGCGTACGGAGGCATTAATTGAAGCCATGAGAGATATATTACAGTTACCGGAGGAGGTAACTAGTCGTCCTGGTAAATCAGCACGCATGTTCCAGGAGTCCCGTGCTTCGCGTACAACATTGCCAGCTCTGGATGAGCTTAATAGTGTAATAGAGGAGGAACGTCTATGTCCAGATAAGCGTTTTCATGGAACGCATTTCTTGGATACACTTTATCCTTGCTCTGCGGAGTTAAAGGCTAATTGGACTTCTGCTCCTGAAGTGGATGTGTCTTTATCTCAGCTTAATAAATCCTCACTACTCCCTATTAAGGGAAAAGCGAGCTTACAGGAGCCTTTGGATAGAAAGGCAGAATTGGCGGCAAAAGCAAGCTATGAGGCTGCGGGTCATGGATTCCGAGCGGTGCTAGGATCCATGTGTGCTGCTAGAGCTTCTCTAGGCTGGTTGGCACGTCTGAAGACGGAGTTGCACAATGAATCTCCGTTATCTGAGATACGGGAAACTTGTGAATGGTTAGAAACGGCAGCCTGTTATATCTTTGATGCCGGTCTGGATAAGGCATCTCTGCTGGCCAAAGCGCAAGCTTCAGCGGTCACAGTCAGAAGAGCTTTATGGCTCAGACAGTGGGCCGGGGACGCAGTTTCCAAACAAGGGTTGTTGGCCTTACCTTACAAGGGTGGCCATCTTTTTGGATCTGACCTCACAGAGCTGATTTCCAAGGCTAAGGCGAAGGAATCAGCATTACCACAGCGTAGGGCCATGGCCTCGGTGTCCAGTAGGCCTGGTGTCTATAGTGGTCGGCGGTCCTTTCGGGGCCGAGGACGATCTAGTCACTCCTCGTGGGGATCGGGTCGTCCTTCCTTCTCAGGAAAGAAATCCTCTCAGAAAACTCGTACTTCCTGGAAGCAGAGTTTCCGCCAGGACAAGCGGGAACTTGACAAGAAGCCCGCAAAGTCTAATTGACGCCAGGGGTCCACTCGAGGATTCTCGAGTGGGGAGTCGCCTGCTTCTTTTCAAGGCGACTTGGATGGCTCGCGTTCCAGATTCCTGGGCAACGCGGATTGTGTCGGCAGGCTATTTCATAGAGTTTGCTTCTCGACCCCCGAATGTTTTTTGTCAGTCTCGCGTTCCGTCGGAACCCGAGCTTGTTGTCGCTCTACAGCGAGAGGTCGAATCTCTGCTACAAAGGGTGTAGTGATACCGGTTCCGTCAGAGGACCGAGGAAAAGGTTTTTATTCCAACCTTTTTATAGTTCCCAAAAAGGAGAACAAATTTCGCCCGATTCTGGATCTCAAGCGATTAAACCGGCATGTCCATGTCCGGAAATTTCGCATGGAGTCGCTTCGTTCCGTTGTGGCAGCTCTGTCACAGAACGATTTTCTGGTGTCAATCGACATTCGCGACGCCTATTTGCATATTCCCATCGGAAAGGCTCATCAGCGCTTTCTTCGATTTGCCATAGGTCGGAATCATTACCAGTTCGTGGCTCTGCCGTTCGGCTTAGCCTCAGCGCCAAGGGTCTTTACAAAAATTCTGGCGCCTCTCATGGCAATCCTTCGAAGACAGGGGATTACGATTCTCCCTTATCTGGACGATCTTTTGATCATGGCTTCCTCGGAGGAGGAGGCGTTGACGGCTCGGGATTTGTCTCTTCAGTTTCTGAAGGACTTCGGTTGGCTGGTCAATTGGGAGAAGTCGTCCCTGGAACCATCGAGGACAATCCTCTTTTTGGGAATGCATCTCGACACGTTTCGGTCGGTAGTTTCCCTACCACCAGACAAACAGTCATGTCTTCTTCGACATGTACAGATTATGAGATCCTCAACGGCAATGTCTCTACGGAAGTGTATGCGTCTTCTAGGACTGATGGTGGCGTCCATGGAGGCAATTCCTTTTGCCCAGTTCCACTCCAGGACTCTTCAAAGGTTCATCTTGAGTCGATGGAATCAGTCGCAATCGCTGGATTGCAGTGTCACCATTTCTCGCGCGGTGCGGGATTCTCTAGAATGGTGGTTACGTCCAGGGGCATTCTCCCTGGGGAAGTCTTTCCTCCCCCGAAGTGGTCAGTCATAACCACCGATGCCAGCCTGACGGGCTGGGGGGGTGTTTGGAACAATCTCTGGATTCAGGGGGTATGGTCATCGGAAGAGTCTGTGCTTCCGATCAACATCCTGGAGTTGAGGGCGATTTTCCTTTGCCTCCAACATTGGACGGTCCCTTTGAGCGGTCTGCCAGTCCGTGTGCAGACAGACAATGCGACGGCTGTCGCGTATATCAATCACCAAGGTGGGACAAGGAGTTCCAGACTCATGGTAGAGGTGTCCCGAATTCTGATTTGGGCAGAGGCCAATGTACCAGCCATTTCGGCGATTCACATTCCAGGGGTTCAGAATGTTACAGCGGACTTTCTCAGTCGCAGAAGGATGGATTCCGGGGAATGGAGCCTCCATCCGGATGTGTTTGCACTACTGTGCTCTCGCTGGGGAACCCCCCAAGTGGATTTGATGGCATCCAGGTTCAATGCCAAGTTACCGACATTCATGTCCAGGTACAAGGATCCGAAGGCGGTGGCGGTGGATGCTCTAGTGGCTCAGTGGGATCAGTTCGAGCTGATCTATGTATTCCCGCCGATATCCTTACTTCCTCTAGTACTGCGTCGGATCAGACTAGAGAGAATTCCAGCTATTTTGATAGCTCCAGACTGGCCAAGAAGGGTGTGGTTCTCGACAATAATGTCGCTGTTGGCGGCACCTCCTTTTCCACTCCCTCTTCAACCGGACTTGTTGACTCAGGGGCCCGTTTGTCATCCGGACTTGATGTCCCTGCGTTTGACGGCGTGGCTCTTGAGACCGAAATCTTGACCCGTAGAGGTTTCTCAGCCGAGGTCATTGCTACCCTTCGTGCTGCAAGATGTCCGGCTACTACTAGGATTTACCACAAAATTTGGGAAACCTTCTTTTCGTGGTGTTTGGGGTCCTCTCGGAACCCGAGAAAATTTTCCATTCCCAACCTGTTGGCTTTTCTACAGCATGGGCTAGACAAGGGTTTGGCAGTAAGCACTCTGAAAGGTCAGATTTCTGCTCTGTCCTTATTGTTTCGGAGAACCATTGCTTCAAATAGAGACGTGCTCTCCTTTTTCCGAGGTATATCTCGTAAGTTTCCGCCGCGGAAGGCACCCGTGTCTCCTTGGCGGCTCAACCTTGTTTTGGAGGCTCTTCAGCATAAACCTTTTGAGCCTATGGTTTCTGCTAGCCTTTCTTTACTTTCTTGGAAGGTGGCTTTCCTTGTTGCAGTCACTTCCTTGAGGAGAGTTTCTGAGTTGGCAGCTCTTTCTTGTTCGCCTCCTTTTCTGGAGTTTTTTCCGGATCGTGTAGTGCTTCGCACTCGGGGTGATTTTTTGCCTAAAGTGGTGTCACAATTTCATGTCAACCAGGATATTGTGTTGCCTTCATTCTGCCCGGATCCGAAGAATGTGAAAGAGCGAGCTTTACACACATTGGATTTAGTGCGGGCCTTGAAGTTTTATCTATCTATTACTCAAGGTTTTCGTAAGACGGACTCCCTGTTTGTGGTTCCAGCAGGTCGTCGGCGTGGTCAACGAGCTTCCAAGGATTCTATAGCTCGTTGGATCCGGTCAGCTATTTTGGAAGCTTACCGTCTTCGGGGTGAATCTTGCCGATTAAGATTCGAGCCCATTCTACGAGAGCTGTGGCCTCATCGTGGGCTTTTCATCAAGGTGCCTCGGCAGTGCAGCTCTGCCGAGCGGCAACTTGGCGCTCTGTCCACACGTTTACAAATTTTTTATAAAGTGGACGTCAGTGCTTCCGCTGATGCAGCCCTCGGACGTAGGGTCCTGCAGGCAGCTGTAGTTTAAAGTTCTGGATGAACTTGTGTTTAGCGCTGGTTGCGCTTTGTTGTTAAGGTTGTTGGGTTTCTGCCTTTTATTGGTTTTTCCCACCCTTATTTTTGAACTGCTTTGGGACGTCCCATCAGTAATGAATACTGTGGCTCTCTTCCTTCCATCTGCAGCTGAAACACGGATTTTGGTAAGAACTTACCTGTAAAATCCTTTTCAGCGAAGGAAGGAAGAGAGACACAGCACCCTCCCAAGGCAGAAGTGTGTTGATGTTTTCAGATGCAGCGCGACCCTTATCTGATAGCGATTATCTGGGCTGAGGTCAGCGCGCTAAGGCTCTGTTCCAGCATCGCCAGCTCATCGCAGTAGTCAGGTTCCGTGAGTAGTACCTGGAACTCTGTGGTTTTTGGCTTTCTTTGCATGCATAACCTGTATCCTTGTGTTTTTTCTCTGAAGTTCCTTCAGAAGGGTTATGTTGCTCCGCTGGTGATCTTGGCTCTTTTCCTCAAAGCTTTGGTACGACTGGAGCTGAGTAGGAGGAGCCCGAGCTGGAGGGGCCAGCCAGTCAGCACTCTTTTGATCTGAGGTGACATCCTGATCTGGGGCTCCGCCTACCCATCAGTAATGAATACTGTGTCTCTCTTCCTTCCTTCGCTGAAAAGGATTTTACAGGTAAGTTCTTACCAAAATCCGTGTTTTATGCATAGGATTGTTTCTAAATAGGCCATTAAACTACTTCTACTTCTATTTAGCCAATCGGCAGCCGTATAAGATCTGCAGTTAGACAGTTTAGTGTAAATTGGTCCGTTAAGCAGGAAGTTATGCCACCCGGTGTGTGTTCTGCCTGTCAATCTCTTGCAATTGTGTTTTGCATTGAGTCGTTCCGATATTACCAATCAAATTATGGACTCCAACTCTTGTGTATCAGGTCTGACTTACATTCAAACTAATGAGAATGATTGCTTTGGACTACTGCATTGGCGATGTAGTAAAAGTAAAATAAATTTAAAAAATTACTTAAAAATAAATATATATATACAGTACAGACCAAAAGTTTGGACAAACCTTCTCATTCAAAGATTTTTCTGTATTTTATGACTATGATGACTATGAAAATTGTAGAATCACATTGAAGGCATCAAAGCTATGAAGTAACACATGTGGAATTATACAATACACTTTACAAAAAAGTGTGAAACAACTGAAAATATGTCTTATATTCTAGGTTCTTCAAAGTAGCCACCTTTTGCTTTGATTACTGCTTTGCGCGCAGAAAAGGTGAACGGATGGACTCTACATGCCTAGTTCCCACCATGAAGCATGGAGGAGGTGGTGTGATGATGTGGGGGTGCTTTGCTGGTGACACTGTTGGGGATTTATTCAAATTTGAAGGCATACTGAGCCAGCATGGCTACCACAGCATCTTGCAGCAGCATGCTATTCCATCCGGTTTGCGTTTAGTTGGACCATCATTTATTTTTCAACAGGACAATGACATCAAACACACCTCCAAGCTGTGTAAGGGCTATTTGACCAAGAAGGAGAGTGTTGGGGTGCTACGCCAGATGACCTGGCCTCCACAGTCACCAGACCTGAACCAATCGAGATGGTTTGGGGTGAGCTGGACCGCTCACCACATAAATTTTGAATAAATCCCCAACAGTGTCACCAGCAAAGCACCCCCACACATCACACCACCTCCTCCATGCTTCACGGTGGGAACTAGGCATGTAGAGTCCATCCGTTCACCTTTTCTGCGTGCAAAGCAGTAATCAAAGCAAAAGGTGGCTACTTTGAAGAACCTAGAATGTAAGACATATTTTCAGTTGTTTCACACTTTTTTGTAAAGTGTAATGTATAATTCCACATGTGTTAATTCATAGTTTTGATGCCTTTAGTGGGATTCTACAGTTTTCATAGTCATGAAAATACAGAAAAGTCTTTGAATGAGAAGGTGTGTCCAAACTTTTGGTCTGTACAGTGTATATACAGTATATACACATTTTTTAGTGATAGTTTTTATAGTTCAAAATAAAGCATAAGCCAATATCAAGCTAATGACGTAGGAAAAAGTGCAGTTCTGGGCCGTGCCAGGGCACTATTCGCTCCAGAAGTGAGCGGCATGTGTATCACTCTTTTGAAGTTTTCCCTTTCATCTTCTAGAAAAGAAAAGTCTTCTCATGCCATGAGGGAAGTCACTACAGGAGGGTTATGGCTTAAGGTTTTTTTGCCATCTCCAAAGCAGAAAAGCCATTGAATACAAATCAGAAAGGTGTAGCATAACAACCTTCCAGGGCTTTTTTTTTTTTTTTTGTAAGTCCTGATCTATGAACAGTATGTCTGCAACCACCCAGCTTCCTCATAAAGAATGAAAAGCCTCCTATAGAGAAGTGAGATTTATGATGTCTTACTCCAGTAAACAAGATAAGATGACGGTGTAGGTCTCGTTTGAGTCAAAGGCTTCTTTTTTCTCTTTGCCTGGATCCTGACACACATACACTGAGCTATATTCTTTTATGTGGTAGGACTTTGTCAGCTTTATTCCTGAGAGTAAATGTCTGATTTATAGAAAATCAGGGAGGTGTGATAGGTGACTGCTTCACTTCACAAATACAAAGTTTTTTTCCCATACTTACGATTTAAAAGTTATACTGCTTTTTCTCCAGAACATTTTGGTCAACCCTATAAATCTGTTTGCTACTTCACAGGAGGGTTAAATAATGTTAGCTAAGTAGCTCTATAAAACATGTTCCTACTTCAGGGAGGGTTCAATAGTTTGAGCTCATTAGCTCCCCAAACCCTGTTGCTGCCATAGGGGAGGGTTAAATAGTGTGAGACGATTAGCTCCTAAGCCCTCTTGGTACCTTAGGGCAAGAGATAATTTACTCACTAAACCCTGTTGCTACTTCAAAGGGGGGTTCAGTAATTTTGAGTATCAGCTCTCTTGGGGTCTTTCCACACGGGGTGCGCCTGACGGGGCCCCCGGCATTTTGCCCACGCGCATCAAAAATCTGATGT
>JARQOD010000003.1:369562840-369627286 GCA_033576555.1 Oophaga sylvatica
GTAGGGGGACCTGATGAGGTGAGTACTATCTGACTTTGATATTTTACATTGCAGCAAACTTTCGAGCATCAGTTTTCTAACAGTGGGAAACCCCTTTAAGAAAAGCAACACCGTTTATGTGTGTTTTCTAGGTTTTAAAAAAGTAAACTTTTTTCTTCAAAAAACTAGTGCCATGCCTGTCTATGGTATTGTCAAGTATTGCAGATCACCTTAATTTAGTTGAATAGGGATGAACTGCAGTACCAAACACTGCCCATGGACAAGCATTGCATTGTTTCTGAAAAAAGAAAAGAATAAAGTACTTTTTTAATTATTTTGTCACTCCTCTATAATTTTAACTTAATTTAGTTTAGCCAGTAATTTTACTTTGATGTTGATTATTTGCACTTTCAACATCATAACAACTTCGTAAGGGTGACCTTTCAAGATAATTTGACTACTGAAATTAGAGGTTTCACTGTGCAGGCTGTAGAACAACAATTAAAATGATACCTGTATTGTAGTAATGTGATGTGCCGGAGCTGAGAAATCAAGTTTTAAAGCCACATGCTAATTAATCTGGAAGTGCAAATTGAGTGTGTTTAAGCAGTCAGATTATATTGACATGTCTCCACATGCAAATTAGCACTTTCAGGATAATTTTCTTGTGGTTTTAAAGCTTATTTTCTCAGCACTGGCACCTCGGTTTACTATAAGGCTAAGTTCACACGTTCAGGAATGTTTGCAGAATATTCCTGAGCAAAAACTGACTTTTTTAGCGGTAAAAACGCGCGGTTTTTGGTGCGATTTTTTGTGCGGATTTGACGCGTTTTTACCGCGATTTTCCCCTGAACTTTCTAGGTCAATAATATAGCGGGAAAAACACTAGAATTCCGCGAAATTAATGAACATGTTGCTAGATTTTCCGCGGAAAAAAACGCACCATGTGCACAAAAATTGCGAAATTCATTCTAAATGATAGGATGCTTAATTCATGCGTTTTTGACGCGTTTTTTCCCGTGAAAAAATGCGAAAAAAACGCAAATAATCCTGAACGTGTGCACTTAGCCTAAGACTGGTAAAATTTTTATTGTAGTACTAGGACCTATACAGCCAGTTTCATAAGTTAAATTGTCCTGATAGGTTCCCTTTAAGTCTTTAACTTTATAGTTTACTTTTGTACTTGTTAAAAAGGAAGTCAATACGTAAGATGTAACACTAATTATCACGATATGAGTGAATACATTAGGAACCATTACAATCTCTGAGCCATGTTAATCTGAATATTCATGAATAATGTACCACTAGTGCCTGATGACTCACAAGTGTTACTGGCTCCTGGTACATTCACTCTTATAAAGTATCATGATAAAAGTTGTTCCAAATTGTAGATTTCTACCACAGCGAAGACTTCTACCAAGATGAGTAGACATAGTAGACTTCTACCATTGCGTGTATACATAGTAGACTCCTACCAATTTGTGTATATGTAATATACTTCTACCAGGACAAGTAGACACAACAGATATCTACCAAGATATGTAGGCATAGTAGACTTCTACCAATGCTTGTATATATAGTAGATTTGTACCAGGACAAGTCAAGATAACAGACTTCTACCAAGATGTGTAGGCATAGTGGACTTGTACCAATGTGTGTATACATAAAGTTGTAGACTTCTACCACGACAAATTGACATAACAGACTTCTACCAAGACATGTACATCTACTATGTATGCATAGTAGACTTCTACCTTTGCTACTATAGATAGTAGACTTCTATCTAGATGTATAGTCATTGTAGACTTCTACCAAGACGTGTAGGCATGGTAGACTTCTACCAATGCATGTATACAAAGTAGACTTCTACCAAGTCATGTACACATAGTAGACTTCTACAAATACGTGTTGATATAGCAGACTAATACGAAGATATTTATACATAGTAGACTACTATCAATGCATTTACACATAGCAGACTTCTACCAATAAGTGTAGACATATTCCAACACATGTAGACTTCTAAACTTCTACGAGTATAGATAGACATAGTAAACTTCTACCAAGACGCATAGGCATACAGTAGTAGACTTCTACCAATGCATTTACACATAGTAGACTTCTACAAATAGATAGAGCAGACTTCTTCCAATACATGTAGACATAGTAGACTTCTACCAATGTGTTTACAAAAGTAGACTTCCACCAATAGATAAGATAGACTTCTTCCAAAACGTGTAGAGTACACTTTTACCAATGCGTTTACACATAGTAGACTTCTAGCAATGGACATAAACCTCTTCCAATATGTTAGACACAGTAGACTACCATTGGATTTATACATAGTAGACATCTACCAATGAACATAGTAGACTTCTTCCTATAAGTGTAGACATAGTAGACTTCTACTAATAGATATAGTTGACTTCCAATAGGTGTAGATATACAGTGGGTACGGAAATAATTCAGTCCCCTTGAAATTTTCCACTCTTTGTTTTCGTTGCAGCCATTTGGTAAATTCAAAAAAGTTCATTTTTTTCTCATTAATGTACACTCTGCAGCCCATCTCTACTTAAAAAAACAGAAATGTAGAATTTTTTGCAAATTTATTAAAAAAAGAAAACTGAAAAATCACATGGTCATGGTCAGTATTCAGACCCTTTGCTCAGTATTGAGTAGAAACACCCTTTTGAGCTAGTACAGCCATGAGTCTTCTTGGGAATGATGCAACAAGTTTTTCACACCTGGATTTGGGGATCCTCTGCCATTATTTCTTGCAGATCCTCTCCAGTAGCGTCAGTTTGGATGGTGAACATTGGTGGACAGTCATTTTTAGGTCTCCAGAGATGCTCAATTGGGTTTAGGTCAGTGCTCTGGCTGGGCCAGTCAAAAATGCTCATAGAGTTGTTCTGAAGCCACTCATTTATTATTTTAGCTCTGGAAGAGGTTTTCATCCAGGATATCTCTGTACTTGGCTGCTTTATGTTACCTTCAATTGCAACCAGTCGTCCTGTCCCTGCAGCTAAAAAACACCCCATAGCATGATGCTGCCACCACCATGTTTCACTGTTGGGATTGTAGTGGCAGGTGATGAGCAGTGCCTGGTGTTTTCCACACATACCGCTTAGAATTATCACCAAAAAGTTTTAGCTTCATCTCATCAGACCAGAGAATCTTATTTCTCATAGTCTGGGAGTCCTTAATGTGTTTTTTTTAGGAAACTCTTTGCGGGCTTTCATATGTCTGGCACTGAGAAGGGGCTTCCGTTGGACCACTCTGCCATAAAGGCCCAACTGGTGGAGGGCTGCATTGATAGTTGACTTTGTGGAACTTTCTCCCATCTCCCTACCGCATCTGTGGAGCTCAGCCACAGTGATCTTGGGGTTCTTCTTTTCCTCACTCACCAAGGCTCTTCTCCCACAATTGCTCAGTTTGGCTGGATGGCAAGGCACTAGGAAGACTTCTGGTTGTCCCAAACTTCTTCCATTTAAGGATTATGGAGGCCACTGTGCTCTTAGGAACCTTGAGTACTGCAGAAATTCTTTTGTAACCTTGGCCAGATCTGAGCCTTGCCACAATTCTGTCTTTGAGCTCCTTGGCCAGTTCCTTCGACCTCATGATTCTCATTTGGTCTGAAATGCACTGTGAGCTGTGAGGTCTTATATAGACAGGTGTGTGCCTTTACAAATCAAGTCCTATCAGATTAATTAAACACAGCTGGACTCCAATGAAGGAGTAGAACCATCTCAAGGAGGATCGCAAGGAAATGGACAGCATGTGACTTAAATATGAATGTCTGAGCAAAGGGTCTGAATACTTATGACCATGTGATATTTCAGTTTTTCTTTTTTAATAAATTTGCAAAAATGTCTACATTTCTGTTTTTTATCAGTCAAGATGGGGTGCAGAGTGTTAGGGTTCGATTTCCCACTGCTGCACAAGGGGAGTCTCGAACCCATCCCGCTGCGGTCTCCCATTCATCTCCGGCCGCAGTGGAGCCTGCTCAGCAGAGACGTCGGTCCAGGCTTCTTGCCCACTCCTCTACTGTGCAGTGACTTGCTGCTGCCTTTCCTGGTTCTGCTATTATAGCCAGTGCTGGAGCAGTCGTCTTTGAGACAAAGTCCTGCGTTTTCCCATCTGAACATGCCCAGAGTGAGATCTCTCATTGGAGATCAGGGGTCACATGTTCAGGTGCTGCAGCAGCTCCTATTGGTCCGCCAGGAAGGTCATGTAGCTACGTTTGTTTGTAACAGCTTCTCATTGGTCCTTGTTCCTGGAAGGTCCTGTAGCTGTTGCTATAAAAGGATAGCATGGCTGGGCCGCCATGCGCTAATATCAATCATCATTGTATGCTATGCGCCAGTGTGGTCATGTGTATGTGTGGATAGGGACCCAGCTGAAATAAGCCACTAGAATACCGACTTAATCGGTGAGGAGTTTGGTATGGTAGCTGGTCAGGGTCGGTGTCCTAGATGGCCTAGATTACCGGCATAACCGGTGAGGAGTTTTGATTGCCGTATTCAGGGTCTGGCATTCAGACGCCATAGATTGCGGGTGACTCCCCGAGGACATTAGCACATGATCACGCTTTATGAACGCGTAGCACTTAACTGTGTACCTGAGAGCCTGACAGGACACAGTACTTTTTCTCAGCGGCCCTGTGACGTAACAGGGTTCGCTTTCAACGCTAGACAGCGCCCTAGCGTGTTTTCTTTGCCACTCAGTTGTGTCTAGTGAGTGCGCACACATCGCCATATAGCGCTGCGGCTCTCCTTCTAGCGGCTCTGTGGAGTAACAGAGTTCACACTTATTGCCACAGCGCATTACGGCGTTTATGTTGGCGACTCTGCGGGATAACAGAGTTTGCTTCTCGCGCCATTTCTACTAGCAGCAGGCTCCGCTTGCACGGTGGACCCCGGGCTGCGAACACACCTCTCTACTTTATATATTTGTGCGTTCCGCAGACCCTTAACACAGAGTGTACATTATTGAGAAATGGCTGCAATGAAACAAAGAGTGAAAAAATTTTAATGGGTCTGAATACTTTCTGTACCCACTGTAGTATAATTTTACCAATGTGTTTACACATAGCAGACTTCTACCAATAGGCATAGTTTTTCCAATTCACGCACACATAGTAGACTTCTAGCAATAGGTTTCAGGCTACACCAAGTACATTTCCTACCCCAGGCCCGCAGTGTGCCAATTTTCAGTCTCCCAGGGAACTATTGTTTTTGTAGACTTTCAGACTTATATAGACAAACAATAAAAAACAGCAATTATAGAAAAACAGTGAAACCATTGTTAATGTAAAATAAACTGAAATGATATTGTGTAATAATATTGATTATCTGTTAACAATTTCCTCATCTCTGAAAATTTTGTTAGTTACTATCTGTGTTACACCTTACAAATAAAGGTTTCATGACATTTATGCAAATGTTTAACCAAAGAGATTGATAAATCTCAAACGCTTACCGCTGTTTTGTTGACCATGTTATCGTTTTTGCAGTTGACCACAAATTTATTCACACACCCTGGTCCAGTAGTCAGTAGCCACTGGACCATATCCCTAAAAACTGCTTCTTACCTACTTGAACCACTACTGATTAGTAGGCTCATCACGATATCACATGCATGCATTGCGCCGCCATAAAGACTTTGCAAAGGTCTACTAATCAGAAGAGGCGTCAGAATCAATAGCAGGCAGGAGGAGGAGGCTCACAGTGCTCTGGTCCAGCATCCACAGAGTACTGATGCTCTGCTTGACCTGGGTTTTTTCAAATCTAAGGCAGAAATGTAAGGCGGGAAAACTTTTTTAAGGGACTGTACAGCCATGCTGATATGGATTTTCATAGTACATGCACCAGGTTCATCAGGTCTAAAAGATCTATTTACTAATTTTAGCTTGTGAAGGACATGTTCAACCTGTCTGGTGAAGTTAAAGGGAACCTGTCATATTGAACACACATTCCTATCTGTGGGCAGCATGGTAAAGAGTAGGGGGAACTTAACTTATTTGGGAATGTTTAGCTTGCAAAAAAGAAGACTGAGAGTAGAGTTAATAGCTGTCTACAGATATCTCAAGGGCTGTCACATTGTAGAAGGATCATCTTCATTCTCATTTTCACAAGGAAAGACTAGAAGCAATGGGATGAAACTGAAAGGGAGAAGATACAGATTAGATATTAGAAAAAATCTTTTTGACAGTGAAGGTGATCAATGAGTGGAATAGGCTGCCACGAGAGGTGGTGAGTTCTCCTTCAATGGAAGTCTTCAAACAGAGGCTGGACAGACATCTGTCTGGGATGATTTAGTGAATCCTGCTTTGAGCAGGGGGTTGGACCAGATGACCCAAAAGGTCCCTTCCAACTCTACCAATCTGTGATTCTATGATTCTAACAGAATGATATATAGTTTTTTGGAAAAGGACTCAGTAAAACTTGTATTTTATCCATTTAAATCCCTGCTTCTTTTATGCTTAGGAGTCCAGTGGGCAATTCTGTTTTGTGATTGCTCTCCCTCTATAGTTATATGAGACGATCTGTATTTAACTAATTATGACAGCCCACTTAACTCCTAGAAGGAGCAGAGAACTAAATGAATTAATCAGTCTGTTCAGATCCACTTGCTCTATGACATGCTGTCTGCAGAATATATATCACTTTAAATGTGACACTTTTCCTTTAAAATGGATTGAAATCACCAGTTTCTGCTGACTTTTGTGAATGATGCAGGCCAGGGTGTAGATAAGAAGTCCCCAAACTTTTTTTCTGATTTATGAATGGCTTTCATTGCAGTGGGGAGGAACGTTGAACAAAAAGAAAATAATGGATAAATGAGTACAATACCAATCAAATTGGCACTTTTAGGGATTAGGATATTTATGCAGTATTGCCATATTGGAGCCCTTAACATTTTCTAGAAGTATTGTTATAATTTAGCTTCAATGCTGATCAACAAACCCAACAACCATAACAACGACATTAAGGTTACCCGATTCTTCGCATTCATGAACTTTAGGGATGATGAGGTTCCATTCTTGGTAGGGTTTCTGGAAGTTTTTATCATAACTGACCCCTGCCCATTAATAACACATATTAACACTTGTACTATTGTATGAACAATGTCACATTTGATGTTTATGCATATCAACGATATGTTCTTCAAAAACATGTTTTCGCGGCTTCAAAAGTTCTGTAAAGATATGCATTGCGTACAACTCTCCCGGCTTCACCTCTACACATTCTCTTTGCTTCTTCTCTGAATCTCGGCTTGTCCATTCTCCAGCTTGCTGAAAGGATTTGTCTGTGAGTGACATTTTATAAAAAAGAATGGATGGAGCATGTATGTGTAAGCATTGAACAAAGCCAAAAGCCATATACTTGTATCTCTTGTACAGTTAATTTCACTGGTGGAGAATTTCCTATTAATAAAATTCTAGAAAAATAATTAAAAGATAAGGAGTGTGGAACTTTATTTTTGGGTGTTATGGATAATGTGGAGTCTGTATGCAAAAATACTCTGATGTCCCGTAGAATAGAATTTCTCATTCCCAGCTTGAGCGAAATTTACGGCTACGAAACATTGTACCTGGAAGATCATCCCGCTGTTTCCATTTTCAGCTAAAGTGGTTTCCTACTGTAAAAACAAAATCGTGTGAGTACACGGTGAAGAACGTGAGCCTGAATACAGGCAGGATTGTTGAGTACTTTACTCATGGCTGATTATGTTCTATGACAAGGGGACAACTTTTACTCCACTATGTGTCCACATATATTACTAATGGAACCAAGGTATTTAAGTCATTTCTATATGGTTAAAGCTGCAATATACGTCACTCTGTAGGAAAATATGGTACCTGTATAAAAAAAAACCACTTCATGAACAATTAAAGAGGTTGTCCACTACTTTTTCATTGGTGATCCATCCTTAGGATAGTGAAAAAATGGATATACGGCACTCTGATTCTGTGTGGTGCTTGAGTAAGGGTTCCACTCAGTATGAGTAATAATGTAAAGTACTCAGCATTCAGAATTTATCAGAGAAGATGCTTTTATTTATAAATCAATCCAACAAAACTGTGATGTTTCGACGTTTTGAAATGTCACACTTTTGCTAGATTGCATTATAAATAGAAGCATCTTCTCTGATAAATTTTGAGTGCCGAGTACTTTGCATCCTTAGGATAGGTCATCAGTGTCTGATCTGGCAGGGTCCAACACCAGCACCCGCCCCAATCAGCTGTTCTTGATGTCAGCCGGAACTGATCGATAGCAGAGCTGCTCTGCCATCTGATAGTGGCAGTGGCTTGGTACTGCACATCCACCTCCTATTCAAATCAATAGTTCATCAATGAAAAAGTATTGCTGGTTGCTGGTTCTTGGTCATTCTGCCTCCCACAAATCGGAATAAAAAGCTATCAAAAAATGTAATGTGCCCAAAATGGTACCAATAAAAACGTCAACTCGTCCTGCATAAAACAAGACCTCACATGACTCTGTGGGCCAAAGTATGGAAAAATTATAGCTCTCAAAATATGGTGATGCAAAAACTATTTTTTTGCAATAAAAAGCATATTTTAGTGTGTGACAACTGTCAAACATAAAAACCCGCTATAAATAGTAAATCAAATCCCCCTTTATCAACCACTTAGTTAGGGAAAAATAATAAAATTAAAAAATATATATTTCTATTTTCTCATTAGGGTTAGGGTTGGGGCTAAAGTTAGGGTTAGGGTTGAGGCTAAAGTTAGGGTTAGGGCTTGGGCTAAAGTTAGGGTTAAGGCTGGGGCTAAAGTTAGGGGTAAGGGTTGGTGCTAGAGTTGAGGTTAGGGTTTGGATTACGGTTAGAGTTGAGATTAGGGTTAGGTTTCTGGTTAGGGTTATGGTTAGGGTTGGGATTAGGTTTAGAGGTGTGTTGGTGTTAGGGTTAGAGATAGAATTGGGGGGTTATCACTGTTTAGGCACATCAGGGGCTCTTCAAACGCGACATGGCGTCTGATCTCAATTCCAGCCAATTTTGGTTTGAAAATGTCAAATGGCGCTCCATCCCTTCTGAGCTCTGCCGTGCGCCCAAACAGTGGTTCCCACCCACATATGTGCTATCAGCGTACTCAGGATAAATTGGACAACTTTTGGGGTCTAATTTCTTCTCTTACCCTTGGGAAAATAAAAAAAATTGGGGACTAAATGATCATTTGTGTGGAAAAAATATGATTTTTTTTTTCACGGCTCTACGTTATAAACTTGTGTGAAGCAATTGGGGGTTCAAAGTACTCACCACACATCTAGATAAGTTCCTTAGGGGGTTTAATTTCCAAACTGGTGGCACTTGTGGGGGGTTTCCACTGTTTAGGCACATCAGGGGCTCTCCAAACGCGACATGGCGTCAGATCTCAATTCCAGCCAATTTTGGTTTGAAAAGGGCAAACGGCGTTCCTTCAGAGCCCTGCCGTGCGCCCAAACAGGGGTTTTCCCCAAAATATGGGGTATTGGCGTACTCAGGAGAAATTTCACAAGAAGTTTATCTTTCAACTTTCTCCTTTTACCCTTGTGAAAATAAAAAATTGTTTGTGAAAGATAAAAGTTAAATGTTCAATTTTTCCTTCCACACAGGGCAGCACGGTGGCTCAGTGGATAGCACTACAGCCTTGCAGCGCTGGAGTCCTGGGTTCGAATCCCACCTAGGACAACATCTGCAAGGAGTTTGTATGTTCTCCCCGTGTTTGCGTGGGTTTCCTCCGGGTACTCCGGTTTCCTCCCACACTCCAAAAACATACAGATAGGGAATCTAGATTGTGAGCCCCATCAGGGACAGCGACGATAATGTGTGAAAACTGTAAAGCGCTGCGGAATATGTTAGCGCTATATAAAAATAAGATTATTATTATTTTTCCTGTGAAGCACTTGAAGGGTTAATAAACTTCTTGAATGTGGTTTTGAGTACCTTGAGAAGTGCAGCTTTTAGAATGGTGTCATTTTTGGGTATTTTCTGCCATATAGACCCCTCAAAGTGACTTCAAATGTGAGGTGGTTCCTAAAAAAAGGTTTTGTAAATTTTGTTGTAAAAATGAGAAATTGCTGGTCAACTTTTAACCCTTATAACTTCCTAACAAAAAAAAATAGTTTCCAAAATTGTGCTGTTGTAAAGTAGACATGTGGGAAATGTTATTTAGTAACTATTTGTGTGACATATATCTCTGTTCTAAGGGCATAAAAATAGTTTGAAAATTGCAAAATTTTCAATATTTTCGCCATATATCTGTTTTTTTCATAAACGCAAGTTATATCGAAATTTTTTTACCACTAACATGAAGTACAATATGTCAAAAGAAAACATTCTCAGAATTGCCAAGATCCATTGATACAGTAAAGATGTATATCTTCGTACCGTGTTAGCCAGTAGATAGAAAAATATTTAGAGTTGAGAGTCCTCAGTGGTTGATAGTAGTCTCGAAAGCTTGCAATTTGTTACCATCTTTTCAGTTAGCCATTAAAAGGTATCAAACACTGAGGACTCTCAAGTCTAAATATTTTTCAAGATCCATTGAAACATTCCAGAGTTATAACCTCATAAAGTGACAGTGGTCAGAATTGTAAAAATTGGCCCAGTCATTAACGTGCAAACCACCTTTGGGGGTTAAGAGGGCCAGATTTTTCCTTATTCATTACTATATGGAGCGGGCTCAGTTCCTGAGCCCGCTTCATACAGTGCAGGTAGTGGCTGTGTTAAGCCTTTTTATTTAGTGTGCAAAATATGCAAATTTTGACGGTCTTTACAAGGGGGCATTGCTCAGTGGGTTATTATGTAGTGTCGTAAAGACACGCCCCAGAGGAACCTGTAATGACCAAATACATTAGCACCAAATAAAAAGGCCAATAACTCTTCAACTCTAAGGAGCATTGTAAAAAATAAAAAAAACTAAGTGGAGCAGCGGGAATAAATAAGAGCAAACACTGGCCACATTTTATATAATGATAGGTTCTCATAAGAAACATTTTTTTTTAATCAAGCGTGCTTTACAGTCTTCAGCTTTTCTTTACAGACCTGAAGAGCAGAACTTGGCCCTCACAGATTGCAGTCCTATAAAATATACTTTTAAATATATATAGGACAATAAAAAGAAACTACTGCGGGAAATAACTTTAGAACGCCGTTTCTAATACCAACTTATAATTCATGAATAAATGTCTGCACTATAATTCAAGTAAAACAAAAAAAAACAGCAAAATCTAAAGAAGTTGTCCAACCTCAAAAAAAATCGCAACCGCAGATGTAATAAATTAATAAAATAAACTATTCTCATCTCTCCACTGCTCCAACAACCCAGCACCAATGTATTGGCTGTCCTCCTGGTCTTTGTTTATAGGTCAACTAGCTGTAGTACCCGGCTTCGCCCGGGTTAATTAATAACTGCTGTTAGCTGTAACAAAATAGACTATGTTAACAAAAATTTATTCTGCACATAAAAATCACACACCAAAACGTGCGGGGGTTAAAATTTCCATTCAACACATAGCCTATGATGCTCCTGGGGTTGAGATGTGCGGGCATGCAAAATTTCATGCCCGTAAGTACAACGGTGCAGATTCCTATCCCGGGCCAAAATTATTTGCCGATTTGGAATGCGCGGGTGTGCAAAATTTCATGCCCGTAAGTGCAGATTCCTATGCCGGACATACACACAAGCATTCAGCTTTCTCCCCATTATGTAGATAGGGCCAAAATTGTTTGGCGATTTGGAACGCGCGGGGTTAAAATTTCGATTCAAAACATAGCCTAGGACTCTTTCGGGGTCGAGACGTGCGGGCGTGCAAAATTTCATGCCCGTAAGTGCGACGGTGCAGATTCCAATCCCGGACAAACATACCCACATACATACACACATACATACATTCAGCTTTATATATTAGATAATTGACCGCAGTCATGTGCCGGCCTTTAATAAGCAAAGACTAAAATGATCGCCGTAACTTCGGTGGAATAAAAAGAGGTGAGTACAATTTTTTTTTTTTTTGTTGGAAGACTTGTAGAAAGATATTTAATTCATGTTTTGTGCCCTGAAAAATGTCTGCTTCTGCAATCATAAGTTACTCCCATCCATTCGCCTAGCGACACCCGGGTGCAGAGGGCGTGGAGTAGCACGAGTTCTGTAGGCTATTAGACTATTTGAAAGGTTTCTTCAAAAAAGTTTCAAAAAAATTAATAAACATGATTAGTTAAAACATTTCAATTTTTGTATTATTATTTTTTCTTTATAATTTCATCTGTTTTATAGAGAAATTCAGGTTTGGTTCGTTTTAAATATTTTTATAGCCAGTTTGACGGAAAGATTGAAATTTTAATCTAAATACTGGTCTCGAAGGATGATGGGGAGTTACTATCAAATCAAAAAGAAAACCTCAGAAAACTGTGGGGTGTAGGCTTCTTGATATAAAGGTTCCACATGAATTAGAGGGATATTCTCATCTCCGTAGGCTGTGTCTTCACTTTATGATCAGTGGAGGTCTTGACTGCCTGGACTTTCCGTCATCCTAAAAATGGTTAAGGCGAACTGCAGCACTATGCCGTTTAAAACAGACCTCTATCTAGATTTTGTAACTTAGTACCTCCTACAAATTCCAGTGTTCTACTGATTCTGGATCAGTTTTTCTTTTTCTTCTGTGCCAAAGTTATGCCTCGTAACAAAAATGCAAATATTCCCTCCAACCAACTGGGCGTATACCAGAGACCGTTTTTGTGGACGTGGCCGTGTTTTGATTGGCCAGCTTTAGAGAAGATTTACTCTTCCGGTCATAGCTTTGGAACGGGGGCACAGAAACAAAAGAAAAACTGTTCCACAATCAGTAGGGCAATGGCAGTTGGAGGAGATACTACATTTAAATGAAAAAAAAAATCCAATTAAAGTTCTTCTTTAAGACAGGTAGTGTTAAATGTTGTTGTGCAGAAAAAGCAGTAAACATTGTGCAGAATATATTTTAATGGTAAGTTAATTAGAAATGCACAAAATACATTCTTTAATATATTAATGTATAATATGGGCTCTGCGGAGATATGGCTAGGTGGTGGATGTGACTGTGAAAAAAAGAAATAAGCCGAGGACAGAAGACTGTGCTCTACTTCAGTTGTAAAACAACATTCTTGGTTGAAGTGAAACACCATTACAGGCAGGAGTCAACAGGGAATGGCTTTGGCTGCCTGGTGATACTGGTCCTCGGCTGCTTTTCATCCACCATAATTATAATTTCTAGGTTACTAAAATTTAAAAGGAAAGTGTGATCAAAAAATAGCCTAAATGCATTTTAATGTTAGATGTCATTTTTACATGCTTTGATCATTTTCTTGAATTATCTATGTCAATATCTACAGTATAATAGAAAAAAAATTGAAAATATTGATGATTTCACTCTTGTCACTAGGCCTTAATTAGACTCAAACCTCCTGTTCTTTACACATTACTTTTAGCAGTTTCATCTTCATTACAGACAGTATTACAATGAAAGGTATATAGTGACATCATTTCAGTAGGTGATGTCACAGGTCACCTCCTCCTCCTGTACAATGACTGATAACACCTCTATATACAGTAGATAACACAGGATCCACCATTCACAATAGGTAATGTCACAGCTCACCTCCTCCTCCTGTACAATGACTGATAACACCTCTATATACAGCAGATAACACAGGATCCACCATTCACAATAGGTGATTCACAGCTCACCTCCTCCTCTACAATGACTGATAACACCTCTATATACAGAGATAACACAGGATCCACCATTCACAATAGGTAATGTCACAGCTCACCTCCTCCTCCTGTACAATGACTGATAACACCTCTATATACTGTAGATAACACAGGACCACCATTCACAATAGGTGATATCACAGCTCACCTCCTCCTCCTGAAAATGACTGATAACATCTCATATACAGTAGATAACACAGGATCCACCATTCACTATAGGTGATGTCACAGCTCACCTCCTCCTCCTGTACAATGACTGATAACACCTCTATATACTGTAGATAACACAGGATCCACCATTCACAATAGGTGATATCACAGCTCACCCTCCTCCTGTACAATGACTGATAACACCTCTATATACAGTAGATAACACAGGACCCACCATTCACAATAGGTGATTACAGCTCACCTCCTCCTGTACAATGACTGATAACACCTCTATATACTGTAGATAACACAGGATCCACCATTCACAATAGGTGATGTACAGCTCACCTCCTCCTGTACAATGACTGATAACACCTCTATATACTGTAGATAACACAGGATCCACCATTCACAATAGGTGATATCACAGCTCACTCTTCCTCCTGTACAATGACTGATAACACCTCTATATACAGTAGATAACACAGACCACCATTCACAATAGGTGATGTCACAGCTCACCTCCTCCTGTACAATGACTGATAACACCTCTATATACAGTAGATAACACAGGATCCACCATTCACAATAGGTGATGTTACAGCTCACCTCCTCCTGTACAATGACGGATAACACCTCTATATACTGTAGATAACACAGGATCCATCATTCACAATAGGTGATGGCACAGCTCACCTCCTCCTCCTGTACAATGACTGATAACACCTCTATATACAGTAGATAACACAGGATCCACCATTCACAATAGGTGATGGCACAGCTCACCTCCTCCCCCTCCTGTACAATGACTGAAGCACATCTATATACTGTAGATAACACAGGATCCACCATTAACAATAGGTGATGTAACAGCTCACCTCCTCCTCCTGTACAATGACTGATGAGCACATCTATATACCGTAGATAACACAGGATCCACCATTCACAATAGGTGATGTCACAGCTCACCTCCTCCTCCTGTACAATGACTGAAACACCTCTATATACTGTAGATAACACAGGATCCACCATTCACAATAGGTGATGTCACAGCTCACCTCCTCCCCCTCCTGTACAATGACTGATAACACCTCTATATACAGTAGATAACACAGGATCCACCATTCACAATAGGTAATATTACAGCTCACCTCCTCCTGTACAATGACTGAGAGCACATCTATATACGTAGATAACACAGGATCCACCATTCACAATAGGTGATGTCACAGCTCACCTCCTCCCTCCTGTACAATGACTGATAACACCTCTATATACAGTAGGTAACACAGGATCCACCATTCACAATAGGTGATGTCACAGCTCACCTCTCCTCCTGTCAATGACTGATAGCACCTCTATATACAGTAGATAACACAGGATCCACCATTCACAATAGGTGATGTCACAGCTCACCTCCTCCTGTACAATGACTGATAAACACCTCTATATACAGTAGATAACACAGGATCCACCATTCACAATAGGTGATGTCACAGCTCATCTCCTCCTGTACAATGACTGATAACACCTCTATATACAGTAGATAACACAGGATCCATAGCAATAGGTGATGTCACAGCTCACCTCCTCCTCTGTACAATGACTGATAACACCTCTATATACAGTAGATAACACAGGATCCACCATTCACAATAGGTGATGTCACAGCTCACCTCCTCCTTACAATGACTGATACACCTCTATATACAGTAGATAACACAGGATCCACCATTCACAATAGGTGATGTCACAGCTCACCTCCTCCTATACAATGACTGATACACCTCTATATACAGTAGATAACACAGGATCCACCATTCACAATAGGTGATGTCACAGCTCACCTCCTCCTGTACAATGACTGATAACACTCTATATACTGTAGATAACACAGGATCTACCATTCACAATAGGTGATGTCACAGCTCACCTCCTCCTCCTGTACAATGACTGATAACACCTCTATATGCAGTAGATAACACAGGCTCCACCATTCACATAGGTGATGTCACAGCTCACCTCCTCCTGTACAATGACTGATAACACGTCTATATACAGTAGATAACACAGGATCCACCATTTACAATAGGTGATGTCATAGCTCACCTCCTCCTCCTGTACAATGACTGATAACACCTCTATATACAGTAGATAACACAGGATCCACCATTCACAATAGATGTCACAGCTCACCCCTCCTCCTGTACAATGACTGATAACATCTCTATATACAGTAGATAACACAGGATCCACCATTCACAATAGGTGATGTCACAGCTCACCTCCTCCTCCTGTACAATGACTGATAACCCCTCTATATACAGTAGATAACACAGGATCCACCATTCACAATAGGTGATGTCACAGCTCACCTCCTCCTCCTGTACAATGACTGATAACCCTCTATATACAGTAGATAACACAGGAACCACCATTAACAATAGGTGATATCACAGCTCACCTCCTCCTGTACAATGACTGATAACACTTCTATATACAGTAGATAACACAGGATCCACCATTCACAATAAATTATATCACAGCTCACCTCTTCCCTCCCTGTACGATAACCTTTGCTCAGAGCAAAGTATGCCTAGAAAGTGCTCATATAGAAGTCACTAAGTCAGTCAGTCTATTGCTGTCTACGTCCAAATGCCTGCTGAAAAGAGCAGGAAGTGAGAGTCTAATGTTACAGTTAGGGGCCGGAGTGAAAACTGCAAGATTTCATTTTATTTTTTATTCAGTATTGATGTGAAAGATGAAATATTTTTATAGATATAAGATAGAAACCTGATGTAACCAGTAGGTCATATTCACGTGCTTGTTGGCACCATCTGACCATGACTCCTTGGGGGCTGCCTTAATGGTCATTCCTGTAGATTTGAGATGTTCTTCGACACAGAGTATATTGGTTAAGTGTTCTACGCCTATGGATAACGCTTATAGAAAATGCACATTGTACCGGTTTATTGCATTTTTCACCTTTTTTTGCAGCAGTTAACTAAAGAATTATCGGCAAAATATGGTAATGTAATCTTGACTTATTTTTCTCATCAGGCAAGAGCCACACAATCCCATCCCCTCAGTCTCAGCTTTCAATTTCCGTTAGACATTTTGTGCAAGGAAATATAATGCACAATATAAAGTAATTTACTGCAAAAATGCCTAACATCAGATCTAGTGACTGCTGATCATAATTCCCAATGTTGCCACATCTAACCATTTCTCCATTCTTTTTCTTTCTAAAGCCGCCACCAGCGCAAGCTCCGGTTTGGGTACGGGAGCCATTGTAGGCATTCTCATCGTGGTTTTCGTTCTTTTGTTGGTGGCCGTGGATGTAACATGCTACTTCCTCAACAAGTGCGGTCTGCTTATGTGCATTGCGGTCAATTTCTGCGGAAAGGCTGGTCCCGGGGCCAAAGGCAAGGATATTGAAGAAGGAAAGGCGGCATTTTCGTAAGTCTATTTCAGATGGTCATGTCAATTATATAGTATAGTTAAATGGATTGTCAAGGACTAAGATGACCTATTTCTAATAATCGCCGGTTTTTGAACACATTCAAAGGGTGCTGTTGGGTTTGTCGTTGTAGCCAGGGGCCTACTGAAGGTCCCCAATGCTGCCATGTTGGTACTCCTCTGGTGTCCAGCCGAATGTTGATCTTCATTGGAGACCATTATTTTTAATATCTTTCTAATATCTACTGCAGTATAAATGTCAGGCTCGCTAGATGAGATGGATCCTCTAAGCCTTACGTTTGAGTAGGCACTCGGACCCCGGAGTCAATGCAGGAAGCTGGAAAGCAAGTGGGCAGTGAACACTTGGACAATCTGTAATCATAGGAGCAGGTCACATGAAGTGGAACCCTGCATGGATGAATGCAAACACAATCGCAAAAGCCACAGATGGTGGACCAAACATAGGACTAGAGTCTCAATCCCAAGACTAAATAGGTTTAGGGAGATGATGTCATCGATTCAGAAACCTGCAAAAACTGACGTTGAGCTCAACAGAGGCAGTGGATCCAGGGGAAGGAAGCAAAGCCCGGGATACCTGGGACAGGCATGTAATAATAAAGAACCAGATTGAACTGGATTGAAAATAAAAGTAACAAGTAAAAAAAAGTTTGTGAAAATATAAAAATAAAAAAACAACTTCAAATTAGAATTTCCCTTTCTTTTTCCCAGTCATAAATAAATGTTGGTAATTTGGTATCGCCACAGCTATAAAACTTTGATCTGTCAAAATATAAAATTATTTCATCCATACCATAAATGGTATTAAAAAAAAAAACTAACGTCAAAATTTCAGGTTACTTTTTGATTTGCTTTTTTTTTTGTTGCAGCAGCCGCCTACAAAAAAAATGCAATAAAAGGCGATCAATCTATAGAATTTACTCCAAAATGTTATCAATAAGGCACCAACTCACCACGCCCAAATCCAGCCCTCGAACAGCTCTGTGGATGGACAAAATAAAAAAAATGTATCTCTGCAATCACACTTAACTGAAGAATTCATTACTGCATAACTAAGGCCGTAAAAAAAAAAACCCGCAAAAAACAATGGTGGAATTGCGAGGTTTACCAAATTTTTTACCCATTTTTCAGTAAACTATATGTTAAAATGAATGGTGTCATTGAAAATGACAACTCATCTCGCAGAAAGCAAGTCCTCCTACAACAATGTAGACAGAAAAATATAAAAATTATGATTTTTTTGAAATAAGAGAGAAAAAAATTAAAATGCAAAAATGAAAATTGGCAGCATTTTTTAAAGAATATTTTCAGCCATTGTATATTTTTACATGAGTGGGGGATTATTGGTAGAGTTTTTTTTCCTGTTTTGTTTTCTAGTTTCTGAGTTAACAGTAAAGTGTTTTTTTTATGATCTCTATACAGAAAAGATGAGTCTAAAGAACCCATTGTCGAGGTGCGAACGGAAGAAGAGAGAACACCAAATCATGATGGAAGCAACCAGACAGAACCCAACGAGACCACTCCACTAACAGGACCTGAGTATGTGGGGATGATCAAGTTTTAGAGAGAGGATAAAAAGTTGTTTGTTTTTTTTCGGTGGTTTCCTGTAGACAATTGTGGTTGTACACGGTGGAACGAGCAAAAACGTAATACTCCGTGCAGCAGGCAGCTCTCTGCTCCGGTCTACAGGGGACCACCTCTGTGATGTCCATATGCCCTAATTGGGCAAATTGAATTGGGTTATTTTAAAGATACAACTCCTTCTTGAGGTCATTTTGGATTGAAAAAGATAGTATTTATTTTTTTGGGAAAAGAGCGCCCCTCCATGGGCTGTATTTGGCATTGCAGCTCAGCTTTATTCACTCCTGTCATTGACAGCATACAGATAATTAAAAAATAAGTACGGTAAGTAGCACCCCTGCTTATAAAATCAGACAGACCACACTCGTATACAGAGGTGTCCTTCCTTACCTTTCCTCTTGACCCTAGATGTGACACGTAACTCCATTCCCACAATTAACAGTTTTCTGCCATTCATGAGACCAGCGATAACTTGTTGATCACTGGGGGTGTGAACACTGGGACCCTCAGTGATTCCCAGATCTGTGGTATGGATCCCAAGAATGGTGCTCTACAGATCATTGTCTGATTGTAATGGAGAAGCACTTGCTGAACTCCATTCATTGTTTTCGGGACTGCTGGAATTAGACGAGCTCTGTAAGGATAGAGGATAGTTGTGGGAATGGTCCTTTATGGTTGGAAACATCTGTAGGTTGATATTTAGGTAGATATTGAGGTTCTTGTTAATAGTTTTCTTTCTTGAGCCTCCATTTTGGATATTACTATTAAAAAGTTTTGTTGTCATCTTTTACCAAAACGTTTTCAGGAAGTCACAGGGGTGTTGCCCAAAAACTATATCCAAACCCCTTTCCAAACCACGTCACCTTCATGTCTCTTCTTCGCCATACTTTTTTGTCAATGCCTCTGACAGATGAAAACTTTAAGATGTGCTGCTTCCTGGGAGGATTCGTCATGCACCCTGGTTCTTTGCCAACTTCAACAGGAGGTGTTCCCTTCTTTCTTGGAGAGTTGGCAAGTTTGTGTTTAAGTGGGTGTTGTCCCATGTGGAATAGTTTTAGCCCACAGACTCATTGAGGTGTAAAATAATAAACTAAGCTTTAGTTTCCCTCCTCGGGTCCAATGGTCTTTGTTGATCAGTTGCAGCGGTGATGTCAAGTTCATAGCGCTGCAGCCAAATGCTGGTTCAACTGGTGTAGGTAGCACAAGCCATTGATCCCAGTGATTGGCTGTAACCATTGCAGCCAATCTACAGAGACCAGAATAGCAGCAGAACACCATACAGCGGTGTACCGAGAGGGAATGACCCCCAGGGATGCCAACTAACCCGGCTAATAATGTTTCCTTCTCCATCTTGCTTCTCTTCAGATTTCCTATTAACAGTGTTCACCTGTCTAATTCCAGTAATCACTTGAGTGTTACTTTACCTCTGTACATGTCTTTGTTTGGTTTACTCTCTTGTGTATCTGTCACTTGTTTTCTTCATTTGTCTACTTTCTCTTTTTCTCTCTCTGCTCCTTTGCTTCCCACAGGCATCCAGCTGACACCACAGCCACCGTTGAGGATATGCTGCCGTCCGTCACCACTGTCACCACTAATTCTGACACTATCACAGAAACCTTTGCCACAGCTCAAAATAGTCCCACAAGCGAAACCACCACCCTCACCTCTAGCAGTGCCCCTCCACCCACGTCTGCTCCTGACTCAGACTTAACGCAGTCCGCTCAGGCAACTCCAACCAAAAAAGAGGCACCTAAACCCCCCACACCTGCTCCTGCTGCTTCTCCAAAGGTTGCCCCTCTGGTAGATCTAAGTGATACCCCATCTACTAACAGTTCGGCTAATGCTGTAGCCAGTCAAGGAGGAGTTTTAAATCCCAGTTCTGCCACCACTGAAGCTGAAGCTCCCAAAGCCACCACTAAGCCTCCAGTGACAGTCCCAACCAGTACCACGAGCCCACCCGCTACTCCTGAACAAGTGAAGCAGGCAGCATCGGGCATTAAAAGCCCAGAAAAGGAAGCGGTACAACCCAGCACAGTGAAAAGTCCAACGGAGGCTACCAAGAATGAGGCAGCTTCCATCAACAACACAAAACCCGCCCAGGGTGAGGACTTTCAAATTGATGGGGGGACCTTCAAGACTCCAGACATTGACCTTGCAAAGGATGTTTTTGCAGCTCTTGGAACTTCTTCTTCTGCCACTGTGGCTAGTGGGAAAGCTCCTGAGGTTGCTTCTTCCACTACAGACACCTCTGTACCGCCTGCTTCATCCAACACCGAGTATGGCCTCTTTTAATCCTCTGTGTTTTCTCATGTTGTCGTTTCGCTGTGTTGTGCTCTGCTTTTCGTTTCTAACCTTATTGCTATTGTTCAGCTAATTTCTAAAATGTGTGCCCTATTAGTCCGATCACAATTCTCATTAAGAATTTGATAGTTTTGTGATCAAATGGGGAATTCTACGATAAAAGAAATATCCTAAAAGGAACATTTAGGTTCCAATTATCTTAAGCCATTAGTATTTAAAGTCACCCACTAGAGTCACGGAGGAGATGGATGTGAGACATCTTAAAAAACACAGAACCTTAATGCTATGTCATAAGTAATCATTTTGATAATGTGTACTAAAGGGCTTTACGCTTTATTGGCTTTTAAAAAAAATTACATTGGCAAGCCGTAAGGATAAAAGAAAAAACTCCTTTTCGCACTCCTGGGCCGCTACTTCGACTGTATCTTCCGTCAGAGCGGAAGTGCCGCGGCAGAGAACAGACTCCTGGGGTGAGAATAGCTTGTTTACTTTTTTAGCCAAATGACTCCCCTTTAAGGCCAAAATAGAATTTTAAAGGGGTTCTGCAGTGGAAACAAGTTATCATTTACCCTGGGGATAAGTGATAACTTGATGATTATTGGGGTCCTACTGCTGGGCAGAATGGAGCACCTTTTATCCCTGTTAGAATGTAGCGGCAGTGCACATGCTTGACCACTGCTCCATTCATTTTCTGTGGGACTACCAAGCTCTCCGCACAGCTTTTTCCAGCAGCCCCATACAGAATGAATGGAGCGGTTGTCAAGCGTCCAATCTGTCACTCCATTTTGTAACGAGGATAAAAGTTCCATATCTGAAATAAAAATTTGCAGTCGGGCCCTCCGATCAGTAAGTTACCTCCTATCCAGTGGCTGGGTGATAAGTTGTTTTCACCAGACAACCCCTTTAAGAACAAATACAGTTGTAGCTAGCGCCAACATATTTACTTTTAGGAAATTTTTCATGTCTTTGAATGAGCCATAAGATCTTCACATGAATGGGTTATTTTCCTCTTCTGGAACTTAATAAGATCCTAAAGTTTTATTTACTGAAACTAGATTACTCCTTCAATACTCCTTTTAGGAGCCATTGAAAATGTAACCATTAGTGACTAGCAAACGCGCTTGGATACCGTGAAATCCATGCATGCTCGGGTGTTATCCTAGTATCATGGGCGTGCTCAGATAAAATATTCGAGTCCCTACGGCTGCATGTTTTGCGCCGGTAGACAGGTAGACTGTCTACCGCCACAAAACATACAGCCGCAGGGATTCGAATATATTATCCGAGCTCACCCAAGATACTCGGATAACACGTTATCCGAGCACATTCGCTCATCACTAGTAACCATGCATGCTGATAATGGTTACATGTGCAGAGTCTATGAATTGTGACATCTACACTCTTCAAAATAGTCAGACCTGCTTCCTATAAACTTGATAATTTTCTTCCTTGCTGAGATCCAGATACAATGGAGTTTTTAACTCAATGCTTCCTGGGATAAAAAACATGGTACCTACTTAAAGAGGCAATTTTTGTTCCTTCTCGTGGGTGGAGATGTAGTGTGTATGCTGTTTTTAAACCAGGCTTGCTATGAAAACCTTTTGTGTTTGACCTTTTTTAACCTCTTGTCCTGCCACCTCTGTTCCTACCTTGATATCAGCCAGAAGATTGAGTCAATGAATCAATGTGCAGGACTCTGGTCCATCTATCACGTCAGTAGTCCCGTGTTCACCAGACAGGAGCCCTGAGGACCACCTCCTACCTACTGGAATTCCAGGCATCTTTTCTGATTTTAGAAAAAAGAAAAGAAAAAAGCAGTGGAAATTCATATAAAATAACCTTTATTTATTAAAATTAAAACAACAAACAAAGACAAGTGCATGGTGAACAAGAAAGTTGATGGCCACAATGGTGCCAGCACAAAAAACGCAAATCAAGGGACAGGGGTCCATCTACCCACCAATAACTCACTTTACATAAACGCTGTCATAGTCAGAGGATAATCACGGACATATCATCATGCTCAATAGCCCAATACTAATATCCTATGACCAAACATAGCTGAAATATACCTGCAATAGTGAATTGGAAGCGGACCACCAGCCCACCCCAACGCGCGTTTCGGAGCCTCACTCCTTCCTCAGGGGGCCTATTATGGCACTACCTATACTTTCTTATATACTAAATACATTAGTGCCAACAGGTGACATCGCGGCAAAAACCATATACTGCACACATGCCATGAATCATAAACTAATTACCCGCTGCTTAATACGCCGCATGGACCGGCCTCCCCACCTGCAGGACGCGCATCCGCCATGGACGCCATCACCGGAACTCCGTGGGGCCCCACGTGACCGGGAGATGGACATCCAAGGGAAGATTGCGAGTCATGAGATAGGGGAAGTCGGCGCATGCGCACAACAAAACTAAAGTGACTGTGGCCATTTCTAACAAGGGCAAATCCCCAAGTATGTAGTAACAGCCCACTATATATATAGGTACATTAACATATGTGTGATGGTTGGTGTTGTTGCTATTTCTTACATATCTTTTGCTGTGTTATGCACAGGTTTGGCAGTGACCATGGACTATCGAGCAAAGGAGAAAACCTGGCTCACACAAGTTGAGCAGGTGTTTGGTGCTGGAGGGAGTAATGCGCAGCAAATGGGTGATTCTTGCTGGGATGATAGGCTGTCACAGACTAGGACATTGCTCTTTAAACGGACAAGAGCATGGTGGAATCGGCTGTTCCTTGAGAAATATGTTTCTAACAAAATGATCCCTAGGGGTCTTAGGGTTAAAGTGATACCCACATTTCCGGTTGAAGACATGGACTTTAGAGTTAAATGGGAGGAAGCGTGTATATATGCTCTTTTACATTTTTGAATCTCCTCATCAATCTCAATTCTACAAATATTATTGATATGGATAAAACCATTGATAAATCCCTGATTGTTTTACGTAAGGATTGTCCAGCAGACAAAATTCAACGTTTTGAGTCCGATCTTGACAAAGATTTGGACTCATTAGTCCAGAAAATCCAGGACAATCAATTGATTAAGTATAATCATGATCTTAGAGATTATCAGAACAAAAAAGTCTATTTATGGCGAAATAGTAATCAATCTGGCGTGCATAGGACATCATCCATGACATCTGTTTCCTCTTCTGGTGCACATTCTGATACCTCTTCAGCTTCCAATAGTGCTATTGACATACATAGGCTGCGTGATCACGCATATCATCCATATAGAAGGCGCCCTACTAATATGTCTGAGGCAAATGGCATGTGTGCAGTATATGGTTTTTGCCGCGATGTCACCTGTTGGCACTAATGTATTTAGTATATAAGAAAGTATAGGTAGTGCCATAATAGGCCCCCTGAGGAAGGAGTGAGGCTCCGAAACGCGCGTTGGGGTGGGCTGGTGGTCCGCTTCCAATTCACTATTGCAGGTATATTTCAGCTATGTTTGGTCATAGGATATTAGTATTGGGCTATTGAGCATGATGATATGTCCGTGATTATCCTCTGACTATGACAGCGTTTATGTAAAGTGAGTTATTGGTGGGTAGATGGACCCCTGTCCCTTGATTTGCGTTTTTTGTGCTGGCACCATTGTGGCCATCAACTTTCTTGTTCACCATGCACTTGTCTTTGTTTGTTGTTTTAATTTTAATAAATAAAGGTTATTTTATATGAATTTCCACTGCTTTTTTCTTTTCTTTTTTCTATGCTTAGCTGTTGCAGTGTCTCATACATTGTCCTGGTGTCCACACATATGTGTTTTGATGTCACAATTAGTAGAATCTTTTCTGATTTGTAGACCCAGCACGTGTTCACCAGAGGGACATATTTTCTGATTTGTAGTCCCAGCTCAAGTTCACCATACGGGAGTCCTGAGGACACCTCTTACCTATTGGAATTGCCAACACCTTTTCTGATATGTAGTCCCAGCTCGTGTTCACCAGATGGGAGTCATGAGGACCACCTCATACCTATTGGAATCCCCAACACCTTTTCTGATTTGTAGTCCCAATGCGTGTTCACTAGATAGGAGTCCTGAAGACCACCTCCTACCTGCTGGAATCCCCTACACCTTTTCTGATTTGTAGTCCCAGCGCGATGCCATCAGAAAAGGCTTCGAGGTAGGAGAAGGTTCTAGGGGCTCCCGTCAGGCGGACACGAGTTTACAGACATGGCCACTGGACCAGAGTCCTCTGAATTTATACACTCCTCTCTGGCCATTTATAGCAAATTGAAGAAAACCAAGAATTGATCATTTTAGAAAGAAAAAAAATCTTAAAACTTTGCAAAGCAAAATCTACTTAGTTAAAGTTATTGGTATTTTCCTTGTAATTTTTTAACAAAATGCTGCAGTTATAAACCGAACTGCAGAAAAAGGACAGCGGTGACCAAAAAGTCAAGTGTTTGGTGAGAGTGCTAGGCATATGCTGTTTAGCTCCCATATGGTCATACAGTCAGGAGAAAAACTAATACACCCTCTTTAAATTATATTTTATGTATCTGGACAGAATAAAAAATATCTGATCCTTAGGAGTTCTTAAAATTAGGTAAATACAAAGAACTTAGATGAGCAATAGATATGACATTCTTTAAAAAAGTAAGTCAAAATACAGAAGCAATGTGTGAAAAATTGAAGGGGTTCTCCACTTTCAGACAATGTTTGGCAACGGCTGTAGTTTGTTAGAAAACAGCAAAAGCTGTACTTACCTTCCCCAGGTTGAGTTTCTGTTGCTAATCTTGGTGACTGGCTTTGGCTGTGGCACTGATGTAACATCGACAATGCTGCAGCCAATCAGTGAGCTCGGTGGCTCTGAAGGGGGTGTGCTGTCTACACAAGCAGAGTCGCTGAGATCACTGATCGTCTGTTGATGTGATGTTAGCGCCACAGTCATTGCCAGACTCCGCGAGCAGCAACAGAGAGTTTGCAGAGGACATAGTTAAGTAAAGCAGAGTTTGTTGTTTTTTTTAACAAACTGCAGTCATGGTAGAACAGTATCTGAAAGGCGACAACCCCTTTAAGTAAAATTCACTAGTGTGAGACAGTTGACAGTTTTTCCAGGAGTGGACGTCCCAGCAAATTCACTCCAAAGTCAGACCGTGCAATGCTTAGAGAAACTGGAAAACCCCAAGAGCTACAGCTCATATGGTAAAGGTCTCAGTTAACATGTTAAATGTTCACGTTCATAATAGTACAATTAGAAAAAAAGACTGAACAAGTATGGCTAGTTTGGAAGAGTTGCCAGGAGAAAGCCTCTTGTATCTAAAAAGAAAATAGGAGCATGGCTAAAGTTTGCAAAGTAACATCGGAACAAACCCTTAAGACTTCTGAAACCATTTCTTTTGGACAAACCAAGCCTAAATGGAGATGTTTGACCATAAAAACGTCCACCATGTTTGGTGAAAACCAAACACAGTATATCAGCACAATCTCCTTATACCAGCTGTCAAGCATGGTGGTGGTGGAGTGATGATTTTTGCTGGTTTGGCATCCACAAGATCTGGTTACCTTGCAGTTATTGAGTCTACCATGGATGCCTCTGCACACCAAAGTATTCTACAGTAAAATGTGATCTATTCAAAACCTAAAGCTTGGATGAAACTGGGTCATGCAATAGGACAAGCACAGCATCAAATCTACATCAGAATGGCTAAAAAAAGAATCAAGGTGCTGTAGTGGCTCAATCACAGTCATGACCTCAACCAAGAGAAATGCTGTAGTGTGACCTTACAAGATCGGTTCATAAACAAATGGACACTCACCTCAATGAACTTACATCTTTATAAAGGCCCCAAACTTCATCCAGAAAAAAAGGAGAAAAACCATTACTTAAAGTTATCGATGCTAAAGGTGGTACTACAAGCTATTCTATTGATCCACTGGGTGTACTTAATTTTTCACACATTGCCATACTTTTTGTTGAATGATTTTTGATATGTTGTAATTTAAGTGTTCTTGTTCATCTGAGATTGTATTTACCTAATCTTAAGAACTTCTGAGGACAAAAGGTTATTTTGTTATGTCCTGACGCATAAAATCTTAAATTCTAATAGGGTGTACTTAGTTTTTCTCAGGACTATATGTTCTGCTTCCTAATGGCAGGAAGTATTATGGGTTCTTGCAATAGAGATCTTCTATGAGGGGTAGATTGCTAAATAATTGTAGAAGATGTGGCTGATGCGTAAATTGAATCCATTGATTTTTGAGCCCAGCGCGATATTACAGTAAGTGGATATGTGGGTTCCAGCACAGCTGGACATTAGTTGACGTTGTTTAAAGGGCTTGTCCAGGGAATAAGTATTATTTTTTAAAAGGCTCAGACTATAATAAAAAGAAGCATCACTCATCCTCACCAATACCCCTCAACCTCCGTTTTGATGCTTTCCCATTTCCCGCTAGTCCCTTCTTGGTCTCAGGTTGGACTACTAATTGACATTTTTGACCATTTCTAATAAGTTGAGTTGGGACTAAGAAGCAAAGATTAGCAAGGATCGTGCACTTTTGGGAACTAGTGAGGATGAATATTACTGCTTAAAATTTTTGTATACCTGTCTGAGTCTTATTAAAAATAGTTGTCATCCAATAGACAATTTTCTGGACTCTGTGCCATGAGTGAGTTTGGGCGTGGTTTGGTAATGCAACTCAGTTTTATTCTAGTAAATTGAACTGGATTGTAATTCCAAACACAACTCATGCGTTGGATTTTTTTTTTTAGTCTGATCTCATTTTGTTTTTCTTTTGCAGGAAGGCCCCTGTAGAAGAGAATTCTAAGCCAGAGGAATCAGACAGCAAGAGCACCCCAGCAGAAGTGAAAACAGTCCCTAATGAAGCCACTCAAACAAATGCAAATGAGAGTAAAGCATGATTCCTCCGAGAGGGTGCGGGTGTGTTACATGGGAAAGGGAAAGTGGATACTAAACAAAATAATGTTTGAAGAGCCTCATGCTAGCCATTTACAGAGTGAGGTTCATACACACAAACACGTCATCATTCCTCTCAAATCTTGGCCTTTGTTGTTATAATTATTATTATTTTAATTCCGTTGAGTTTTCTTTTTTTTTCTTTGAAGAAAACCTGTTTGTTTCGTGAGACTGAAGAAAAAGGTTCATATCTTGTGAATACATTGTTATGAACAAAGCCCAGTGACAACATTTCAAAGAGATGACCCGAAATAAAACAATCAATCCCCAGTTATTTATCACACGGGAAGGAAAAAATGGTTTAGACAGATAAGATTATAGAGCTGGGCTAAGACCTTTATGTACATCAAGTTTTAGCAAAACCCTTAAGATCATAGTTTTTTTTTTAATTTGAGATAATACACTGTGTAAAAAAGTCTTTGTATGTTTTGCCCTGAACATTTGGTCTTTTGAGTTGTAGAAGCCGATTCGACTTGCATGGCTGGCAGTGAGGAGGTTTACGTGTTGGCTGTCACATTCTACTATTGTATAGGAAAATAAAAATCAGAGAAGATGGAAAGTTATCGCTTTGTGTCTTAAAGTCTTTCACAATGTCATATTAGCTGACTTGTTATTAATAGGTCATGGCCCAAAAAAACAAAATTTGCTTGGTGGCTCAATTGCATGTGGCTAATTCCTTAAAGATTGACAGAAAATACTTTCCCCCCGTGTTGTTTCTGTCCGTATCGGATCGTCATTATTTGAGCTTCATCCAATAGAAAATATTGATGCCTTGGTTATAATAAATAAAGGTGGGCATTTGTTAAGGAAGGATTGATGTCCAGTGTGTTGGCCTTCGTGGATTTGGCACACCATGTCCAACATTCAGGCTCGTCATCGACAAAGAGTGGATGGTGGTGTGTACATGATAGACATATAATCTTATGTGTATGGTCCTAAAAACATTGAGTCCGACATAATCTTGCCAATCATTGCTCTATTTTTTCTATAAGATCCTTAAAGAACGTATGTCAAACGTTGGGCTTCTAATGTGTTATTGTATGGATACATCTCAGTAACCATTTATCTCACACGCAAAGTCTTTGTGTATGCACTCAAGCACCAATGTTGTTGCTGTTTTAGATAGGATTGCTTCGAAATGTGCTTTCTTCATATAGACATAGATTTTAGTATGGTAGCGGCTCCATAGGATATTTTCTCAAGCAGTGTTTAAAGACGTCACTTAGTGGAAGCAACCAGTCCGGTAGCTTAGAAC
Source organism: Oophaga sylvatica (assembly GCA_033576555.1). NCBI lineage: Eukaryota > Metazoa > Chordata > Amphibia > Anura > Dendrobatidae > Oophaga > Oophaga sylvatica. Next base: position 369,592,283 of record JARQOD010000003.1, read on the forward strand.
AACATTCCTAAAATTTGATTTTTGGATTCCTGAATGGTACCACCAAGACAGGAAAAGGAGTACATTATTCCTATACAGAATGTCCCATTAATCAATAACCTTATTGACTCCAACTCACAATTGACAAAGGCAAAGAAAAGTTTTGTACTTCATAACGTAAATTTGCTGTCATCCTATGAAATAAGAGCGGATCTCAACCACACTTCTACTCAAAATCGGATTTCTGTCAGATAGTGAAGTTATCACATGCCGATGTACTTACCAGAGGAGCAAGAACGTAGAAATATTCAGGTAGTCAGTTGAAACATCTCTGCGCTTTTGAAGTTTTTAGTTCCAGTCCAAATTTTACATTTTGAGTGACTGTTTTGTCAAATTAAATAGGGGTTTAGATGTGCTCCAAACTGTTCAACTTACTAATATTCTTCATGGAAACTCACCAATGACCTGATTTTACTTACGATCACAGGTCATGGAAGATTCTCATCCATTTAGATCCTGACACAGGAGCTTCTTCCTTTATCAGACCATGGCCAGTGATGGGGGATGACTTCCTCAATTCAATAACTAAGCCAGCCTAATTTTCTATCTAAAAATCAGTCATGATGGAGAAGTGAGCTGACTTAGCGTCATGGCTGATTCATCACGGGCCAGCACACAGAACCAAATCGTAATTGTAGCTGCCAGAACGGACATGAAAAGTCTACAGTAAATTACCAAATACCTTCTTTATAGCACTTCGAACACTTCATTACAAAAATAAAATTAAGATATATACCTGGTATAATTAAACTCCAAAAAATGCTCCATGTGGTCAAACCTTTATTAATGCAGTGCCTTATGAAGAATTGTATCTGTCGAAATTAATGCTTTGGCCTTGACTTTTAACCATACAGGTCAAATAATTTTATCTGCTGAAAGGCAAGCTACCTACTTTACTCGGGAGTAAGTGAATAGTTTGGACATCATTGACCTTGGCAAAATCATTGATTTTGGTAACTCAACGAATGAAACACAAATCTCGGTAACTTTTGGTCGTCAGTTATATTACAGATAGGATGCATGGGCATAAAAATGCAAAAAAGTCAGTTTTTTGGGGGTCCATCGATTAGCACATAGATGATATTTTGTAAGTTACATACTATACGTCAGTTTCAAAGGGATGGTATCCATAATCAGCCATTGAATCCCGAATTTAGAAAGTTCTACAACTGTCAAAAAGTAAAATGGAGCCATTTTCACTCATTGGTGGTGGATATGTTATGGGCTAAACCAAAATTCAATGTCCTAAAAAGTGTATAAGGACATGGTAACATCAGTAAGATAAAGTCCCCTATACAATCATTTATGTTGGTCGATCTATAGACTACTGTTTTCAAAAGCATAATTTTTGGCTCGAAAAATTGCCACCACTAGTGGGAGTGGCCGATGATTGCATTGTATAGCAGGAATGGATTGGTGATAAATGACACCCAACTCTTTAATTTTGGGGAATTTGGTTTGCAGAGATTTAGCTATTCTGTGAATGTGAACCCTTTGGTCACACTTTTTCTCCATCTCAGCATTGCAAAGAACCATTTCGGGATTTGTATATTTTCTGTTTTTCGTATGTAGGATGCCAAATGTATATTTTTGCTTTTACGTTATAATTCAATTTGCAGTATTGACGTGCACATTTTATTAGATTCTCTTTTATATTTTGTTCTCCATGTTTACATTTTATTGTTTTCTTTTTTTTCCCCATTTCAACATTTCAACATTTGCTTTGTTTTTTTTTGTCAATGGTTTGTATAACTGCATTTTTTTGTTAAATAGACATGGTATATATAAATATATATATATATTAGATTATTAGCATGCGTGCTTTGCAATGAGATGTTTTTGAGGGGGAAAATTGATGCTATCAATAGACTTTGGTCCTGTCTAATTTCACTAAGGTAAAGTCAAAATTATTACACAACTCAATGTTCTGCACAAATATTCCACTTTTAAGTCCATTTAATACACACACATCTGAAAAGTAAGGAAATCCCCTAAGTCTCTAGCTCAAGTTACCCCCATTCTCCTTCTCCATGGACCATTTAACCTGCACTAGATTTTTCTTCCACACAGAATTTCTTCACAAATTAGACAAGGGTAGACCAACCTTCTACATTGGGTGGGAAATTTGTACACTTCCAAAAACTGGGTCTTTGTATCCTGGATAATGGTGGCACGCTCCAAGAAAAGCCCCATTTTTGTTGAGTCCCACTTGCCATACTAAGCCTCTCGTATGTACAGCATGATGGAGTGCAGAATAGATTTTGGATGAAACCAATACTAGTTCAGTGGGGTGTATTTTCACCCCAGACATGGCTTACGTATGCTGTACGGATAACAGCATTGGCAACCTATGTGATACTAAAGACATGCACTTTGGAGGTACAAATGTGGTTGTATTATGTGAATGTCCATCATGAACATGACCCTTTATAAAGTCATCCTTTATGGTTCTGGGTTATTTCTAAAAAAAATAAGTTATCCCCTATCCATTAGGGATCACTGGAGGTTCAACCACAGGAACCTCTAGCAAAATTAGGTCGCTTGAACTCCTTCCTGAAGGAATCTGAGCATACGCTGCCTCCACTGAATTCACTGTCTATAAGGCTGTCGAGTTCAGCGCTTGGCTATTTCCATCAGTCCCACAGGCAATGACTGGAAGGAAGGTTGAGAATTAGCACCCCCATTCTCGGGGTTTGAAAGCCCCATTCTCAGGATTGTAGCAGTCGAAGCCCCAGCAATCAGTAAGTTATTCCCTATCTTATTGATATGGGATAACTTGATTTTTTGGGGGGGTAATAACTTTCAAAAATTAGGAACTAGTAGTTTCCTGGATTAGCAAATGCTGGAAATGTAATGTTAACTAACTTCTAGTTTGTAGACATCCAGCAATATCCTTCATGTTGATAGAAAATACTGGGTATTTTCTTGAAGAGTCCATCTGCATTGGCTTTCAAGAAGTAATTATAGTATACACCAAACTCTTTATACTAAGGGAAATGGGGACATCCACCACTTTAGATCTCCCTTAATTAGCCCAAGTCTACAGCTTGCTGAGGACCAATGGCTTTTGGTCTGGCCGGACTCAGTTCATCCATGTAATACCATGTTTCTCCTGTAGCGGCCGCTGTAGGTTAAATGTATAGTCCGCTATATCTTCTTCCTGGCAAAATCAGCTGTTTTCATATTAAAAAGGATTTCTAAAGGACTCCTTTAATCATTGTGCATACTTGTTCAAAGTGAGTGCAGAAAATTACTGTGTTTGTTCTATGAGACTTGCTTGCATGGATCTGTTGCATATGAGAGTTATGTGAGAAACGCGTGGGGCAGTTTTATCTTGTATTTTAATTGGAGATCACCACCTCGTCTGTTCACGATGATTCAATTATTTTATGTATCGGCCAATGACTATCTGCCAAAACCCTTTCATTTAGTGCCAGTTCACACGTGTGTAGTCTTATAAAACTTGAACATACTATTTTTTTTCTCTTTAATCTTCACATTACTTTCGAGCAGGAGACCGAAAACCATTTCGAACACACCTCTTTTCATACTATAAAACAATTTGAGTATATTTGATTGATACTATGTACTTTCATTTCGTTTCAAATTATCTTTGGTAAGGAAATAAAATGGAAAAAAAAAAAAAAAAAACAGAAATTTGTATTAAAATAATTACAAGGAAAAACCCCTTTCCCCATTTTGCTGTCAGCTTGTGCACAGTAAACGCGTGAATATTAGTGTGAAATGTGTTTTTTGTCATAGTATCAGAATTAAAAATAATAATTAAAAAAAAACAAAATAAAAGCATCGAAAAAGTCTAGTTCTGGTGGAGGAACAATAGTTGGTGGGAATTACAGCCTAGATGACTTTCACAAATCCTTCATACGGTTCCTCTGATTATGTCACGATGACAAAGTTCTGCTATAGTGTGTTTCCATGCCTTTAACAGTGAATGAACATTTGGTTAAAATGGAAAAAAATCATCTTTATTATTATTTTTTGTTTATATTACATTGGCCTCTGGAAAGTGAACAACGCTAAGTAAACTGTGAATAAGGTCTTGTCACAATGCTATGTGTTTATTATTGTTTTTTTCTTGCCTTTTTTTGCATTTTGGCATTAATGCTTATAGGGATGAAAATGGAGGGATTTGCTTAACACTCAATGCCAAGTAGGGGTATTTAGTCTTTAATTACGTTATGCCCTTCATGTTCTCCAAAGGAAAGTAACGTTTCTCATCCTTCAACATTGTAAAGGTGTAGGCATTCATCTAAACTACCGTAATAATTTTCATCCATGGGGGAATCATTAAAAATATTTTCCACTGCTGGGAAACCCATTGATCTAACCACTACAGCTCTTGCTATGGAACCCCAAAGTAAGTGGTAAGGAACTCAACGGTACTCTTGTTGGGAAGCTCCACGTAAATCAACTCTATTGTCTCATATTCAAGATGTCATCATTAGAGATGGGAGAATCAATTCGAAAGAGTCTGGTCCATTGGCCAAGACCATAATCTGTGTGTTTCACACCCAAATAACCAAAAGAAGGATTGGGAACGCCAAGAGGTAAGGCGATTCAAAGGCCACCAGTCCAACGTTTACAGATTACTGACCTAGCCGATGAAACAGAGTCTTGCTAATAAATTCTCCTATCTCTAGTCATCAGTTTTAGAACTTACTGCTGCAAGTATGTAGTTCAGCAACTGCTAGGGTGCCATGTTGCCCATTGTTCATTGGGAGATGTTTTAGAATGGAGAAGTATGTCCTTCACTTAATCTCAAAAAGGCTTCTACTCTTCGAAAGATTTTATGACAAAGATTAGGAAAATGAGACATTGAGCTTTGGATCATAACATGTTAGCACTCAAAAATTGGATTCTTAACACTGTTTTTAGGGACCAAGAATATATACACACTTGTCCTGTATGAGTACCCATGTATTATCCTAATGTTAGGCACCGTATATTTATCTGTAGAGGAGAGCAAGCTTGCGCTGCATCCTTTGGATAGTCAGTCGTTTTTCTTTTTCTATGATGGCGAAATGCTTACGCTCATCGCTGGGTGTAAAGCCACCATTTCACATAGCAAGATCGCTGCTGAGTCAAGTTTTGTGATGCAACAGCGATCTCCCCAGCAATATCGCTGTGTGTGACATTCAGCGACGATCAGCCCCCCTGCTGGGTATCGCTGATCGTCACTGAATGTCCTGGACATTTTTTTTGATCGTTGGTCTCCCACTGGCCAGCGATCAGCTGGTAACCAAGGTACACATCAGGTTTCTAGGCGCCGGGCGGTGCCTAGAAACCCGATGTGTATGTTAGATACCAGCGCGCTGGTGCAGGGGAGTTGGTAACCAAGGTACACAGCGGGTTTCTAGGTGCCGCGCGGTGCCTAGAAACCCGATGTGTACCTTGGTTATCAGCTCCCTGCACCAGAGCGCTGGTATCTAACGTACACTGCGGGTAACTAAGCGACGTGCGTCGCTTGTTACCCGCATAGTCGCTGTCCTGATCGCTGCTGAGAGCTGCCTGTTTGGCAGCTCAGCAGCGATCATGTAGCGACACACCAGCGATCCTGACAAGTTCATATCGTTGTCGGGATCGCTGGTGTGTCGCTATGTGTGACGGGGCCCTAAGATTTTAGGTTGACACCTGGGATAAGACTTGTATTTTGTACTGAGCTAATTGTTTGCAGCTGAAATGCCTCCATTCACATCCCTACCCTATGATCCCAACTTATGGGGCCTTCCCTCTTGTTAAAGAAAAAAAACAACTTTTTACCAAGTGATTCATTGACTACCAACTTTATTCCCATTCTCACTGCTGTAAATACTGAGTACTAACGGAGAACTTTGCATTCTGTCAAAATACTTGTGTTCAATAAAAGTTACAAAAAATGGTTATTTTGTCATGGTTTTATTTTTGTGTTGTCTCTTATTTCCTAAGGAGCAGCAGATACAATTGTCAGATTTGCCATTTTTAAACCATCCAGTAGGAGAAGATTTCTTCTAGCACTCAACTTGAACAATATGGTAGAATCCATGATAAATCCCCTGCTGCCCCGAAGGTCCCGCCAGTCTTTGTCTACCTTGCTACAGCGATGGACATGCCTATATAACCATTTGACCACTGACATAAACTCCAGGCCTCACTATTATACAGCACAGGACATCTGGGGCCAATAATTTGCTACAGTAGTCACATAGGTAGAAAGATAAGTGCAGAGTGAGCAAAGACCGGTGTTGACCTAGGGAGTAGCGGCATTGAAGCTGAATTAGTAAAAGACAATTTCTCAATACTTTATGGATGTCATAGAGAAAGAGTGCTCAAGAGGCCACGGGAACTGTAGGGTAGATATTTAAAGGACCTGTCACTTGCCTTAAGTACATAATTTTTTTTGTCCGCTGTAAATCTCACTGTTCTCCTGAATCCGGTGTTGTTTTTGTTTTCCTTTGTGTCTCTGTTCCTGAGATACGGCACCATCTTCTCTGCATGTAAATCTATTTTTTTTCTCAAGTGGGTGTGGTCCCCAATCCATTTTTGAGAGGCTTCTTTACTACGACACCCTGTTGGATAAAAGGACTAGAGGGCAACATCTCAGGATCGGAGAGGCCATGGAGCAAAAAAAAAATGTTGGATTCAGGAGAACAGCGGCTTTTACATCTTGTAAAAATATTAAGTATTTGTATCACATGACAAGTCCTCTTTGGAAACCTAATCATCGCAAAATATTCTATTAAAGAGTGTTTGTTGTCTTCTTTATACCTCCCATTCATTGAAAGAATCTATCAGGAATAGTACCATCTTGTATCTTACAACCTTTGGATATCTTTGAAGATTACTTTTAGAATATTGGAAGTTAACTGTGAGAAATGCTGATCATAAAACAACCACTATTCAACACATTAATAGTAAAAACAAACTTTTTAGAAACCTATTTTCCAATGCAGATATAACTTAGCCTACACTTTTGCATTTTTCTTTAAATGACAATAACTGAATTAATAATTTCACTTGCTGGTTCTCCTTGTGGCAAATAAATACTAAAGTAATAAATACAATTTCATGTGGTTCACATTTATGTTCAAAGGAAATAAATGAAAAGTAGAGTTGGAATTGCCACTGGTAGGGTCTGCGGAACGCACCTAATAGATATAGTAGAGAGGTGCGTTCGCAGCCTGGGGTCCACCGTGCAGGCGAAGCCCGCTGCTAGTAAGATGGTGAAAGTAGCGAACTCTTATCCCGCAGAGTTGCTAAAATAAACGCCATAGCGCGCTGTGGCAGTAAGTGCGAATCCCCAGAGCAACTAACGGGAATGCCACAGCGCTATATGGCGATAGGTACTAACTCACTTAGCTTCAGTGAGCCGCAAAGTAAAACGCTAGGCCGCTGAACCAGCGTTGTAAAGCGAACCCTGTTGCGTCACAGAGCCATGAGAAAAAGACTGTCCTGTTAACACCACAGGGATACACAGATAACTGCTGTGCGGATAGCAGTCCGTGATCATGCAGACAGCAACTCAATCAAGCAATCTCACCGGAGAAGCCGGTATTCTAGGGGCTTATTTCAGCCAAGCCCTAACCACGTGCACTCAAATCTCACCAGAGGTGCCGGTATTCTAGGGGCTTATTTCAGCCGAGCCCTAACCATATGCGTGCATGATCACACTGGTGCAAAGCACATAATGCAATTGATACTAGCGCATGGCGGCCCAGCCATGCCACCCCTTTATAGTAACAGCTACAGGACCTGCCAGAAACAAGGACCAATGAGAAACTGTTCCAAAACACATGTAGTTTCAGGACCTTCCAGGCGGACCAATAGGAGCTGCTGCAGTACCTGAACATGTGACCCCTGATCTCCAATGAGAGATCTTACCCTGGGCATGCTCAGAAGGGGAAACGCAGGACTTCGTCCCAAAGACGTCTGCTCCAGCACTGGCTATAATAGAAGATCCAGGAAGGGCAGCAGCAAGTCTCTGCACAGTATTGGAATGGGCAAGACGCTGGGACCGACGTCTGCTGAGCAGGCTCCACTGCAGACGGAGAAGGATGGGGGACCGCAGCGGGACTGGTTTGAGACTCCCCTTGTGCAGCAGCAGGAACTCGAACCCTAACTACCCCCTCCTAGGGCCCCCCCTTCTTTGGGCCTTGCTGCGCTCAAAGGCAGCGATGTACTGCGGAGCGTGAACATGCTCGGCAGGCTCCCAGGACCTATCCTCAGGCCATAACTCCTCCAATCCACCAAATAAAATTTTTTGCCTCGTACCACCTTGCACTCAACAATGGCGTTCACCTCATGATCGACGGTAGATGAACCCGACGTCCTGGCAGATGACTCGGAAAACTGGGAAATGGCCACGGGTTTCAGGAGGGACACGTGAAAGGTGTCGGTGATACCAAGGAGAGGCGGAAGAGCTAGGCGGTAAACCACCGGGTTCACCTGCTCAAGAACTTTAAAGGGGCCCAAAAAGCGAGGTGCCAACTTGGTGGACTCTACACGTAGCCTGATGTTTCGGGCAGAAAGCCACACTAGGTCACCCGGAGCAAATGTAGGAGCGGGGCGCCGATGGGCATCGGCCGAAGACCTCATCCTCTCTTTGGAGGCCTGAATGGCATCCTGGGTGTGGTCCCAAATGTCCCGTGCCTCCACAGCCCAGTCTGCCACCCTGTAATCGGTGGAAGACACGGGCATGGGCACTGGTACCCGCGGATGCTGACCGTAGTTCAGGAGGAATGGGGTCTGTCCGGTGGAATCAGCCACAGCATTATTTAGAGCGAACTCAGCCCACGGTAGCAAGGATGCCGAGTCATCCTGCCTGGCAGAGACAAAACGTTGCAAGTATGTGACCAAGGTCTGGTTGGCCCTCTCTACCAACCCATTCGTCTCGGGATGGTATGCAGAGGAGAGATTCAACTCAATGCTGAGTAAACGACACAGCTCTCCAGAACCGAGACGCAAACTGGGGACCTCGATCACTGACAATTTTGTCTGGCATACCGTGTAGACGGAAAATATGCCTGATGAATAATGCTGCCAAGGCCCGTGCAGACGGTAACCATGGTAACAGCTCCGAGTGCACCATTTTGGAGAAGTGGTCGGTTATCACCCAGATGATGGTGCAGCCCCGAGACTTGGGTAAGCCCACCACAAAATCCATCCCGACCATCTCCCAGGGCCTGTCTGCCACCGGAAAAGGGAAAAGTAACCCAGCTGGCCGTTGTCGAGGAGACTTATTCTTGGCGCAGGAGACGCACGCCTGAACGTATTCCCTGACATCACGGACCATATGTAGCCACCAGTATGTCCTCGCCAGCAACTTAGATGTCCTCTTTGCCCCAAAATGTCCACCCACCCTGGACGAGTGTGCCCAAGAGAGTACCTCTGCAAATTGATAGGCACAAAAGTCTTGCCCGGAGGCACAGACTCAAGCGAAACCGGGGCCACAGTTCTTAGGCTCTCTGTGGGGACAATCAGCCGAGGCTCCTCCACCTCCTCAGAGGACACCACGGAGCGAGACAGAGCATCGGCACGAATGTTCTCCCCGGAGAGAAAATGGAGGGTGAAATGGAACCGGGAGAAGAACAGGGACCATCTGGCCTGACGGGAATTTAGCCGCTGGGCGGTCTGTAAATAGACCAAATTTTTGTGGTCAGTGAACACTTGAAGGGAAAGCGAGCCCCCTCCAGGAGATGTCTCCACTCGGAAAAGGCCAACTTCATGGCTAGCAACTTCCTATCCCCAATGGAATAACTCCTCTCCGTTGGTGTGAAGGTCTTGGAGAAGAAGAAGCAAGGATGTTTACGACCTTGAGCATCATTTTGAAAAAGGACTGCTCCAGCACCAACGGATGAGGCATCTACCTCCAATATAAAAGGCTTATCAACCTCGGGACGATGTAGGATAGGAGCGCTAGCAAAATGGGACTTGATTGAAGTAAAGGCCTTGGAGACCTCCTCTGACCACAATTTGGGATTGGCTCCCTTCTTGGTGAGGGCTACCAAAGGAGCAACCAAAGTAGAGAAGTGGGGAATGAATTGGCGATAGTAATTAATCAACCCCATAAAGCGCTGCACCGCTTTAAGAGAGTGGGGTTCTTGCCAATCCATTACAGCCTGTAGTTTGGCAGGATCCATAGCCAATCCCTGAGTGGAGATGATATAGCCCAGGAATGGCAGAGACTCCTGCTAATGTCATGGAAATATATATGTATTCCATATATTCAAAGAATATTCATATATATGCATTCACAGTTAGATAGATTTCACTTGCTAAAAATCCTGTGCTCGCACATCTATGCAAAAAGCTGATGCCAGCTATAATCAGTCGTTAAAGACGACCCTGGCCTTCATAAGGAACAAGTACAGAGAGTCTTAATAGATATCTATTGTTTTCATTACTAGTCATGCAAGAAAGCTAGGGCAAAGAACAAAAACAATAAATCTGCAACTTCAGCCCTTTTATCATAATTATCATAATTATCATACTTACACTAGAACAGCCAATAATCTAGCAGCTTTTAATTGTATGTTAATTGACTAACCAGCCCCTTTTTGTAAACGTATAAAACCTTGAATGAATAATAAATGTGGGGTCTTGACGAACTGCTATACTGACACTTCCGTGTGGACAGTTTTCATTTCGTTCTGAGCGCTCAAAAAACATTTAATAGAAAATTGGGAACAGAAGCAGCAAACACTGAAGGATAGATTTATCCTAATTAAATTTCCATAACAGTTGGCGCCCAACAGTTTTTCCACCTCTTTTCTGTTTTTAATTAGCTGTTTTAGCAACAAGGGTTGTTTTTCAGAGTTTTATGATTAATACGTTTTTTTCCTCCCCTTTTTGGTCAATCTTTTTTTTCCTAGAGTTTTTTACTAAATCTAACTTTTGTTTTTAAAGTTTTTCTTTTAAGTACATTTTTAAATAATTTTGGAGAGGTTTTTCTAATCAATTTATTTTAGAGTTTTATTCTCCAACCATTTTTTTTTTTAAAAGAAAAAAAAAAAAAGCACATCTACTAGCTTGCTTTAGACCAAGGTCAGAAGCACAGATAAGGAAACTGCAGTCTGAGGGAGAATACACAAATCAGCTGAGCAGCGGCTTCACTCACCCTCCCATCAGGCATTCAGCGAAGACACACAGAACCAGAATGCAGCAGTTTTCAGATTTTTAATCACCTTTGTTGAATAGGTTTTTGGAATAGACACAGTACGTGAGAATCAAAGGGCTAGGCATGTGAATAGAAGGTCAGAGTACGTGAGAAGCAAATGGACAGGCAGACTTTACGCTGCATAATGAAATGTTTTTTCTTTTTTGTTGTTTGAAAGGCACAGGAAAGTTTGTTTATAGATTACCGTCTGCTATAAAAGAGCAGTGGTGCATCGTGTAGAAAGTACAGCAAGTTAATTTGAACGGACCAGGAAGTGATTTTTTATGTGAATAAGATTGAAAAGGTGTTAAATCGTCTGAGAAAATGATCACTGACATGTCACAAGAGCAGAATTCAGAGTCACACACATCACATGTCCATCCTGTGGAGACACGGGACAGGTGTAGGCTGTTCTTATTGAATAAGGAGCCTTGTACAGGGAAAAACGCTCCCCGCCTCTCTCCAAAGGGAGAAGGCATTTTTGTTTCAACGATCCCCTCTCAAGAGCCACAGGGGGGACACCCTCTCCTTTTTCTTCTCTCAGTCCCTTTCTCCTTCTGCAGACTTTTCTCCTCTTTCCTCGCTGCCATCCCTCTCTATCCTTTTTTCCCTATCATTCCTTCTTTCCCCTCCCTCACATCTCTGACACATCCATTTTCTTCCTCTTCACCCTCCCCTCCACCTCTCTCCCCCCTCCTCTTTCCCTCGCTCCTCCCTCACACCTCCCTTCTCTTCCTCTTTTTTCTACTTCGTTATCAACTGGGTCAACGCCCAATCAAAGCAATGTGGTGTCCCTGTATTCAGTGCCTCCAGCACAGGGCACCCTGTCTATCCCAAGCACAGTACAAACATTGCCAGTCATTATATCAGGAAAAGAAAGTGCAAATCTCCCTACACAAAACGCTGCATGTAGCCCCCAGACACAACAGCTAGCAGAGCCCACAGCCATGGCTTCACAGGGGGGAAATGTAGCTACAGACACAAATGAGGAACCTCAGTGCCGAGCAGGGCTGCCAGCATGGAACCATGACACTGATCCACCGCAGCCTCAGCAAGGAAGAGGGAAATCCCCATGCAGCAAGACAACTTTTAAGCCCAAATCTCACCCAGTGTATGCACCAAGTACACCATGTCACTTCTTATCTGATGAAGATGCAACGTCACACATGCTGCCAATACTAGGTAAGAAAACACACAAGCACCAATAGAGCAGGGACAGGTAGAGGCACCATCCTATGAGCCCTTCATCCCAAGCCAGGTGATCAGTATGCTGCCAGACCCAGGGATACACCCCATGCCATTTTGCCAAAAAATGCAGCAGATCCAGCGAACGTATGCAGCAGCCTGGATTGATCTCTGGACCGTAATGGAAATAAAAGCAGGTGATGCATTCTGGCCAATTATGAGAGAACACTTCAAGCTTCCAGCAGAGTTAGATGCGTATGCCTGGGAGACAGGACCAAAGCTAATTGAGCAGCTCAGAGAATGGGCCAAAAGCAGACTGACAGGACAAAATCTCAGCCTACATGACATGAGTCAAGACAAGACAGAGTCTGTGGAGAAGTTCCATGACAGATTGATGCAAGTGTTTCAAGATTTGGGCCTCATTACCCATGATCAGACACACAGACGGATGTTGGCACAGGCTTTTGTGCATGGACTGAGAGAACCAATCAGGAAACCACTGGTAGCAGCCAGGCCTGAGTACACGTCAAAGCAATGGATACCCTGCTTGCAGTAGCAAAAAGGATTGAGTCCCGCCGGGACAGAAGGGATGTCCAGTGTTACAACTGTGGCGAGTTTGGTGATTTCCGGAACCGGTGCAGAACACTGACTTCGCCCAGAAGAAGAAGAAACACAGAAAGCAGTGAAGAACCCCGTCCATAGGACAGGAGCACGCCAAGTCCACAGGGAACCCCACAGTGGGACCAATATCCTGAGAGTGGATGGCGTAGTCAGATCTTTTCTTGTGGAACTCCGCAACCTCACCTATCTATCAGAATCTTCTGCATCCTGCATGGGAATTGATGGTCAAGTCAGACATTTCCAGATTATGAAGCCCCTGAGCGTGTGGACTCAGCCAGAACACTCCATCATGTCCCAGTTTGTTGTGTCAAAGACCTGCACCCTCAACCTATTGGGACTGGACCTACTGCAGAAGCTGAAAGCGACCAGAGTGTTCCAGGAAGATGGGACCATGACACTTTCTTCACCCCTGACCCAAGAAGAAACAGGAACAACCACACTGCAGACCTATCACAGGAGGTGCTGGACATAGTACCAGAAAAGCCTCTCCATCACCCAGAGTCAAGATGTCTCTGACCAACTGAAGGTCTAAGTGAACTCGCCTAAGAAGACGGCCTGAGAACTTTGACATTGGCCAGGATATTCAACTCAAGAAGGACCCTACTCGCTTCATGGAATGGCAACACCTCATCCGGCTCCAACGCCAGAGGTTCATCTTTTGCAAGCACCAGGAGGTGCCCCCTGCAATCAACCAGTTCACCCAGGCCCTAGACTGGCAAAAGGCCACTCAGCTCTTCAAACTTGTGCACAAATACTGACCTGAGACCGAGCTGGAGTAAAAGAAACTACTGATGGCCCGTGCTGAGAAAAAAGCAGCCGGTGAAGGAGACATCCCAACAAGAAGACCCCCTGTGACCAGAGCAGGTGCTAACACAGTGACTGCCTTGGTGGAGAACAAGAAAGCCAGCTGGTCGTCATCTCTCATGATGTGGATCCTAGTAGGCGGCTTGTTTTCCCGCCAGCTCTGTGCCGGGAGATGGGAGTCCCCTGCCGCATAGTGAAGGACAAGGCCAAACTGGGCTGCCTCACCCATCGGAATCAATCCCAGCTTTCCACAGTGAAGAAAAAGACTCTAAACCCCACTGAGTTCAGAATGGTGCAAGGCCTGGAGGCCGTGAAAGAGGCTACGGTATTTGAAACCCCAACAGTGCTGAACCGTCACACTCTGCTCTCAAAAGTCCCAGTCACCGCAACGATATTCACGGTGATCAACCTGGCCAGTGCCTTCTTCAGTGTTTCCCCTCCACCTGGAGGCCTGCCTTCACGCACCAGTGCAGTGCATATGGACAGTGTTGCCTCAAGGTGCTCAGAACAAGCCCTTCAAGTTTCACCAAGACAATGTCCTCCATCCTCGTCAACTGGATTGCAGAATATGCAGGAGTCACTCTTCTACAACACGTGGTTGACCTTCTCTTTTGTGTGGTTGACATTGATACCTGCACAGTCCATTCCTTTGTCTCTCCTACTCTACCTGGAAGAACAGCAACGCAAGGTCTGGAAGAACAAAGTCCAGTGATGTCAGAAGCTAGTTACATCCCTGGGACACTGTATTGCCCACCAGACGAAACACATGTCAAAAGACTGGAAGACCACTGTGGAGAAGATGGCTCCCCCAACAACTCCAAAGATGCTGCAGGCCTTCCCTGGTCTAGTGTCGTATTGCAGAACTTGGATCCCTGATGCCTCAGTCTTAATGTAGCCTCTGTGCGCTTGCATCAAAGCAACCCCGCTCCTTCTATCGGACGCAGCCTTCAACTCATTCAGGAGACTGGAAGAACTAACAGTCTCAGCGCCAATACCAGGCCTACCTGACTACGAGAAGTCTTTCTGTCTACCTGATGGAAGAAAGAAGGTCATGCTACTGGAGTCCTGGCACGGAATCACGGGGGAAAACAGAGACTTTTAGGCTGCCTCTCAGCCCGCTTGGATCAGTTGCAAGAGGAGCACCCTCCTGCCTGATGGCAGTATCTGCAGCACACACACCTTCCTGGACAAGGTTGCTGACATCACTCTTGGACAACCACTGGAAACTCTCACTCCACAAGACATCTTGGCAATCTTCAATCAAGCTCAACCAACAATAATCTCCCCACCGCCAGGCATCTTTGTGGCGCCTCTATCGCCTTTGTCTCATAATGTCACCATCTCCAGACCTACAGTCCTCATCCCGGCTACTCTACTCCCACTCCCAAGGGGGGATACAATATGGACTTTCCAGAACAAAATTTACAGAATTTATCCTCTACTTGGATGGCTCCAGATTTGCAGATGATGAAGAAGTTTACACACAGGAAGTGCAGTGACCAGCAATCAAGAAATCCTGTGGTCCAGAAGTCTGTCACCTAGCCTGTCAGCCCAGGAAGCAGAACTGATAGCGCTGACGAAGGCCTGCAGATGGCAGAAGGCAAGACTGCAAACATCTACACCGACTACAGGTGCTCGCATGGCATAGCACACGACTTTGGAATCTGGTGGCTGCAAGGGACTTCATCACAGCAAACGGACAACCGTGAAGCATCATGGAGCCTTCAGGGACCTGCTGGGTGTACTCCAACTTCCAAAATGGTGGCAATTTGAAAAATCAAAGTGCATGGAAAACTGAGAACAGAAGAGGCGTGAGGCAATAACATGGCGGACATGGCAGCCAAAGAAGCGGCCAAAGGAAGACAACATGGAGAAGTGGGAGAGGTCGTAGAGCCGGATGGCTACTACATGACGACTGAAGACAAGAAACCTGACAAAAAGACGTCCTGGGATCTGCTCAAGAAGTTGCAAGACCAAGCTCCAAAAGGAGAAGAAGAGCTGAATGCGAAAAAAGCAACACGTGAAGAAGGAAGGCTATCAATAATGGACTTCAAACTCTGCCTACCACAAAGTATGCACCCTATGGTGGTCCAATGGGCACATGGACCCACACCCACATATCAAAGACACAGATGAATGATCTGATTGGTGCTTACTGGTTCGCTTCAGGGATCTCCACCCTAACAGCCAAATTCACCAGCAGCTGTCTGACCTGCGGCAAATACAAGCCTGGACGTGTGGAAGAAAGACCCCCTCACCTCATCTGGCAAGACCACTCTACCAGCTTCAGAGGATCCAGATAGACCACATCCAGATATCGCCAAGTGAAGGATTCAAATACGCCATTGTGGTCAAAGAAGTATTTTCAAGATGGACAGAAGCGTTCCAAGTCAGCAAAGACTACTGCAAAGCAGCTACTTTCGGAAAATAGTGTGCAGATACGGGGTTCCAGAAATGACAGAAAGTGATCAGGAACCCGCATTCACAGCAAATCTGACACAAGAGATCTGGTTAGCAGTAGGGTCAGATTTAGGCCTACACACTCCTTACCACCTCAGAGCAGCGGGAAGGTAGAAAGACTGAACGGAACACTTAAGAATAGGATGCTGAAAATTGCCCAAGAGACACGCAAACCATGGCATGAGACACACCCCCAATTGCACTGTTTAGCGTAAGGCACACTCCCAGAGACCCAGAAAAGCTGTCACCATGCGAAATTTTGTTTGGGTCTAGTCCCAAGTTAGGTGCATTTTTCCCTCAGCAGCAGAATATGCAAAATGATATCTTGTTTGCTTATGTAATTGAATTGGTAAAAAACTAATGTCCATTCTCGAGTTTTTCTCTTCACTGCCAAATTTGATGGTCCTGTCCAAGAGCCCCAGATGACACCAACCTCTGTGTAACTAGAGGGAAAGCCTGCTTGGATCCACGTATCGCATTGCAAGGAAGCTCCTGTACCAGGAGAGACACCTAAGCCATGAAGGATGTCGTGGATACTCTGACTGACCAGACAGATGACCTACCTGATGGAGAATACACACGTTTTTTCTGAACATGCAGTTAAATAAAGAGACTATGATTGTGATAAACCCCCGACAGGGACAGTCCTCCTGACCGCCCATTTGCGAAAAGTCTGTATTCGGTGGGGGAGGCATGCACAAGGCATATCACAACCTGCCGGCAGCACAAAAGAGTTGCAGCGCTTTGGGACAGGAGCAGGTTTTTAGGGCAAGTGGTATCTAAGGGGGGACTGTCATGGAAATATATATGTATTCCATATATTCAAAGTATATTCATTTATATGCATTCACAGTTAGATAGATCTCACTTGCTAAAAATCCTGTGCTCCACATCTATGCAAAAGCTAATGCCAGCTATAATCAGTCGTTAAAGACGACCCTGGCCTTCATAAGGAACAAGTACAGAGAGTCTTAATAGATATCTATTGTTTTCTTTACTAGTCATGCAAGAAAGCTAGGGCAAAGAACAAAAACAATAAATCTGCAACTTCAGCCCTTTTATCATAATTATCATACTTACACTAGAACAGCCAATAATCTAGCAGCTTTTAATTGTATGTTAATTGACTAACCAGCCCCTTTGTGTAAACGTATAAAACCTTGAATGAATAATAAATGTGGGGTCTTGACGAACTGCTATACTGACACTTCCGTGTGGACAGTTTTCATTTCGTTCTGAGCGCTCAAAAAGACATTTAATAGAAAATTGGGAACAGAAGCAGCAAAAACTGAAGGATAGATTTATCCTAATTAAATTTCCATAACCCTAAAACACACACTTCTCCAACTTCGCATATAAGGAATTTGCCCGCAAGAGGTCGAAGACCCTGCAAACATCTCTCCGGTGGGTGTCTATATCTGGAGAAAAGAAGAGAATGTCATCCAGATAGACTACCACAGAGGTGGCAAGCATGTCCCGGAAGATGTCATTTACGAAATCTTGGAAGACGGCTGGAGCATTACAGAGCCCGAAGGGCATCACAAGATATTCGTAATGACCAACTCTGGTATTGAACGCAGTCTTCCATTCGTCCCCCTCACGGATGCGGATCAGGTTATAGGCACCACAATATCCAGCTTAGTAAATACCCTTGCTCCCCGGAGCCTATCAAAGAGCTCAGATATTAAGGGCAAAGGATATTGGTTCTTAACGGTAATGGCGTTAAGACCCCTATAGTCTATACTCGATCGTAATTCTCCATTCTTCTTCTGCACAAAGAAAAATCCTGCCCCTGCTGGTGACACTGACTTCCTAATAAACCCTCTTGCCAGATTTTCCTGGATGTATTGTAACATGGCCTCCGTCTCAGGAAGAGAGAGAGGATACACTCTTCCCGAGGGGGCTCCGTTCCAGGCAAGAGGTCTATAGGACAGTCATAGGGGCGATGAGGCGGAAGAGTCTCCACTGCCTTTTTGGAGAATACGTCCGCGTATGATCGATAAACCTTGGGGAGAGAAGCAAGGTCTATGGGTATCTCCGTGGTGGAAACCTGAACGTCGTATCTGAGACATCTGTCTCTGCAATGATCACCCCAACCCAGTATTCTCCCAGAGGACCACTCAATATGGGGAGAGTGGTGGCGAAGCCAGGTAATCCCAACAAAACCTCATCTATTCCCTCAGGAAGAACAAAAAGGGATATATTCTCCTGATGAGAAGGGGACATAGACAGAGGTAGAGAGACAGTCTGGTGGGTGATTTGTGAGGGCAGGATTGTTCCATTCAATACTCTCACCGATAATGGCTCGGCGAGCGTCACCAGCGGTATGGAATGGCGAGAGGCAAAGGAGGAGGACATAAAATTAACCTCTGCCCTAGAGTCCACACAAAGCTTGGCGGGAAGAGTGGATGAACCTAGAAAGATTAACCCTTTAAGGAGCACTTTCGGAGCAAAATCCCTCGCGTCTAATGACCCTGCACCTATGGTCACGGAACATGACCGTTTATTCATTCGCTGGGGACATCGGTTGGCATAATGTCCTGGCTGCTGACATATTCTACAGTCCACAGATACTCGAGTGGTCCGAGACTTAGATACCACTCGAGTAGTCTCCACGGTCTCTGGGGAGTCGGACGCCCGAACAGGAAATTCAAGAGGTTTGGCAAAGGTGGGTGCCAGCCGAAACCTCTGCCTACACTGGGTCCGCTCTAACCTCCGCTCGTGAAAACTGAGGTCGATGCGGGTAATAGAAATGAGTTTCTCCAGTGTGGCAGGAATCTCCCTGGCAGCCAAAGCGTCCTTTACATGGTTTGCCAGTCCTCTCCAGAACACTGGAATAAGAACTTTATCTGGCCACTCTAATTCAGAGGCCAAAGTCCAAAATTGGACTGAGAACTAGCTGACCATGGACAAGCCCTGTGACATTGCCAGCAGTTGGAGTGCAGTATCGTGCCTGACCTGAGGTCCTAAAAAGACCTTTTTTAGAGCCTCCAAAAACCGAGGAGCACTCCGCACCACACGATCGTCGCTCTCCCACAGCGGTGTTGCCCACTCCAATGCTCTGCCCGACAGAAGAGACACAATAAAAGCCACTTGTGCCCGTTCCGTGGGGAAACATGTTGCCAGAAGCTCAAGCTGTATAGAGCACTGACTCACGAATCCCCGACAATGTTTACTCTCACCCGTAAACTTGTCTGGAAGTGGGAGGTGGGATAATGTCGGAGCAGAGTTAGCGGTGGACAAACTGGCTGCAGCTACGCTAGCAGCCTGAACAGCGACAGAGGTAACATCCACAGCTGAGGTTGTGCGCTCAAGGACCGCCAACCTACCCTCCAGCTGCTGGATGTACTGCTGTAGACGCTGGTCATCCGCCATTTTACTAGCTAGACCCTGGCGTTAGTATTATGTTAGGATCTGCGGAACGCACCTAATAGATATAGTAGAGAGGTGCGTTTGCAGCCCGGGGTCCACCGTGCAGGTGGAGCCCGCTGCTAGTAAGATAGCAAAAGTAGCGAACTCTGTTATCCCGCAGAGTTGCTAAAATAAACGCCGTAGCGCGCTGTGGCAGTAAGTTTGAACTCTGTTAATCCCCAGAGCCGCTAACGGGTATGCCACAGCGCTATATGGCGATAAGTGCAAACTCACTTAGCTTCGAGTGAGCCGCAAAGTAAAACGCTAGGGCGCTGAACCAGCGTTGTAAAAGCAAACCCTGTTGCGTCACAGAGCCGCTGAGAAAAAGACTGTGTCCTGTTAACACCACAGGGATACACAGATAACTGCTGTGTGTATAGCAGTTCGTGATCATGCAGACAGCAACGCAATCAAGCAATCTCCTCACCGGAGAAGCCGGTATTCTAGGGGCTTATTTCAGCCAAGCCCTAACCACGTGCACTCAAATCTCCTCACCGGAGGTGCCGGTATTCTAGGGGCTTATTTTAGCCGAGTCCTAACCACATGTGTGCATGATCACACTGGCGCAGAGCACATAATGCAATTGATACTAGCGCGTGGCGGCCCAGCCATGCCACCCCTTTATAGTAACAGCTACAGGACCTGCCAGAAACAAGGACCAATGAGAAACTGTTCCAAAACACATGTAGTTTCAGGACCTTCCTGGCGGACCAATAGGAGCTGCTGCAGTACCTGAACATGTGACCCCTGATCTCCAATGAGAGATCTTACCCTGGGCATGCTCAGAAGGGGAAACGCAGGACTTCGTCCCAAAGACGTCTGCTCCAGCACTGGCTATAATAGAAGATCCAGGAAGGGCAGCATCAAGTCTCTGCACAGTATTGGAATGGGCAAGACGCTGGGACCGACGTCTCTGCTGAGCAGGCTCCACTGCGGACAGAGATGGATTGGGGACCGCAGCGGGACTGGTTCGAGACTCCCCTTGTGCAGCAGTGGGAACTCGAACCCTAGCAGCCACACTATAAACAATAAAACAGACAGCAAGAAAACTAATGTAAAGATCAAATACCCAACCATTTTTTTAACCATTTTATTCCAAAAAAAAAAAAAGCTGCAATGAGGATGGAATATGTTTATGGGATAAAAATAATGTCAACATTAAAATACTTTTGTTCTATAAAGTATAAACCATTCTGTTTGTAATCAGAAAGCAGGTGAATTCCATGGTATACCTTGATTAAGAACTAGAGTCGAAACGTGTTGGATTACGCTGCCATGTGTGTTGTGCTGTTAGTGCTTTTTTTGCATTGAACATAATTTGTTCTGATTTTATGACACGAATAAAAGTTATTTTTAAGCAATCAAGATTTCCTGTGGATCCTGCTGGAATTCACCTGCTTTCTGATTACCTCCTATGTGGCTACTCAGCCCAGTCCGTGCGAGACCAGGAACTTGGAACTATGGATAATCTGGGTGAGCTTCCTTTCTAAACTTCAAAGTTTGTTTTGACGAGGACATGGCAATTTTTCCCAGTAATGAAGATGAGACAACCCGCTCTGCTTAAGATTTTACTATGGTCTTCACACAGCTGATTAAAAAGTATTCAGAGAAACCTCTCTAAAAGACCACTTTCTTGAGGTGACCACTTCTTCATCCAGACCTGATTTAGCCCCATTATGGATATTGGCCACCTCCCAGAAGACCTCTTTTCATTGTAAGGTGGATGTTGAAGATTTTTGGTGTTTGGTTGCTTCTCTCTGAATCACAGAGGACCCTTTAAGGTGGCATGAGAGATGCCATTTAGTAAAATCATCAGTCTGCGACTCCCCACTGTTTTCTTAAATAAAATGGACAGTCCCGGACAGGTGATAGGTACTCTTTAAAGGGAATTTGGCAGCGTGATTTCTCCCCACTTCCTACCCCCAAATTATGTAGACATGGCCAGCAGTAAGTTTACATGGCCAGTCCGCTACTAAGAAATCTGCCATGCACATGAGGCTGAAGTGCTTTAGGTGAGCACGATTGCCCATATTTTTCCCAACTTATCTGGGTAAGACATTAATATTTATATAGCGCCATTGATTCCATGGTGCTGTACATGAGAAGGGGTTACATACAAATTACAGATATCACAGTAAGCAAACTAACAATGACAGACTGATACAGAGGGGAGAGGACCCTGCCCTTGCGGGCTTACATTCTACAGGATGGTGGGGAAGGAGACAGTAGGTTAGGGGGGTTACAGCAGCTCCGGTGTTGGTGAGAAAGTATTTCCAAAAGTAGTGAGGAGGCAGCGGGGTCATTGCAGGCTGTAAGCTTTCTTGAAGAGGTGGTTTCAGATTCCGTCTGAAGGATCCAAATGTGGTTGATAGTCGTATGTGTTGGGGCACAGAATTCCAGAGGATGGGGGGATATTCGGGAGAAGTCTTGGATGCGATTAGGTGAGCGAATAAGTGTGGAGGAGAGAAGGAGGTCTTGGGAGGACCAGAGATTACGTGAGAGAAGATATCAGGAGATTAGTTCAGAGATATATGGAGGAGACAGGTTATAGATGGCTTTGTAGGTCAGTATTAGTGATTTGAACTGGATACGCTGATGGCAGCCAGTGAAGTGATTTGCAGAGGAGTAGCGAGGAGAGAGATGAATTAGTCGGGCAGCAGAGTTAAGGATGGACTGGAGAGATGCGAGAGTGTTAGCAGGGAGGCCACAGAAAAGGAAGTTGCAGTAGTCGAGGCAGGAGATGAGGGCATGCACAATCATTTTAGTATATTGAGGGTTGAGGAAAGGATGGATTCTGGAGATATTTTTGAACTGGAGGTGACAGGAGGTGGAAAGAGCTTGGATGTGCGTTTTGAAGGACAGGGCAGAGTCAAGGGTTACTCCAAGGCAGCGGACTTCCGGTACAGGGGAAAGCGTGATGTCATTAGTTGTGATAGATCACGGAAGGAAAATCTGCGAGACGGAGGAAAGATGATAAGTTTAGATTTGTCCACATTGATGTTGAGGAAGCGAGAGGAGAAGGATGATATGGCTGAATAGACAGTCCGGGATTTTGGACAACAGAGAGGTGACGTCTGAGCCAGAGAGGTAGATCTGAGTGTCATCAGCATAAAGTTGGTACTGGAATCCATGGGACTTTGAGTTGTCCCAGGCCAACTGTATAGATTGGACAGAGCCTTGGGGGATTCCAACAGAGAGAGGGTGGGATGAAGAGGTAGTGTGGGAGTGGAAGACGCTGAATGTGCAGTTGGAAAGGTATGAGGAGATCCAGGATAGTGCGAGGTCTTTGATGCCAAAGGAGAAGAGGATCTTTAGTAGGAGGCAGTGGTCAACTGTGTCGAAAGCAGAGAACAGGTCTAGAAGGAGGGGTACAGCGTATTGTCCGTTAGCTTTGGCTGTAAGTAGGTCGTTAGTAATTTTGGTCAGGGCAGTCTCAGTGGAATGATGGGGATGTAAACCAGATTGTAGATTGTCAAAGCAAGTTAGATGAGAGGTGGGAGGAAAGTTCAGCATGGACGTGCTGCTCCAGGAGTTTGGAAGTGAATGGGAGCAGCGATATTGGGCGATAGCTGGACATAGCTGTTGGGTCGAGGGTTGGCTTTTTAAGGATAGGTGTGATTGTGGCATGTTTGAAAGCAGAAGGGAAGGTACCAAAAGTTAGTGAAAGGTTGAAGAGGTAGGTTAGGGATGGGATAAGTGTGGTGGTGAGGTTGGGGAGGAGGTGGGATGGAATGGGGTCGAGTGTACAAGTGGTGAGGTGATTTGGAGAGGAGACAATTAAGCTCCCTTCAGTGATGTTGGAGAGGGAGGTTATGGGGTTTGGGCATTGGTCTGGTATACAAAGGGGTTGTGGTTGTGGTTGAACAATAAAGACTTGCCTTGTTTGGTCGATCTTAGTTTTGAAGTGTGTGGCAAAGTCCTCAACAGAGATGAGGAGGTTGGAGGTGGCAGTGATGGGCAGAGGAGGGAGTTAAAAGTTTTGAATAACTGGGGTCGTAGGCTAGGGAAGATACAAGGGTTGTGAAGTAGGCCCGTTTAGGAGAGGTGAGGGCAGATTTGAAAGAGAGTGTTGCCTGTTTGAATGCAGTGAAATCATCTTGCAAGTTTGTTTTCTTCTGTCACTGCAACCCTGGACTCTTGCCGCAGGTTTTAATGATGTTCTTGTGCCAGTGTTGTCTTTTGATATGTCGCACTCTGCTATGAATGAGAGGGGCGACCGTGTCAATAACTGATGTGAGAGTGGCATTGTAGAAAGCAATGGCACTGTCTGTCATGGAGTGAGGATATGGATGCTAATGTTAGAATATAGTAAAAGAGCGTGTGGGTGTCCAGGTGTGCGAGGTTTCTGCAGGGGTGTGCATGTTGCTGGACATGGGTGACAGGTGAGGAGGACAGGGGTAAGAAAGTGAGTAGATGGTCAGATAAATGGAGAGGGGAGGTTGTGAAGTTAGCTAGAGAGCAGAGATGGGTGACTATCAGGTCTAATGTATTTCCATCTGTGTGGGTGGCGGAGGAGGACCACTGAGTAAGTACAAAAGATGAAGTAAGGGACAGAAGTTTGGAGGCTGTTGACTGAAGGGTATCAGTGGGGATGTTGAAGTCACCCATGATGATAGTGGAAATGTCAAAGGAAAGAAAGTGAAGAAGCCAGGTAGAGAATTGGTCAATAAAGGCATTGGCCGGGCCAAGAGGTCGGTATATGATGGCTACTTGGAGGTTGGAGGGAGAATAGATGCGGACAGAGTGGACTTCAAAAGAAGGGAGGATAATGGAGGGTAGAGGTGGGATTGGGTTAAAGGTGCAGTTAGTAGAAAGGAGAAGAACCACTCCTCCACCATGTCTGTTACTGGGATGAGGAGTGTGGGTGAAGTAGAGGCCAGCATAACACAGCGCAGCAGGGGAGGCGGTGTCAGAGGGCTTCAGCCATGTTTCTGTGAAGCTGAGGAAGGCAAGATTGCGAGAGACAAAGAGGTCATGAATCACATTAAGCTTATTGCAGAGGGAGCGGGCATTCCATTGTGCTCCAGAGAAAGGGAGCAGGGGTTGGGCATCAAGGGCACGGGTTTTACATTGGAGAGATTGCAGTAGTTCATATTAGATAGGGGGCGGCAGGAGGGGAAATTAATGGGAGGTATTAGCTCTGGGGATCCAGGATTGGGAGATATGTCGCCAGCAGTGAGGAGAAGCAGGGTGGGAGAAAGAGAGTGGCTGGCTTGTTTTATGTTTTATTAGATATCTGAGGTTGAGGAGCAGGTCAGGTGGGGAGGAAAAAGGGAAGGGTAGATGATTATTTGGTTAGAGGGTGCTAGGGTTTGGGGATAGCAAAGGAGAGTGAGGATTAGTGGAGCAAGCACTGTAAGGGCATATGTAAACATGGTGGGTAAGATGGGTTAATAGAAAAGCTAGGTCCAAGTAATAAGAAGTGCTTACTCGGCAGACATACCTAAAGGAGACAGATACATAGTGGGTGCTACCTGACTCCTGCTGTGACTAACTGCCGTTGAAACAACTGCAGCTTCTGGATATTTAGCTGCAGGTATACTTTGCTGCAGGGACACGTGCACGTACTCCACACGCATGCACCCCTTAGAATGCAACTAAATTTATAGGACTGAGTAGAGGATCAGGTGAGAGGGATTGTGGGAGATGGTTTGGGATAAATTAGCAGCTGGCCAGCACACCAGGGGAGGTTAGACAATCAAAGACACTGGGCCTGGCAACATCTACAGGGTGGGCCATTTATATGGATACACCTAAATAATATGGGAATGGTTGGTGATATAACTTCTTTTTTGTGGCACATTAGTGTATGGGAGGGGAAAAACTTTTCAAGATGGGTGGTGACCATGGTGGCCATTTTGAAGTCGGCCATTTTGGATCCAACTTTATTTTTTCATAGAGGGTCATGTGACATCAATCTTATTGAGAATTTCACAAGAAAAACAATGGTCAGAACGGGAGATCTTGGTGGCCATTCAACTGGCCCATGATGACCAATCCACTTTCCAGGAAACTGAAGATGGCACGTTCCCTGAGTTTTTCCAGCAAGATGGTGCACCACCACATTATGGGTGTCAGGTACGAGCATTCCTACATGAACAGTTTCCTGGAAAGTGGATTGGTCACTGTGGGCCAGTTGAATGGCCACCAAGGTCTCCTGTTCTGACCCATTAGACTTTTATCTTTAAGGTCATCTGAAGGCAATTGTCTATACTGTGAAGATAGGAGATGTGCAGCATGTGAATCAACAGATACTGGAAGCCTGTGCTAGCATTTCTTCTGTGGTGTTGCTATCAGTGTGTCAAGAGTGGGAGAAGAGGGTTGCATTGACAATCCAACACAATGGGCAGCACTTTGAACACATTTTATAAGTGGTCATAAACTTGTAAATAACTCATGAAAGAATAAAGTTACATCAAAACCAAGAATACCATTGTTTTTCTTGTGAAATTCTCAATAATTTTGATGTGTCACATGACCCTCTTCCCATTGAAAAAATTAAAGTTGGATCCAAAATGGCCAACTTCAAAATGGCCGTCATGGTCACCACCCATCTTGAAAAGTTTTTCCCCTCCCATGTAATAATGTGCCACAAACTGGAAGTTGATATCACCAACCATTCCCATTTTATTAGGTGTATCCATTATAAATAGCCCACCCTGTACATGCTATAACACCTTGCACCAGATAACATCTATAGTGACCCCAACCATGGATATACAGCAGTGAGTATTGAGCACAATGCTACAAATGAATTAGAGCAAAGATTCAGCAGGCACTGTTATATACTATTAAAAATGTTGCAGGATGACAAAGCAGCAGATGATGACAGCAAGCAGAGGTTATACCATTAAAAATGTTGCAGGATGATAAGCAGCAGATGATAGACAGCAAGCAGAGGTTATACCATTAAAAAATGTTGCAGGATGATATGGCGCTACTTATCCTTCTACTTTTTGTGATGAAATTTTGGACTTGACCAGGAGTTGTATGATCGCATTTCTGTTCATCGATCTTAGTTCGTTCTTCAGAAACACCATCTGCAACTCATCAGTGGTAGCTCTTCTGGGGGCACAATATGGAGATTATCTGCACCATGCCCATAGGGAGTATTTTAAGTTGGAAATATCTAATATTCTAACTCTCCACCTCATAGTTTAGCCCTGAGCAAAATCTAATGGTGGCACAACAGGTCCACATTCCAGCTCCAAGACCTGACCAAAGATGGTCACCGTGGTCTTTGTATCATTTGGCAAGTTCTTATCATTTATTCTTTACGTTTTGTAGTTTTACTTTGGAGAAGTTTGTCCTTCTATGTAATCTCACTAATATTAATGATTAATGGGCTTGTAGAATTAGCAGGAGAAGCAATGAAGGCAACATCCTGACAAATAGAAGCCTAATATGAAACTTTATTGCTCTGCATTAAGTTGTGAAGATATGGTTTTAATTAAGGTAGAGAGTAATGGCTTCATATATTTTTGTCACAGTTTATCTTCTTATATTAACTAGGTGTCAT
The DNA here is from genome assembly GCA_033576555.1 of Oophaga sylvatica. Lineage (NCBI taxonomy): Eukaryota > Metazoa > Chordata > Amphibia > Anura > Dendrobatidae > Oophaga > Oophaga sylvatica. The sequence goes on from JARQOD010000003.1 coordinate 369,619,474, forward strand.
AAAATGTTGATTCAAACTCCTTTTTTTTTGGTTGTCATTAAGGCTAAGTGCACACGATCAGGAATAATTGCGTTTTTTTCGCGGTTTTTTCGCGGTTTTTCCGCGGTTTTTCCGCGGTAAAAACGCGATAAAAACGCAAGCATTAAGCATCCTATACATGTTAATTGATTCCGCATGTTTTGGCCACATGTTGCGTTTTTTTCCGCGAAAAAAACGCTTCGCGGAAAAAATAGCAACATGTTCATTAATTTTGCGGAATGTAAGCGGTTCATGTGCGGTGGTACCCAGGGTCTGGAGGAGAGGAGACTCTCCTCCAGGCCCTGGGTACCATATCCCTGGTAAAACAATAATTAAAATAAAAAATAATGATATTCTCACCTTCCGGCGGCCCCCGCAGCCTTCCCGCGGCCCCCGCAGCCTTCCCGCCTTCAGCGATGCTCCCGGCAACTTCCGGTCCCAGGAGTGCTTTGCGAGAATCACCCAGATGGCATAGCGGTCTCGCGAGATGTACGTCATCGGTGTGATTTGTCGCAAAGCACTCCTGGGACCGGAGTTGCCGGGAGCGTCACTGAGAGGCGGGAAGGCTGCGGGGGCCGCCGGAAGGTGAGAATATCATTATTTATTATTTTTTTTATTATTTTTACATTAGATCTTTTTACTATTGATGCGGCATAGGCGGCATCAATAGTAAAAAGTTGGTCACACGTGTCAAACACTATGTGTGACTCGTGTGACCAACCTGTCAATCAGTTTTCCAAGCGATGCTACAGATCGCTAGGAAAACGCTAGCATTCTGCAAGCTAATTACGCTTGCAAAACGCTATTATTCTGGCGGGAATCAGCATACAAAAAACGTGCGTATTTCCTGTGGGAGAAGTGCGGGATTGCCGCGGAAATTTCCGCGGCAATTCCGCAACGTGTGAACTTAGCCTAAGAGTCATTAGTAGGCCAACTAGATGACGGTAGGAAAAGTTTTTTTTAAAGGGGTTTCTGCCATTTTTCTCAAACTTGCCAAGTGGAAGGGATTGTTATAAAATAGTCCACACTCTGTTAGAGGTCGAGTTCCCACTTCTGCACAGGGGATTATCGAGCCATTCCCGCTGCGGTCCCCCATCCGTCTCCGGCCGCAATGTGTTAGGGTTCGAGTTCCCACTCCTGCACAGGGGGAATCTCGAGCTGTTCCAGCTGCAGTCCCCCATCCGTCTCCAGCCGCAGTGGTTCCTGCTCAGCAGAGATGTCAGTCCCAGCGTCTTGCCCGACTCAGTACTGTGCAGAGACTTGCTGCTGCAACCAGTTTGGAGCAGGCAGTTTTGGGACTAAGTCCTTTGTTGCTTCATCTGAGCATGCCCAGGGCAAGATCTCCCATTGGAGATCAGGGGTCACATGCTCAGATACAGCTGCCACTCCTATTGGTCCTTCAGGAAGGTCCTGTGGCTGTTGATGTTCTGAAGCAGCTTCCCATTGGTCCTTTCTGGAAGGTCTTTTTCTCGTGGCTGCTATAAAAGGCTGTTCTTACCGCATGGCCGTGCGCTAGTATCAAATCTGTTACGTGCTTGCGCCAGTGTGGTCATGTATGCATGTGGTTAGGTCTGGCTGAAATAAGCCCCTAGAATACTGGCACCTCCGGTGAGGAGATTGTATGCGCGTGTTCAGGGCTCTGCTGAAAACGCCATTAGAATACTGGCTACTCCGGTGAGGAGATTATTGCATGGGTTCTGATTGCTTGACCACAGACTGCAATCCGCTTAGCAGTCATCTGTGTTCCCTGTGAGTCCAACAGGACACAGTCTTTGTTTCAGCGGCTCTGTGAATTAACAGAGTCCGCTTATATCGCCATATAGTGCTATACGGCGTTTACATCTGCAACTCTGCGGGATAACAGAGTTCGCCCATACTGCCTATTTACGCCATCTTACTAGCAGCAGGCTCTGCCTGCACGGTGGACCCCGGGCTGCGATCGCACCTCTCCTTAATATCTATTAGGTGCGTTCCGCAGGCCCCTAACACAGTGGAGTCTCCTCAGCAGAGACATCGGTCCCAGCGTCTTGCTCAGCCTAGTACTGTGCAGAGGTTTACTGCTGCCTTTCCAGGTTCTGCTATTGTGGTCAGTACTGATCAGCGGCGAGCAGACGTCTTTAGGACTAAGTCCTGCGTTTCCCCTTCTGAGCTTGCCCAGGGTAAGATCTCTCATTGGAGATCAGGGGTCACATGCTTAGGTACTGTAGCAGCTCCTATTGGTCCCCCAGGAATGTCCTGAAACTACATGTGTTCTGAACAGTTTCTCATTGGTCCTTTTCTGGCAGGTCCTGTAGTTGCTACTGTAAAAGGGTTGTATGGCCATGTGGCCATGCGCTAGTATCAATTGCATTATGTGCTTTGCGCCAGTGTGATCATGCATGCATGTGGTTAGGGCTCGGCTGAAATAAGCCCCTAGAATACCGGCACCTCCGGTGAGGAGATTTGTGTGCACGTGGTTAGGGCTTGGCTGAAATAAGCCCCTAGAATACCCGCTTCTCCGGTGAGGAGATTGCTTGATTGCGTTGCTGTCTGCATGATCACGGACTGCTATCCGCACAGCAGTTATCTGTGTTTCCCTGTGGAGTTAACAGGACACAGTACCTATCTCTGCGTCTCTACCTCAGCGACTCTGTGGTGTAACAGAGTTTGCTTATACCGCCATACTGTGACACAGTATTTATATTCGCGACTCTGTGAAGTAACAGAGTTTGCCTATACCACCATCTTACTAGCAGCAGGCTCTGCCTGCACGGTGGACCCCGGGCAGCGAACGCACCCACTATTTATATTTATCTGGTGCGTTCCGCAGACCCTAACAGTATACTAGCGCCAGGGTCTGGCTAGTAAAATGGCAGACGACCAGCGTCTGTAGCGGTTTATCCAGCAACTGGAGGGTAGGTTGGCGACTCTAGAGCGCACAACCTCAGCTGTGGATGTTACCGCAGTCGCTGTTCAGGCTGCTAGTGTGGCTGCAGCCAGTTTGTCCTCTGCTACCCCTGCTCCGACTTTTTCCCGCCTCCCACTTCCAGATAAGTTTACTGGTGACAGTAAACAATGTCGGGGTTTCGTCAGTCAGTGCTCCATACATTTAGAGCTCCTGTCTGCATGTTTTCCCACGGAGCGGGTGAAAGTGGGTTTTATCATATCCCTTTTGTCGGGCAGGGCGTTGGAGTGGGCAACGCCGTTGTGGGAGCGTGATGATCGTGTGGTGCAGAGTGCTCCTCTCTTCTTGGATACTCTGAGATAGGTCTTTTTAGACCTCATGTCACCCACGATACGGCTCTCCAACTGTTGGCAATCACCCAGGGTTCATCCATAGTCAGCCAGTTTGCCGTCCAATTTCGGACTCTGGTCTCTGAGCTGGAGTGGCCAGATAAAGTCCTTATACCAGTGTACTGGAGGGGACTGGCAGACCATGTGAAGGATGCCTTGTCCACCAGGGAGATTCCCGCCACACTGGAGGAGTTCATTACCATATCTACCCGCATCGACCTCCATTTTAACGAGCGGAATTTGGAGCGGACCCAGTGTAGGCAGAGGTTCCGGCTGGCACCCACCTTCGCCAGACGTCTTGAATCTTCCGTTCAGGCGCCCAATTCCCTGAGGCCATGGAGGTTTCTTGAGCGAGACCTAAGTCTCAGGCCACTCGAGCACCTGTGATTTGTAATGTTTGCCAACAGTTAGGGCATTATGCAAATAAATGTCCACAACGGTCGGGAAAACGACTGCGTCTAGTAACCATTGGAAGGGGTTCACTAGACACAGCAGTACACGCCTCCAAGTTGTCCTTTAAGGGGACAATCAATATAGGCTCATCCACTATAACAGTAACGCTTTGTGTGGACTCTGGAGCTGAAGGAAATTTCATGTCCTCTACCTTCGCTCTCCGCCACTCTATACCTCTGGTGATGCTCGCCAAACCCGTGACTGTTCGAGTAGTGAATGGGTCGACACTGCCTTCACAAATCACACATCAGACCATCCCTTTCACGTTATCTATGTCCCTTCTCATCAGGAGATTATCTCACTCCTTGTCATTCCCGAGGGAATAGACGAGATATTGCTAGGGATGCCCTGGCTCCGTTTTCATTTCCCACACATTGAGTGGATCTCTGGGAGGATATTGGGTTGGAGTGAGTCGTGTAAAGGCAGATGTATGAGGGAATGCATTCAGGTGGCTACTACAGAGATGCCCGCAGATCTTACTTCCCTTCCCAAATACTATTGGGCCTATGCAGACGTGTTCTCCAAGAAGGCTGCGGAGATGCTTCCGCCTCACCGTCCTATGACTGTCCTATTGATCTCTTGCCCGGAGCAGAACCTCCTCGGGAACGAGTCTATCCTCTTTCTCTCCCGGAGACGGAGGCTATGTCTCAATACATTCAGGAAAATCAGGCAAGAGGATTCATTAGGAAGTCAGTGTCACCTGCAGGGGCGTGGTTCTTCTTCATTCAGAAGAAGAACAGAGAATTATGTCCATGCATCGATTACAGGGGTCTTAACGCCATTACCGTTAAGAAAAAATACCCGTTGCCCCTGATTTCTGAGCTCTTTGATAGGCTACGGGGAGCAAGGGTATTTACCAAATTAGATCTGCAGGGTGCTTATAACCTGATTCGCATCAGTGAGGGGGACCAATGGAAGACGGCTTTCAATACCAGAGATTGGCACTATGAATATCTGGTGATGCCCTTCGGACTCTGTAATGCCCCAGCCGTCTTCCAAGACTTTGTTAATGACATCTTCCGGGATATGCTTTCCACCTCAGTCGTAGTCTATCTGGATGATATTCTCATCTTCTCCCCAGATATTGACTCCCACCGGAAAGATGTCTGCAGAGTCTTCAACCTCTTATCGGCAAATTCTCTCTACGCCAAGTTGGAGAAATGTATGTTTGAGCAGGAGTCCTTACCGTTCCTGGGCTATATCATCTCTGCCCAGGGACTGGCTATGGATCCTGCCAAACTACAGGCGGTGATGGACTGGCAAGAACCCCATTCTCTGAAAGCAGTGCAGCGCTTTATGGGGTTCATTAATTACTATCGTCAGTATATTCCCCACTTTTTTGAACTTTGGTAGCTCCCTTGGTAGCCCTCACCAAGAAGGGAGCAAATCCCAAATTGTGGTCAGAAGAGATCTCCAAGGCCTTCACCTCTATTAAGTACCATTTTGCTAGTGTCCCATCCTACATCGCCTCATGTTGATAAGCCTTTTATTTTGGAGGTGGATGCCTCGTCCGTTGGTGCTGGAGCAGTCCTCTTCCAGAAGGATGCTCAAAGTCGGAAGCATCCTTGCTTCTTCTTTTCCAAGACCTTCACACCAGCGGAGAAGAATTATTCCATCGGTGACAGGGAGTTGCTAGCAATGAAGTTGGCCTTCTCTGAGTGGAGACATCTGTTGGAGGGGGCCCGCTTTCCCTTCCAAGTTTTTACTGATCACAAAATCTGGTTTATTTACAAACTGCCCAGCGGCTAAATTCCCGTCAGGCCAGATGGTCCTTATTTTTCTCCCGCTTTCACTTCACCCTCCATTTTCTTTCGGGAGAGAAGAATATCTGGGCTGATGCTCTCTCTCGCTCCGTCGTGTCCTCCTCCTCCGAGGAGGGGGAGCCGCGGTTTACTGTCCCTCTGAGAGCCTGAGAACTGTAGCTCCGGTGTCGCTAGAATCTGTGCCGTCCTGCAAGACTTTTGTACCATCTAATTTGTGACCGGAGGTTCTCTCTTGGGCCCATTCGTCCAGGGTGGGTGGACATTTTGGGAAAAAAAGGACATCCGAGCTTCTGGCGAGGACGTACTGGTGGCCGCATATGGTCCGGGATGTTGGAGACTATATTCGGGTATGTGTCTCCTGTGCCAAAAATAAGTCCCTTCGTCAACGGCCAGCTGGGTTACTTTATCCATTGCCGGTGGCAGACAGGCCCTGGGAGATGGTCGGGATGGACTTTGTGGTAGGCCTACCCAAGTCTCGTGGTTGCACCATCATATGGGTTATCACAGACCACTTCTCTAAAATGGTGCACTTGGTACCGCTACCTCAGTTACCTTCTGCACAGCATTGGCGGCACTGTTTATTAGACACATCTTCCGCTTACACGGTATGCCGGACAAAATCGTCAGTGACCGGGGCCCCGAGTTTGCGTCTCGGTTCTGGAGAGAGCTTTGTTGCCTTCTCAGTATAGAATTAAATCTCTTTTCTGCCTATCATCCCGAGACAAATGTGTTGGTAGAGAGGGCCAACCAGACCTTGGTCACATATCTGCGTCATTTTGTTTCGGCCAGGCAGGATGACTGGGCATACTTGCTACCGTGGGTGGAGTTTGCATTAAAAAACGCCGTGGCTGATTCCACTGGACAAACTCCATTCCTCCTTAATTACAGTCAGCATCCGCGGATTCCTGTACCTATGCCCTTATCTTCCACCGACTCCAGGGTGGCAGACTGGGCTGTGGAGGTACGGAACATTTGGGACCGCACTCAGGATGCCATTCTGGCCTCCAAGAAGAGGATGAGGTCCACCGCCGACACACATCGGCGCCCCGCTCCGACTTTTGCCCCTGGCGACTTAGTGTGGCTCTCTGCCCGTAACATCAGGCTGCGAGTAGAGTCCACTAAGTTTGCACCTCGCTTCTTGGGTCCCTTCAAGGTCCTCGAACAGGTCAATCCTGTGGTCTATCGTCTAGCCCTTCCGCCACGCCTGGGTATCACGATACATTCCATGTCTCCCTCCTGAAACCCGTATACTTGTCCCGGTTTTCCGAGTCATCTGCTGGGACATCGGGTTTGTCTACAGACGACAATGAGGTGAATGCTATTCTGGGGTGCAAGGTGGTACGTGGCAAAAAGTTTTATTTGGTGGATTGGAGGGGTTATGGGCCTGAGAATAGGTCATGGGAGCCTGCTGAGAGTATTCAGGCTCCGCAGCTCATTGCTGCCTTCGAGCGTAGCAAGGCCTAAGGAAGGGGGGACCCTAAAGGGGGTAATGTTAGAAGTCGAGTTCCCGCTTCTGCACAGGGGGAATCTCGAGCCATTCCCACTGCAGTCCCCCATCCGTCTCCGGCCACAGTGGAGTCTCCTCTGCAGAGACGTCGGTCCCAGCATCTTGCTCAGCCTAGTACTGTGCAGAGGTTTACTGCTACTGCTGCCTTTCCAGGTTCTGCTATTGTGGCCAGTACTGGTCAGCGGCGAGCAGACGTCTTTAGGACTAAGTCCTGCGTTTCCCCTTCTGAGCATGCCTAGTGTAAGATCTCTCATTGGAGATTAGGGGTCACATGCTCAGTTACTGCAGCAGCTCCTATTGGTCCGCCAGGAAGGTCCTGAAACTACATGTGTTCTGAACAGTTTCTCATTGGTCCTTTTCTGGCAGGCCCTGTAGTTGCTACTTTAAAAGGGTTGTATGGCCATGCGGCCATGCGCTAGTTTCAATTGCATTATGTGCTTTGCGCCAGTGTGATCATTCATGCATGTGGTTAGGGCTCGGCTGAAATAAGCCTCTAGAATACATGCACCTCCGGTGAGGAGATTTGTGTGCACGTGGTTAGGGCTTGGCTGAAATAAGTCCCTAGAATACCCGCTTCTCCGGTGAGGAGATTGCTTGATTGCGTTGCTGTCTGCATGATCACGTTTTTTTACGGCCGAGAATCGTATCATGAACAGTGATCCAAATGTAATCCATTTTCTATGCGAGAATGCGATTTCCTTGCATCAAAGTATCCGTGTGTCATCCGTATGCAATCCGTATGGCATGCGTATGCCATGATTTTCTCCCACCCTTGGAAAATGGACATTTAACTGATCAA
>JARQOD010000003.1:369627386-369686790 GCA_033576555.1 Oophaga sylvatica
TGTTTGTACTTTTGCTTTTTCCAGTTTTTTCAGTGGCTGCTGTTTTGATTTTGTTACACCAGAGAACTAATTTAGGTGGTAGAGGTCGTGTGATCTCAGGTGATTTTGAAATTAGTAGAGTTGGTGCTTTTCAGGGTTTTTTGGGATTGCAGTAAGTGCCCTTCCTATCCTTTCCTATTTAGGTAGTTTGGGCCCCAACGTTTGCTCATACTATTTTCTGTCTGTGTCAGTATTTCTTCTTGTCTAACCGCCATTACATGTTTGGGGGCTTTCTATGTTCTTTGGGGATCTGCTCCGGGGCAGATAGCTTTCCTCTTTCTATCTTTAGGTGTAGTTAGTTTCTCAGGCTGTGACGAGGCATCTAGGACCAACGTAGGAACGCTCCACGGCTGCCTCTAGTTGTGGTGGTTAGTCAGGGTACTGCAATCTCATAGATTCCAACTGCTCTGGTGTATTGTCTTTTTTACCTGCACTCCTCAGCTACCGAAACATAACAGTATCACCGGCCCAAAAATTGAAAATTGTATGGTACTCACAGAAGGGAAAAAATATTGTGAAAGAAAAAAAAGGTTGTCAGAGTTGTCAGAGATATTTTTCTGTTTGTTGCATTTTTTTTTTCCCTCTGTATCTCTGGGTGCTGGGGAGGATTTTTTTTTTTTTTTTCTCTTTCTCTCAATGGAGTTTGCACAGTTGTCTGGCCGTGTGGATCAGCTTGCCACTGAGGTTCGGAGTATTGCTACCTATCTTGCTAGGTTGTCTGTTGTGGAACCTAGGATTCCCATGCCAGATTTGTTTTTAGGGGATCGAGCTAAGTTTCAGAATTTCAAAAATAATTGTAAATTGTTTTTTGCCTTAAAATCTAAGTCCTCAGGGAACGCAGCGCAGCAGGTTCAAATTGTCATCTCTCTCCTGCGCGGCGATCCTCAGGATTGGGCTTTTTCCCTGACACCTGGGGATCCTGTTTTGAGTGATGTTGATGCATTTTTTCAGGCTTTGGGGTTATTGTACGATGAGCCTAATGTCACTGATCAAGCTGAAAAAGCCTTGTTGGCATTAAATCAGGGGCTTGATGACGCTGAGTTATACTGTCAGAGATTCCGTAGGTGGGCAGTCCTGACCAAGTGGAATGACGACGCTTTGGCGGCCCTTTTTCGGAAGGGTCTGTCAGATAATGTAAAGGATGTTATGGTGGGATTCTCTGTCCCCTCTGGTCTCAATGATTCTATGTCATTAGCGATTCAAATTGACAGACGTTTGCGTGAGCGGAGAAGTATGCGTGGTATAGTGTTGCCTTGTGAACCTGCTTCTGAACCCATGCAGTGTGATAGAGTGGTGTCTGGGGCACAGCGTCATGAGTTTCGAAAGCGCAATGGGTTATGTTTCTACTGTGGTGATGCCTCTCATACTATTTCAGTCTGCCCTAAGCGGGGAAGACGTTTTGCACGCTCAGTTGTCTTGGGTAGTGTTCAGACTAAGTTTTTATTAACTGTCACTCTGATATGCTCTCTGTCCTCATTTTCTGCTCAGGCTTTCGTTGATTCTGGAGCAGCTATTAACCTGATGGATTATGATTTTGCTAAACGTTGTGGGTTTCCTTTGATACCCCTACAGAAGTCTATTCCCCTACTGGGGATCGATTCTACCCCTTTGGCTGAGAATAAACCTCAGTTCTCTACTCAGGTGATAATGAGGGTTGAACCTGATAATCAGGAGTGCTGTAAATTTTTGGTTCTGTATAATCTGCATGATATTATCGTACTGGGCTTCCCTTGGTTGCAGTCTCATAATCCTGTTTTGGATTGGAAATCTGTGTCTGTAACCAGTTGGGGCTGCCAATGTGTTAATACCAACACTCCTGTTTTTTCTGCCTCCCCCCAGGCTCAGGATGTTCCTGACTTTTTGATTGATTTTTCTGATGTGTTTAGCGAAAGTAAATCTGCATCCTTGCCTCCCCATAGGAGCTATGACTGCGCTATTGAATTAGTGCCTGGTAGTAAATTCCCTAAAGGTCGCCTTTTTAACTTGTCTGTACCTGAACATGACGCTATGCGGTCTTATATCAAGGAATCATTGGAGAAGGGTCATATCAGACCATCCTCTTCACCCTTAGGTGCCGGTTTTTTCTTTGTGGCCAAAAAGGATGGTTCATTAAGGCCGTGTATTGATTATCGTCTTTTGAACAATATTACTGTAAAATATCGATACCCGTTACCTTTGATTTCTGACCTATTTTCCAGGGTGAAAAACGCTACTTGGTTTACCAAGCTTGACCTCAGGGGGGCATATAACCTTATTCGCATTAAGCATGGGGATGAATGGAAGACGGCATTCAATACCCCTGAGGGGCATTTTGAGTACCTTGTGATGCCCTTTGGGCTCACTAATGCTCCTTCTGTCTTCCAGTCCTTCATGAATGACATTTTCAGGGATTTTGTGGATAAATTTCTGATTGTTTATTTGGATGATATCTTGATTTTTTCTAATGACTGGGACTCTCATGTGAAACATGTTCGAACTGTATTCCAGATTTTGAGAGAGAATGCTCTGTATGTGAAGGGATCAAAGTGTCTTTTTGGCGTACAGAGGATCTCATTTCTGGGATTCATTTTGTCCCCATCTGTTATTGAAATGGACCCGGTCAAGGTTCAGGCCATCTGTGATTGGGTCCAACCTACTTCATTAAAGGCTCTTCAAAGATTTTTGGGTTTTGCCAATTTTTATCGTAAATTTATTGGTAATTTCTCGCTTATTGTTAAACCATTAACTGATTTGACCAAAAAGGGTTCTGATGTGGTGAATTGGCCTCCTGAGGCAGTCTCTGCATTTCAGGAACTTAAGCAGAGATTCACTTCTGCTCCTGTTCTACGGCAGCCTGATGTTTCTCTGCCATTTCAGGTGGAGGTTGATGCCTCTGAAATTGGGGCAGGTGCCGTTTTGTCCCAAAAAGATCCAGAGACCTCTAAAAGTAACCCTTGTGCCTTTTTCTCTCGAAAATTTTCTCCTACTGAACGTAATTATGACGTGGGTAATCGGGAGTTACTGGCCATGAAGTGGGCTTTTGAAGAGTGGAGACATTGGCTGGAGGGAGCCAAACATCAGGTGGTGGTCCTTACGGACCATAAGAATCTGGTTTATCTGGAATCTGCCAAGCGACTCAATCCTAGACAGGCCAGGTGGGCCTTGTTTTTCACACGTTTTAATTTTGTGGTTTCCTTTCTTCCTGGCACTAAGAATGTTAAGGCGGATGCCCTCTCGAGGAGTTTCCTTGCGGACTCTCCTGAGTTATCTGATCCTTCTGTTATTTTGAAAGAGGGTGTAGTTCTTTCCGCCATCTCACCCAATTTGAGACTTGCTTCTTCCAGGTACATTTAAGATCCATAACGTGTTCCACAAGTCCTTGTTGAAGAGGTTTGTTGAGCCAGTGGTTCCTACTGCTTTGCCTCCTGACCCTGTTCTGGTTGAGGGCAATATGGAGTTTGTGGTTGAGAAAGTATTAAATTCTCGTTTTTCTAGACGGAAACTCCAGTATTTGGTTAAGTGGAGAGGTTATGGTCAGGAAGACAATTCTTGGGTGTTTGCTTCGGACATCCATGCTAGGAGACTCATCCGTGCGTATCATAGAACTCATCCTGACCGACCTGGTTGCTCAAGTGAGGGTTCGGTGACCCCTCCTCAAGGGGGGGGTACTGTTGTGAATGGACTTGAAATGAGTTCTGAGCAGAGGCTCCCTCTGGTGGTTACAGGCGGTACTGGACTGTCCAGTGAAGATTGTGAGGAGTGGGAATCAGGTGTTACTGACTGGTCTTATATAAGGGAGTCGCCTTCCCATCAGGGTTGCCGGTGATCAATTGTTCTAGTCTCAATCCTTGAGTCCTGTTTCCTTTGTAGCCTGCTTTGTCGTGTCTGCATCTCCTGCTAACAGATAAGACATTTTCTTCTTTTTGTTTTTGTGCTTTATTTTTGCATTTTGTCCTGCACTTCTGTGGGGGCCTTGAGGGTCCCCTCCGGGGGCTTTTGCCCTCTCAGTTTGGTTCAGCCACTGATGTTTGTACTTTTGCTTTTTCCAGTTTTTTCAGTGGCTGCTGTTTTGATTTTGTTACACCAGAGAACTAATTTAGGTGGTAGAGGTCGTGTGATCTCAGGTGATTTTGAAATTAGTAGAGTTGGTGTTTTTCAGGGTTTTTTGGGATTGCAGTAAGTGCCCTTCCTATCCTTTCCTATTTAGGTAGTTTGGGCCCCAACGTTTGCTCATACTATTTTCTGTCTGTGTCAGTATTTCTTCTTGTCTAACCGCCATTACATGTTTGGGGGCTTTCTATGTTCTTTGGGGATCTGCTCCGGGGCAGATAGCTTTCCTCTTTCTATCTTTAGGTGTAGTTAGTTTCTCAGGCTGTGACGAGGCGTCTAGGACCAACGTAGGAACGCTCCACGGCTGCCTCTAGTTGTGGTGGTTAGTCAGGGTACTGCAATCTCATAGATTCCAACTGCTCTGGTGTATTGTCTTTTTTACCTGCACTCCTCAGCTACCGAAACATAACAGGGACCCACACCGTTTTTTTTTTTTAATGATTAAAAAATGCAGTGTGGGGACCCCTCTATTCTTGATAACCAGCCTTGTTCAAGCGGACAGCTGAGGGTTGAAGCCTCCAGCTGTGAGATTTGCCTGGTTGGTTATCAAAATTACAGAAGAACCCACGCCATTTTTTTTTAATTATTTATTTACAGCGCAGGAGCAGCTGATGAATACCCCCATCCGCCGCTCCTGCTCTCGCTGTCATTAGCAGCAGCAGTTGTCAGATGATGGGAGCAGTAGTCCTATCCGCTGACACCAGTGAACGGAGGTGAACTTTATATCTCTGATCACAGCTGAATGCTCACGCTGTCTTTTGATAACGTGGGAACTTCGGCTCTCTGACCGACAGGGATGATTTCACCGCCGATCACAAGTGGTATTTGCCGCGCTGTCATGCACATGACAGCGTGACAAACACCCAGTGTTCGGGCAGCCCAAACAGTAAGGTTATCTGCGCACGTTGCAGATTTGCTTGTGGAAATCTCTGCGCAGTTTCTGCCTCTCATGGCAGAAAACGCAGTTAAAATTCCGCAGTTTTGATGCGGATTTGATGCAGATTTTCATGCGGTTTTTTTTCATGCGAATTTGTTTGCGTTTTTGTCAGCTAAATAAAGATATATTATTTAAAAAAAACGAATTGTGATGTAATTTCCTTGTTCAACCTCTTCTTTTTCATTCTCCATTGAAGACCATAATATCACATACCATGTTCAAATACAGCGGTTGGACAAAATAATGGAAACACCTAACGTTTTGTCATCATAATCTTAAGGCCAAATTGTTGTTGCTGGTATGGCAGGTGCTAGTGTAACCGAAAGTGCCCGAATGCTTGGCGTGTCAAGCGGTACTGTCTCCAAAGTAATGACTGCGTTTGAAAGAGAAGTAAAAACGTCCGCAGCAAAGCACAGGTCCGGCCGAAAGTCGAAGTTGACTGAGAGAGACCGTCGGACTCTAAAGCGAATTGTGAGAGAGGATCGCAAGACTACGGCTCCAAAAATCACTGCTGAGCTCAATGAACACCTACAGAACCCAGTTTCCACGAAAACTGTTAGTCGGGAGCTGAACAAATCTGGATTCCACGGAAGAGCTGCAATTCGAAAACCGCTGCTCTCAATGACAAATGTTTCCAAGCGTTTACAGTGATGAAGAACCCTCCAGAATTGGTCCTCGAGCAGTGGAAACATGTGATATTCTCAGAAGAATCATCGTTTACCCTATTTCCGACCTCCGGCCGCGTTTACGTTTGGAGACAGCCGAAAGAAGCATTCCATCCAGACTGCCTTCTCCCAACCGTAAAACATGGCAGAGGTTCTGTGATGATCTGGAGTGCTATTTCGTGGAGATCTGCCGAGCCAATGATATCCCTTCATGGAAGAATTAACAGCCGCGATTATTTAGGCATTTTGGGCGACCAAATGCATCCTATTGTTCAAGCACTGTTCCCTAAGGGGAATGCCATCTTTCAGGATGATAATGCACCAATTCATACAGCTAGAATCGTTAACGCATGGCACGAGGAACTTTCTAATGAAGTTGAGCATCTCATCTGGCCCCCACAATCCCCAGACCTCAACATTATTGAGCATTTATGTTCGATTTTAGAGATTCAAGTAAGACGTCGATTTCCACCGCCATCGTCGCTCAAAGAACTGGAGGGTGTTTTAACTGAAGAATGGGCTAAAATTCCTTTGGAAACAATTCACACTTTGTATGAATCCATACCTGTGAGAATTGAGGCTGTAATCGCCGCAAAAGGTGGACCTACACCATATTAAATTAACTTTTGTTGATGTTTCCAGGTGTTTCCATTATTTTGTCCAACCCCTGTATATATATACAGTGGGTACGGAAAGTATTTAGACCCCTTTAAATTTTTCCCTCTTTGTTTCATTGCAGCCATTTGGTAAATTCAAAAAAGTTCATTTTTTATCATTAATGTACACTCTACACCCCATCTTGACTGAAAAAAAACTGAAATGTACAAATTTTTTAAAATGTATTAAAAAAGAAAAACTGAAATATCACATGGTCATAAACATTCAGACCCTTTGCTCAGACACTCATATTTAAGTCACATGCTGTCCATTTCCTTGTGATCCTCCTTGAGAAGGTTCTACTTCATCATTGGAATCCAGCTGTGTTTAATTAAACTGCTAAGACTTGATTTGTAAAGGTACACACCTGTCTATATAAGACCTCACAGCTCACAGTGCATGTCAGACCAAATGAGAATCATGAGGTCAAAGGAACTGGCCAAGGAGCTCAGAGACAGAATTGTGTCAAGGCACAGATCTGACCAAGGTTACAAAGAATTTCCACAGTACTCAAGGTTCCTAAGGGAACAGTGGCCTCCATAATCCTTAAATGGAAGAAGTTTGGGACCACCAAAAGTCTTCCTAGACCTGGCCATCCAGCGAAACTGAGTAATTGTGGGAGAAGAGCCTTGGTGAGAGAGGTAAAGAAGAACCCAAGATCACTGTGGCTGAGCTCCACAGATGAAGTAGGGAGATGGGAGAAAGTTCCACAAAGTCAACTATCACTGCAGCCCTCCACCAGTCGGGCCTTTATGGCAGAGTGGCCCGACTGAAGCCTCTCCTCAGTGCCAGACATATGAACGCATAGAGTTTGCTAAAAAAAACACATGAAGGACTCAAAGACTATGAGAAATAAGATTCTCTGATCTGATGAGACGAAGATAGAACTTTTTGGTGATAATTCTAAGCGGTATGTGTGGAGAAAACCAGGCACTGCTCATCACCTGCCCAATACAATCCCAACAGTGAAACATGGTGGTGGCAGCATCATGCTATGGGGGTGTTTTTCAGCTGCAGCGTCAGGACGACTGGTTGCAATTGAAGGAAACATTAATGCGGCCAAGTACATAGATATCCTGGATTAAAACCTCTTCCAGAGTGATCTGGGCCTCAGGCTTGGTCGAAGGTTAACCTTCCAACAAGACAATGACCCTAAGCACACAGCTAAAATAAAAAAGGAGTGGCTTCAGAACAACTCTGTTACCATTCTTGACTGGCCCAGCCAGAGCCCTGACCTAAACCCAATTGAGCATCTCTGGAGAGACCTGAAAATGGCTGTCCACCAACGTTCACCATCCAACCTGACGGAACTGGAGAGGATTTGCAAGGAAGAATGGCAGAGGATTCCCAAATCCTGGTGTGAAAAACTTGTTGCATCATTCCCAAGAAGACTCATGACTATACTAGCTCAAAAGGGTGCTACTACAGCATGTGACTTAAATATGAGTGACTGAGCAAAGGGTCTGAACACTTATGACCATGTGATATTTCAGTTTTTCTTTTTTAATAAATTTGCAAAAATGTCTACATTATTTTTTTTTCAGTCAAGATGGGGTGCAGAGTGTACATTAATGAGAAAAAAAAGATTTTTGAATTTTCCAAATGGCTGCAATGAAACAAAGAGTGAAAAATGTAAAGGGGTCTGAATACTTTCCAAACTCAATGTATATATATATATGTAATACCAAGCCTGAAGTTTAGTAATGAACAGGTGTCAGCCAGATACCCTTATTAATAAAACAGTACATAAAGAGTCAAATAAAGACACACACACACGACATCTGCGTGAAACGCAATGTCTGTTTATTTTTCAAAATATTTTTTAAAAAAGTTGAGTGGGCTCCCGCATAATTTTCATAGCCAGGAGAGGGAAAGCCAATGGCTGAGGCCTGATGTTAATCTTCTGGGAAGGAGTCAATAGCCATAGAGGTTCCCATGCTATTAATATCAGCTCACAGATATTTGCTTAACCCTTACTGGCTAGTTTACAGGGGAACCCCCAAAAAATTGACTTGGAGTCCCCCTATACAATTAAACCAGAAAAGGTTATTGACAGCCTGGGAACGGGCCATATATATTGGCACCCCCAGGCTAAAACATTAGCTCTCAGCCGCCCCAGAAATAGCACATCTTATAGATGTGCCAATTCTGGCACTTTGGCTCGCTCTTCCCACTTGCCCTGTAGCGGTGGCAAGTGGGGTTCATATTTGTGGGGTTAATGTCACCTTTGTATTGTCAGTTGACATCAAGCCCAAGGGCTTACTAATGGAGAGGCATAAGACACCTATCCATTACTAATCCTATAGTTACATGTTAAATAAACACACAGCCAGAAACAAGTCCTTTATTTGAAATAATCACACAGACTCCTTTATTGAATCTTAATTAACCATACTAAGGGCCTCGTCACACATAGCGACACATCAGCGATCCCGACAACGATATGCACTTGTCAGGATCGCTGGTGTGTCGCTACATGATCGCTGCTGAGCTGCCAAACAGGCAGCTCAGGCAGTGATCAGGACAGCGACACTGGAGGTAACGTCGCTTAGTTACCCGCAGTGTACCTTACATACCAGCGTGCTGGTGCAGGGAGCTGGTAACCAAGGTACGCATCGGGTTTCCAGGCACCGCGCGGCACCTGGAAACCCGATGTGTACCTTGGTTACCAGCTCCCCTGCAGCAGCGCGCTGGTATCCAACGTACACATTGTGTTTCCAGGTGCCGCCTGGCACCTGGAAACCCGATGTGTACCTTGGTTATCAGCTGATCGCTGGTCTCCTGCCTGCCACACACAGCAATGCGTGCTGGCCAGCGGGAGACCAACGAGCAAAAAGATGTCCAGGATATTCAGCGACGATCAGCGATACCCAGCAGGAGGGCTGATCGTCGCTGAATGTCACACACAGCGATATCACTGGAGAGATCGCTGTTGCATCACAAAACTAGTGACTCAGCAGCGATCTCGCTAGTGAGATCGCTGTGTGTGACGAGGGCTTTACTGAGTGCCCAATCCCCGACTCCCTCATCTGCAACAGAAATAAAATAATAAACCAACATATAATACTCCCTATCCGATGTAATCCATTTACTGAGTGTCTCATGACGATCTCATGTTTAGAACAGACACATCGGGAGAGGTGACTGCTCTACCCGGCCTCCGGCAATACATTGACAGGAGGTAATCGCTCCCCCCGCAGTGTATCACTGAGCTACCGTTCACCGGAGTTCATCAGCTCCGGTGCTCTCACGGTACTACCGCTGTGTGAGAACTTTCCCACGCTGCGGTGCCTTAAGTGAGAGCACCGGAGCTGATCAGCTGATACCCTGCGGGAGTGATTATCCCTGTCAGTGTATAGCCAGAGGCCGGGTAGAGCCTGGGTACTGTTCTACACGTGAGATCGTCGTGGGACACTCGGGATTATCTGGACTACGGCAGACAGGAAGTATATGTTGGTTTATTATTTTACATTATTTCAAGAAGACGAGGGCGTCGGGGATTTGGTGTGAGGTGAATATAATGGGTTTTTATTTTTATGTGGATATGTATATAATTTTACTTTTTTTTTTAAATTATGAGCACAGGCACGGGGAGATGATGCTACTCTCCTATCAGCGGCATCTGCTATCACTGCTTCAGTGACAGCAGACATAGCCTGATGACAGCAGTAGTCTCATCAGCCCACGCCTTCTTTTTTACCGCGGGTCACCGCTGCGGGTCACAGTCAGCTGTGGGATCACGCTGACATCTTCCAGCATGATCCCGCAGCACTGTGGCCGACAGTACCAGCGGTAGCATTACACAGCCGCAGATACCCACACACAGCCGCACACACCCGCACACACGCAGTCACACACGGACACCCGCAGACAGACACGCACCTATTCTCCGCCCACACACATATTCTCCGCCCACACACTCTTCCTCCTACTGACATCACTTCCTTTTGTGCAGCGTTTTTGGCAGAAAATCCGCAAACCTTTTTACACCTGCGGTTTTGTTGCAGATTTGACTGACTCAATGGAAGTCAATGGATGCAGAAACACTGCAGATCCGCAAAAAGAATTATCATTCAAACAAAAAGTAGCACTCTGTAGTGCTATAGCAAGCAAACATGAAATATGAAATTTGAAAACTGAATTGCATTACTGCACTAGAAATATGAAAAATTGAGAATGCTAAGCGCATAAACTGGCCAATTCGTGTGTACCCTGCAGCCACGATAAGGCGATTCTCGTTGCCAGGACCTAATGCCAATCCTATCTTAGACTGAAGTCTACATCTCTATGGAAGGGTAGAATCCTGCTGCAATTAAAACGCCTGAGGCTCAGGGGCAAAGTGCTCAGTCAGAAGGCTAATGAATACAAATATCAAAAAACTGACTCTGTAACGCTATAGCATGCAAACATGAAATATGAAAATTGAATTAGCCTCCACCTGTACAATGACTGATAACACCTCTATATACAGTAGATAACACAGGATCCACCATTCACAATATGTGATGTCACAGTTCACCTCCTCCTCCTGTACAATGACTGATAACACCTCTATATACTGTAGATAACACAGGATCCACCATACACAATAGATGATGTCACAGCTCACCTCCTCCTCCTGTACAATGACTGATACCACCTCTATATACAGTAAATAACACAGGATCCACCATTCACAATAGGTGATGTCACAGCTCACCTCCTCCTGTACAATGACTGATAACACCTCTATATACAGTAGATAACACAGGATCCACCATTCACAATATGTGATATCACAGCTCACCTCCTCCTCCTGTACAATGACTGATAACACCTCTATATACAGTAGATAACACAGGATCATCCACCATTCACCATAGGTGATGTCACAGCTCACCTCCTCCTCCTGTACAATGACTGATAACACCTCTATATACAGTAGAAAACACAAGTTCCACCATTCACAATAGGTGATGTCACAGCTCACCTCCTCCTGTACAATGACTGATACCACCTCTATATACAGTAATAACACAGGATCCACCATTCACAATAGGTGATGTCACAGCTCACCTCCTCCTGTACAATGACTGATAACACATCTAAATACAGTAGATAACACAGGATCCACCATTCACAATATGTGATATCACAGCTCACCTCCTCCTCCTGTACAATGACTGATAACACCTCTATATACAGTAATAACACAGGATCCACCATTCACAATAGGTGATGACACAGCTCACCTCCTCCTCCTGTACAATGACTGCTAACACCTCTATATACAGTAGATAGCACAGGATCTGCCATTCACAATAGGTGATATCACAGCTCACCTCCTCCTCCTGTACACTGACTGATAATACCTCTATATACAGTAGATAACACAGGATCCACCATGCACAATAGGTGATGACACAACTCACCTCCTCCTCCTGTACAATGACTGATAACACCTCTATATACAGTAGATAACACAGGATCCACCATTCACAATAGGTGATGTCGCAGCTCACCTCCTCCTCCTGTACAATGACTGATAACACCTCTTTATACTGTAGATAACACAGGATCCACCATTCACAATAGGTGATGTCACAGCTCACCTCCTCCTGTACAATGACTGAACACATCTATATACAGTAGATACACAGGATCCACCATTCACAATAGGTGATGTCACAGTCACTCCCCCCTCATGTACAATGACTGATAACACCTCTTAATACAGTAGATAACACAGGATCCACCATTCACAATAGGTATTTTCACAGGTCACCCTCCCCTCCTGTACAATGACTGATAACACCTCTATATACAGTAGATAACACAGGATCCACCATTCACAATAGGTGATGTCACAGCTCACCTCCTCCTCCTGTACAATGACTGATAACACCTCTATTACAGTAGATAACACAGGATCCACCATTCACAATAGGTGATTCACAGCTCACCTCCTCCTCCTGTTCAATGACTGATAACACCTCTATATACGTAGATAACACAGGATCCACCATTCACAATAGGTGATGTCACAGCTCACTCCTCCTCCTGTACAATGACTGATAACACCTCTATATACAGTAGATAAACAGGATCCACCATTCACAATAGTGATGTCACAGCTCACCTCCTCCTCTGTACAATGACTGATAACACCTCTATATACAGAGATAACACAGGATCCACCATTCACAAGTAGGTGATGTCACAGCTCACCTCCTCCTCCTGTACAATGACTGATAACACCTCTATATACAGTAGATCACACAGGATCCACCATTCACAAAGTGATGTCACAGCTCACCTCCTCCTCTGTACAATGACTGATAACACCTCTATATACAGTAGATAACACAGGATCCACCATTCACAAAGGTGATGTCACAGCTCACCTCCTCCTCCTGTACAATGACTGATAACACCTCTATATCAGTAGATAACACAGGATCCACCATTCACAATAGGTGATGTCACAGCTCACCTCCTTCTCCTGTACAATGCTGATAACACCTCTATATACAGTAGATACACAGGATCCACCATTCACAATAGCTGATGTCACAGCTCACCTCCTCCTCCTGTACATGACTGATAACACCTCTATATACAGTAGATGTGAATACTTTTCCGTCCAACTATGACAAGAGTATTCTTAGAGTGATACCTTTATTGGCTAACCAGAAAATTATATGTTGGTAAGCTTTCAGAGCGCAGAGGCTCCTTCTTCAGGCAAGATTACATTTGGATTGATAAGAAAAAGACACATTTGCGCTCTGAAAGCTTGCCAACATATAATTTTCGGGTTAGCCAATAAAGGTATCACTCTAAGAATACTCTTGTCATAATTGGACGGAAAAGTATTCACATCGATTTTTTTGGCTAACACGGTACCACAATATAATTTATTATTGTACACCTATATACAGTAGATAACACAGGATCCACCATTCACAATAGCTGATGTCACAGCTCACCTCCTCCTCCTGTACAATGACTGATAACACCTATATATACAGTAGATAAACGTACTTACAATAGGACTGATAGAAGACCATTTCCTCTGTAAATGACTGATAATCTAGCCATATATACTTAGAATACACTTGTCCAACATTGACAAAAGTATACTGATTTTTAGCTCAACCTCCACATGTAAATATGATGACACCTATATACAGTAGATAACACAGGATCCACCATTCACAATAGCTGATGTCACAGCTCACCTCCTCTCCCTTTTTTCACACTGAGGTTTTCCCAGATTAGACAGCACTCAAACAATCCTTTTTTACAAATAGAGTGTGAATCAGTCTATTGCTGTCAATGTTCATATGAAGTACAGGAAATAAGAGACTTATATTATTTTTTAAACCTGATATGAAATTTAAATAGTCATCAAATAAAAAAAAAATAAACATAAAAACCTAATTTACGCAAAAGATCATTGGCTAATAACACATTGATCATTGGTTGATATCACTTTCATATCTAATGTTGGGTCCAGCAGCCATGAACAATGAGGATGATCATCACTGGCAGCAGCTGATGTTCTCAGCTATTAATCATAGGTCCATCAATTTATATATATTCTACAATGTCGCCACCTAGTGGCCATTTAGCACAAGCACTGTAGTGGCAATGCAATATTACATTTTGTACTTTCAAGTATTTCATCCGCACAGATAATATGTAGATATTAAAATATTAATGCTTTTAATGCACATTTAGCATATAGCATTATTATTATTATTATTATAGATTTTTATAGCGCCATTTATTCCATGGCGCTTTACATGTGAAGCGGGGCAAATATAGACAAGTACAATAAACTGAGCAATACAAGGCACACACAAGTACAGAAGGAGAGAGGACCCTGCCCGCAAGGGCTCACAGTCTACAGGGATGGGGAGGATACACTAGGAGAGGGTAGAGCTGATCGTGCAGTGGTTCAGTAGACTGATGATCACTGCTGGTTGTAGGCTTGTCGGAAGAGGTGGGTCTTCAGGTTCTTTTTGAAGGTTTCCATGGTAGGCGCGAGTCTGATGTGTTGGGGTAGAGAGTTCCAGAGTATGGGAGAGGCACGGGAGAAGCTTTGTATGCGGTTGTGGGAAGAAGAGATAAGAGGGGAGTAGAGGAGGAGATCTTGAGAGGATCGAAGGTTGCGTGTGGGTATGTACCGGGAGACCATGTCACAGATGTATGGAGGAGACAGGTTGTGGATGGCTTTATAGGTCATGATTAGGGTTTTGAACTGGAGCCTCTGGACGATAGGAAGCCAATGAAGGGCCTGGCATAGGGGGGAGGCTGGGGAATAGCGGGGAGACAGGTGTATTAGTCGGGCAGCAGAGTGTAGGATGGATTGGAGTGGTGCTAGAGGGGAGGCCAGACTGTAGGAAGTTGCAGTAGTCGAGGCGGGAGATGATGAGGACATGCGCTAGTGTTTTTGTAGTTTCATGGTTGAGGAATGCACGGATCCGGGAAATATTTTTGAGTTTGAGACGGCAGGAGGAGGCTAGGGTTTGGACATGTGGCTTGAAAGAGAGGGCAGAGTCGAGGATCACCCTGAGGCACCGAGCATGCGGGACTGGGGAAAGTGAGCAGCCATTGACATTGATGGATAGGTCTGGTGGAGGGGTAGAATGAGGTGGGGGAAAGATGATGAATTCTGTTTTGTCCATGTTCAGTTTTAGAAAGCGAGCAGAAAAGAAAGCAGAAATAGCACAGACATTGTGGGATTTTGGTCAGTAGGGAGGTGAGGTCAGGTCCAGATAGGTAGATCTGCGTGTCGTCGGCGTAGAGATGATACTGAAAGAATAGCATGCTCTTTTTTGTTAACAAGTTCTGTCTATTGATTTTTTTATGGTTTGTCCCTACAGAATAGAATGCGTAAGCAGGGATGGGGAGCACACAGGAGCTTTTACTGTCATAATTCAGCTTTTTGTGGGATCAGCCGATTGCTGCAGATTTAGTCTCACGTGGGGAAATTTTACATATCACAACTCAACAGAATATCATCTTGTAAGGAAAGTTCTGCCGGCTGAGCAGATAATATTGAGACGAATAGCCCCCCGAGGCTACTGAAATAAAGCTATTTTACAATCTTTGACTGCGCACATTGGGAGAGCGTTCACAATCAGCAAAACTGCAAGACAGTGAAATTAATGGCAAAGAGCGCAACGGCGTATCGCTACTTCTGCAAGGTTTTCTGGGGACTTCCAACTCAATTCTTTAGATTTTAAGCCCCCAGATTCCCTATAAAATAACCAAACAGGCTTCTCTAACCTTCTAAGAATCCTGTGTGCCCTCGATGCCGGCTAACTCATCTACCAGACAGTAATCCTTTCTATTCTGCATGGAGCAAATCATCTGCTAAACACATAAATGGTCCTTGTTTAGCAAAAAAAAAAGTAACATTTTCTAATAAGTGTGCAATATTAACATAGATTCTCTATAAAAAAAAAAATTAAAATAAAAAAAACTTCTGTAACTCATTGATATTTCACCATTTGTTATCTCAGCTCTGCTACATCTGTAGTGTGAAAAGCAATCTGAGCCTAGAGATCATATGGTTAACAATGGCGCCATCTGGTGGAGCATTTAGTTCATTGCATGCTTTGCAAAATTTGCAGCTGAAATATTACTCTGATGCGTAATTATGTCATTGTTATTTTTCCTTACACTTTGTATTATTTTAAGTCAACATTTTGGGAACTGAAGACCCAATAATTAGTTTTCCAAAGAGATATGGTTACAATATTTAGAAGCTACAATGGACATCCTGTGCACCAACTGGTCCCTACTGTCTATTAAAGTGGAATTGTCACGAGATTCCACAACGCAAACTGCATAAATAATTACCTAAGTCTCTTACGTGATTTAACAATCCTTGTAGCAATTTCTGTATAAGGCTATATTCGCACACAATCTTTTTTTGCTGTATTTCGCTGTATTTTTTTCTGCAATCAAAACCTGTTCCATTGGCAGCTGCATTCAAAATGCTTATTCTTTGGCGTTTTCAAAGCATTTTTCGTTGCATTTTTGCAGTTTTTTGGGGATACAGAATACACGTTTGCTTCGTCTACAGTAAATGGTTAATAAAGTTAATTTTGTTCACCCAAACCGCTTCAAAAACGCAGCAAAAAAAATCTTCATTGATTTTTTTGCAGCAGTTTTTCGTGGGTAAAAAAAGCAAACTCACTGAAAGAATTTGTTGCAGAATTCAGTTTAACGCCGCAGTTCTCAAATTCAATCAGGATTAAAAAACAAAAGATTTCTGACATCTCAGTTCTGGAAACGCAGATTTTAATTTGAGCATGTGAACATATTCTGATTTTAGAAATGATCACTTATCGCTTTATGGAGCTGAAATCAGAATTATTCATCCAAATTGCAAATTCAGTTTATTAGTAAAACTTACCAACCTTTTGCAGTTTGCAATAAATCAATCAAACAAAAGCGATATAATGAACACAAGTCATAGAACAAGTGGTTTCTCCAAATACATCACAAATTCACCATTTTATGCATGTTTCAGTCTATTTGGAAGTGCAGGGAAAAACCAAAGTCATTTTCTCCCTGCAGCCGCTTGCTTCCAGCTATCAGGGTAATTGCAGGCAATGAACAGTCTGTAGTGATGAGTTGACTATTAGTGATGAGCGAACGTGCTCAGATTAGGTGTTATCTGAGCATGCTTGTGTGCTAACCGAGCATCATCGGCGGGCTCGAAAAACATGTTCCTGTGGCTGAAGGTCTCACGGCTGATCGACAGCCACAATATATGCAGGGATTGAGTAACAAACAGAGAATCCCTGCATGCGTTGTGGCTGTTGAACAGCTGTGAGACATGCAGCCGTGCAGATTTGAACCTAGTTCTTGAGCACGCCAAAGTCATTCAGTTAGCACCCAAGCATGCTCAGATAACACCTTATCCCAGCAAGTTCATTCATCACTAAGAGTGCTCACTTCAGAGGCTGTCCATTAAGGAGCAATAGGAGTGATTGCAAAGTGCTCATAGTATAGCGAGCGCCAACTGTTCACAGCTTCCTGCATCATCCTGATGGCTGGATGTGAGTGAGCAGCTGCAGGGAGGAGAATCTAACTTCATTTTCTCCCTGAAGCTGCATTCACAGTTAAATCATCTGCATTTAAAATAGTATTTACCTGCAAATTACCACTATAGCTACAGGGAAATTCCATTTAAATTGGCCCTCAGATTCCCTTTAATGACAACTGCAGTCCCAAAATTATTTCACCCCTGAACAGAATCTGTTACACGCGTAGACATTTACAAATCAGCTGATGCCTCAAGTACAACTGATCAATGTGAGCAAAATCTGCATAAGGCTGGGATCACACACGCGAGGAATACGGCCGAGTCTCGCATGTTAATTCCCGGCACTGCCGCCGGCACTCAGGAGCAGAGCGTGCCACTCCATGCATTGCTATGCGGTCGCACGCTCCACTCCCGAAGCCGGCAGCAGTGCCGGGTATTGACATGCGATACTCGGCCGTATTCCTCGCATGTGTGATCCCGGCCTAAGGCCAGCGTCACACTAAAGAGGGATACGGACAAGTGCTATGCAAGAAAAAATAGCATAGCACTCGGACCAATGTTAATCTATGGGCAGCTCCCATCATCTATTTTTTTATCGGCCGTTTTTATACGTGCGAGTGAAATCGCAGCATGCTGCAATTTGCACTGTATATCGGACAAGACTCGCCAATGCAAGTCTATGAGTGCGAGAAAAAAAACGGATTACACACAGACTATCATTGTGATTTGCGAGAAAAACGCACCTGTGTCCTTAGAAAAGCCGGAAATTCAGTGCGCTATACTGTAAAATCACACTGACAGGTTAAAATAGAATAGATATAATACATGTACACACATAGCATAGGTGTATATATATATATATATATATATATATATACAGTACAGACCAAAAGTTTGGACACATCTCATTTAAAGATTTGTCTGTATTTTCATGACTATGAAAATTGTACATTCACACTGAAGGCATCAAAACTATGAATTAACACATGTGGAATTAGATACTTAACAAAAAAGTGTGAAACAACTGAAAATATGTCTTATATTCTAGGTTCTTCAAAGTAGCTACCTTTTGCTTTGATTACTGCTTTGCACACTCTTGGCATTATCTTGATGAGCTTCAAGAGGTAATCACCGGGAATGGTTTTCACAACACAGGTGTGACCTGTCAGGTTTAATAAGTGGGATTTCTGGCCTTATAAATGGGGTTGGGACCATCAGTTGTGTTGTGCAGAAGTCTGGTGGATACACTGCTGATAGTCCTACTGAATAGACTGTTAGAATGTGTATTATGGCAAGAAAAAAGCACTAGTAAAGAAAAGTGAGTGGCATTACTTTAAGAAATGAAGGTCATCAGTCCGAAAAATGGGAAAACTTTGAAAGTGTCCCAAGTGAAGTTGCAAAAACCATCAAGCGCTACAAGAAACTGGCTCTGAGGGTAAGTTATCCGAGTCACCACCTCAGAAATCGCAGGTTTACAGCAGCTCAGATTAGAGACCAGGTCAATGCCACACAGAGTTCTAGCAGCAGACACATCTCTACAACAACTGTTAAGAGGAGACTTTGTGCAGCAGGCCTTCATGGTAAAATAGCTGCTAGAAACCACTGCTAAGACTGGCAACAAGCGAAGAACTTCTTTGGCTAAAGAACACAAGGAATGGACATTAGACCATGGAAATCTGTGCTTTGTCTGATGAGTCAAATTTGAGATCTTTGCTTCCAACCACATGTCTTGTGCGACGTAGAAAAGGAGAACGGATGGACCTACATCCTGGTTCCCACATGAAGCATGGGAAGGAGTATGATGGTGTGGGGTGCTTTGCAGTTGACACTGTTGGGGATTTATTCAAAATTGAAGGCATACTGAAGCAAGCATGGCTATCACAGCATCTTGCAGTGGCATGCTATTCCATCCGCTTTGTGTTTAGTTGGACCATCATTTATTTTTCAACAGGACAATGACCCCAAACACACCTCCAGGCTCTGTAAGGGCTATTTGACCAAGAAGGAGAGTGATGGGGTGCTACACCAGATGACCTGGCCTCCACAGTCATCAGACCTGAACCCAATCGAGATGGTTTTGAGTGAGCTGGACCGCAGAGTGAAGGCAAAAGGGCCAAAAAGTGCTAAGCATCTCTGGGAACTCCTTCAAGATTGTTGGAAGACCATTTCCAGTGACTACCTCATGAAGATCATCAAGAGAATGCCAAGAGTGTGCAAAGCAGTCATCAAAGCAAAAGGTGGCTACTTTGAAGAACCTAGAATATAAGACATATTTTCAGTTGTTTCACACTTTTTTGTAAAGTGTAATGTATAATTCCACATGTGTTAATTCATAGTTTTGATGCCTTCAGTGTGAATGTACAATTTTCATAGTCATTGAAATGCAGAAAAATCTTTAAATGAGAAGGTGTGTCCAAACTTTTGGTCTGTACTGTGTAATTTATATATATATATTATATATATATATATGTCATTGACACACCTATATATATATATTTATATTTCATAGATTAATAGATAGCAGAATAGGCGATAAATCAATTGTCGGCTCCTGTAGAATCTCTGCAGGAGCCGAAACGATAGGAGACATGGTTTACATACAGTAAACCATTGCAGAACATTTTGTTTTATATATGTCAGTGACTACTACTGTTAGTAGCATATGTGTGTAAAATTTGGGAGTTGTTGGTATTTAATAAAATAATGTATTCACGAAAAGAAAGTGCGTGGGCTCCCGCACAATTTTCTTCGCTAGAGAGGGAAAGCCATTATGAAAGGGCTAAAAAAAACACACACACATATTAAGAAAAAAATCATTTAATTAAATAATAAAACACACAGTTTTGCCATCTTTATTAAACTCCCAATCCAATCGAAGCCCTCGTACTCCTGTAAAAAATAAAAAATAAAAAAGCAACAGTATCCCATACCTGTCCGCCATACAGTCAAGTCCCACGCTGCAATCCATTTCAAGGGGTTAAACAGTTTACAACCGAGAGCGGTGCTAATGTGGTTTACGGCCGGGGCAATCGCATTAGCACCGCTCCGGTTGTAAACTATTTAACCCCTTGATATGGATTACGGCGTGGGACTGACTCTACGCCGGACAGGTATAGGTATATTGTTGGTTTTTTATGTTTTATTTTTTACAGGAGACTAAGGGCATTGTTTGGATTAGCTGAAGAATAACGATGGCAAAAATGTGTGGTCTGTCATTTCATTAAAATACTTTATTCTATGTGTGTGTGCTTTTTAAGCCTTTACAAACTTTAGGATTAGTAATGGATAGGTGTCTTATTGACACCTATCCATTACTATGCCAGGCTTAATGTCATCTTACAATACAAAGGTGACATTAACCCATTATTATCCCATATGCCACTGCTACAGGACAGTGGGAAGAGAGAGGCTAAGTGCCAGAATTGGCAGATCTTACAGATGCACTTTTTTTGAGGTGGCTGTGGCCAGAAGTTTTGAGCCCGGGGGGGGGGGCAAAAACCATGGTCCCTTTCTAGGCTCTTAATATCTGCTCTCAGTCACTGGCTTTCCCTCTCTGGTGCAGAAAATTGTGCGGGAACCCACTCCATTTTTTTCCTTGAATACATTATTTTATTAAATACCTACAGCTCACAAATTTTACACACACATAGTACTAACAGTAGTAGTCTGTTAGGGTTTGAGTTCCCGCTGCTGCACAAGGGGAGTCTCGAACCAGCCCTGCTGCAGTCTCCCATTCATCTCCGGCCGCAGTGGAGCCTGCTCTGCAGAGACTTCGGTCCAAGCGTCTTGCACACTCCAGTACTGTGCAGTGACTTGCTGCTGCCTTTCCTGGATCTGCTATTATAGCCAGTGCTGGAGCAGACGTCTTTGGGACAAAGTCCTGCGTTTTCCCTTCTGAGCATGCCCAGAGTGAGATCTCTCATTGGAGATCAGGGGTCACATGCTCAGGTACTGCAGCAGCTCCTATTTGTCTGCCAGGAAGGTCCTGTGACTACTGTTGTTCTGGAACAAGCTTCATTGGTCCTTGTTTCTGGCAGGTCCTGTAGCTGTTACTATAAAAGGGTAGCATGGCTGGGCCGCCATGCGCTAATATCAACCATTGTATGCTATACGCCAGTGTGATCTCGGCCTTTTGGCTGCGATCGTGTGTCGTGGTCAGAGGGTGCGAGTTTTCCTGGAGTGATCCAGGGGCTTTGCTGGCAGCGTGCTGCTGATTTTCTACTGCGGTATCCGTACCGGCAGTCTGGACTGAGGATGTTCATTAAGAATACGATCCGTGTGGTGGTGGAAGGTGGTGAGAAAAACAACCTGGTGACCTGTTGGAGGGAAAGGCTGGAGCCCATCGTCAGGATATCTACAGTGTCAATGAATTCCGGAGTCAAGGTACATATGATGTAACCTTTGTGAATGAGGGATGCTGTTTGACCGTCTTTGAATGGCTCAGAAGTAATGAAGGTGATCCATGCCTGGAGGGAGTGCGGGTGGAGCCCCTGTTTGGGCTCATGGAAAAAGTGGTGACTGTGACTGTGTACAACCCCTATACAGAAGTAGCACTACTGGAGCAGTTCCTGGAGCGGTACTGTGAATACGTGAAGGGAGGGGAGAAGCAGAAAAATGTCTTGGGCATTTTCAACTGCAAGTATGTGTTTCGGGTGAAATTGAAGAAGGACCCAGGTTGTTTGGGAGGTTTCACCCACCCACCAGCGAACTTTTCAGTGGCGGGTCATAGGGGCTTCCTGTCATACCCAGGGCAGCCACTATACTGCAGGAGGTGCTTTCAGTTCGGGCACCTGCTAAACATGTGTAGCAAGGAGTTGGTTTGCCGTAATTGCAAGCAAGAGGGTCATGTGGCGGCTAGGTGTCCGATGCCTCGTGAATGTGACAGGTGTGGCAGTTCAGAGCACCTGTATAGAGACTGCCCGTTTGGTGTGCCGAGGAGGTCAACTAGAGAGGAGGAGGAAAGAAAGAGACGTGAGGAGGATCGGAGGCGGGAGGAAGAAAGGAAGAGAGAGGAGGAGGTTAAGAGGCGGGAGGAGGAGAAGAAGCGGAGGGAAGGCGAAGTCGCCGCGCTGCAAAGCGTTGTGAGGGCGCCATCCACTCCTGCCGAGAGACGGAGGGAGAAGCGGCAGGAGGACAAGGAGGCTGAGAGAAGGAAGGAGAAGCAACAGGAGGAAAAGGAGGACAAGGAATTTTGGAAGGCCATAAGGCGAGAGGAGCGTTCATGGCCTAAAAAAGAAGTAAAAAAAGAAGTCCCAGTTGCTGAATCATGGTCAGAATGCCTGATGGATTTCGATATATCTGTGGCAGAGGAGGAGGCTGAGGTTTTAGTTCATGAGTCTGATCCGAGAAATATTGGTGCCTTCTCCTCGGAAGAGGACTCAGGAGGGTTAAAGTGTCACAGGGAGGGTGGTGGGGAAAACAGAGACATTGAGGTGGTGGAAGAAGGAATGGCCCAGAGGAAGACTGGGCAGAAAAAGGCACGGGTGGAGGAGTATATGGAGGCCAGCGGCTCGGAAGGCTGCTCGGCACAAATGGTGGAGGAGGACACTGGCGGTACTGGTTAAGTACGTTTTACTTTTCCAGTAGCCAGGTAGGGTTTTTTTGTGTACATAGCTTTGCTCTTTAAGCAATGGCTATCTGTTTTTTTTGTGTGTTTTATGTAATGTGTGTCAAGTTATATCTGTAGGTTGTTTTTGTATTTTTTTTTCCTTTTTTTGGCTTTTTTGGACAAGTGGTTTTTTTTTAACCCCTTAAGGACAGAGCCATTTTGCAGCTTAATGACCGGGCCAATTTTTACAATTCTGACCACTGTCACTTTATGAGGTTATAACTCTGGAACGCTTTAACGAATCCCGCTGATTCTGAGATTGTTTTTTCGTGACATATTGTACTTCACGTTAGTGGTAAAATTTCTTTGATATGACTTGTGTTTATTTATGAAAAAAACGGAAATATGGCGAAAATTTTGAAAATTTAACAATTTTCAAACTTTAAATTTTTATGCCCTTAAATCAGAGAGATATGTCACACAAATTTCTTAATAAATAACATTTCCCACATGTCTACTTTACATCAGCACAATTTTGGGATCAAAATTTTTTTTTGTTACGAAGTTATAAGGGTTAAAAGTTGACCAGCGATTTCTCATTTTTACAACACCATTTTTTTTTTAGGACCACATCACATTTGAAGTCACTTTGAGGGGTCTATATGATAGAAAATACCCAAAAGTGACACCATTCTAAAAACTGCACCCCTCAAGGTGCTCAAAACCACATTCAAGAAGTTTATTAACCCTTCAAGTGCTTCACAGGAGCTGAAGCAATGTGGAAGGAAAAAATTGACATTTAACTTTTTTTGCAAAAGCTTTACTTCGGAACCAAGTTTTTTTATTTTCACAAGTGTTAAAAGAAAAAATGAACCACAAAATTTGTTGTACAATTTCTTCTGAATACTTCGATACCCCATATGTGGGGGTAAACCACTTTTTGGGCGCGTGGCAGAGGTCGCAAGGGAAGGAGCGCCGTTTGACTTTTCAACGCAGAATTGGCTGAATGCCATGTCGCGTTTAGATAGCCCCTGATGTGCCTAAACAGTGGAAACACCCCACAAGTGACCCCATTTTGGATACAAGACCCCTTAAGGAACTTATCTAGATGTGTGGTGAGAACTTTGAACCTCCAAGTGCTTCACACAAGTTTATAACCTAGAGCCGTGAAAAAAAAAAAAAAAAAATTTTTCCACAAAAATGATCTTTTCACCCCAATTTTTAATTTCCCAAGGGTAATAAGACCGCAAAAGTTTTTGTGCAATTTGTCCTGAGCATGCTGATACCCCATATGTGGGGGTAAACCACTTTTTGGGCGCACGGCAGAGGTCGCAAGGGAAGGAGCGCTGTTTGACTTTTTCAACGCAGAATTGGCTGGACGCCATGTCGCATTTGTAGAGGCCCTGATGTGTCTAAACAGTGGAAACCCCCCACAAGTGACCCCATTTTGGAAACTAGACCCCCTAAGGAACTTATCTAGATGTGTGGTGAGCACTTTGAACCTCCAAGTGATTCACACAAGTTTATAACGTAGAGCCGTGAAAATAAAAAATCATATTTTTTCCACAAAAATGATCTTTTCACCCCAATTTTTATTTTCCCAAGGGTAACAAGACCCCAAAAGTTTTTGTGCAATTTGTCCTGAGCATGCCGATACCCCATATGTTGGGGTAAACCACTTTTGGGCGCACGGCAGAGGTCGCAAGGGAAGGAGCTCCGTTTGACTTTTTCAACGCGGAATTGGCTGGACGCCATGTCGCATTTGTAGAGGCCCTGATGTGTCTAAACAGTGGAAACCCCCCACAAGTGACCCCATTTTGGAAACTAGACCCCCTAAGGAACTTATCTAGATGTGTGGTGAGCACTTTGAAGCCCCAAGTGCTTCACAGAAGTTTATAACGCCCGGGCGTGAAAATAAAAAATCATATTTTTTTCCACAAACCTGATCGTTTAGTCCCCAATTTTTTATTTTCACAAGGGTAACAGGAGAAATTGGACAACAAAAGTTGTTGTACAATTTGTCCAGAGTATGCTGATACCCCATATATGGGGGGGACCACTGTTTGGGCGCACGGCAGGGCTTGGAATGGAAGCAGCACCATTTGACTTTTTCAAACCAAAATTGGCTGGAATTGAGATTGGACACCATGTCGCGTTTGGAGAGCCCCTGATGCGCCTAAACAGTGGAAACCCCCCACAAGTAACACCATTTTGGAAACTAGACCACCTATGGAACTTATCTAGATCCGCTGTGAGCACTTTGAACCCCCAAGTGTTTCACAAAAGTTTATAATGCCTGGGTGTGAAAAAAAAAAAAAAAAAAACAATTTTCCACAAAAATGATTTTTTAGTCCCAAATTTTTGATTTTTCACAAGGAAATTGGACCCCAAAAGTTGTTGTCCAATTTGTCCTGAGTACGCTGATACCAAATATGTGGGGGGGGGAAACTGTTTTGGCGCACAGCAGGGCTTGGAAAGGAAGTAATAACGTTTTGGAATGCAGACGTTGGTGGGGGTCATGTTCCGTTTGCAGTGCCCCAGATGAGCCTAAACAGTGGAAAACCCCCACAAGTGACCCCATTTTGGAAACTAGACCCCATAAGGAACTTATCTAGATCTGTGGTGAGCACTTTGAACCCCCAAGTGTTTCACAAAAGTTTATAATGCCTGGGTGTGAAAAAAAAAATCAATTTTCCACAAAAATGATTTTTTAGTCCCAAATTTTTGATTTTTCACAAGGAAATTGGACCCCAAAAGTTGTTGTCCAATTTGTCCTGAGTACGCTGATACCAAATATGTGGGGGGGGGAACTGTTTTGGCGCACAGCAGGCTTGGAAAGGAAGTAATAACGTTTTGGAATGCAGACGTTGGTGGGGGTCATGTTCCGTTTGCAGTGCCCCAGATGAGCCTAAACAGTGGAAACCCCCCATAAGTGACCCCATTTTGGAAACTAGACCCCTTAAGGAGCTTATCTAGATGTGTGGTGAGCACTTTGAACCCCCTAGTGCTTCACAGAAATTTATAAACGCAGAGCCGTGAAAATGAAAAATCATTTTTTTTCTCAAAAATGATTTTTTTTAGCCAGCTATTTTTTATTTTCCCAAGGGTAATCGGAGAAATTAGAACCCCAAAATTGGTGTGCAATTTGTCCTGAGTACGCTGATACCCCATATGTTGGGGTAAACCACTGTTTGGGCGCACGGCAGGGCTCGGAAGGGAGGGAGCGCCATTTGACTTTTTGAACGCCACATCGTGTTTGGAGACCCCCTGATGTGTCTAAATAGTGGAAATCCCTCAATTCTAGCTCCAACCCTAATCCCAACACACCCCTAACCCTAATCCCAACCCTAATCCTAACCTAAATCCCAACCCTAATTCCAACCCTAATTGTAACCCTAACCTTAATTATAACCTTAATTATAACCCTAACCCTAATTGTAACCCTAACCCTAATTCTAACCCTAATTATAACCCTAACCCTAAGGCTAGGTTCATTTTGCGTTTTACCAGCCCGTTCAACACATAGCGTTGACGGGCTGGTAATGGTATAGCATAACGCGATCGCATTATGCTATACCCGCTAGCGCAGAGGAATCAGCAGATGATTCATCTGCGCTAGCGGTGACGGAGCCCAAACGCTGCAGCCCGCGTCCGAGGCTCCGTCACTGAATGATGGCACGTCGCAAACGCATGCCGCTTTACGGCATGCGTCGCGATTCGCCCTCAAATGGGGGTGAATGGCAGCGTTAACGGACTGCGTTACACCGCGTTATACGCAGTATGAACCCAGCCTAACCCTAACGCTAATTATAACCCTTACCCTAAGGCTGCTTTCACACTTCCGGCGGGCGCCTGTCGGCGCCCCCGGCATTTTGCCGCAGCGCCGCATCAGAATACCTGATGCGCCGCCGGCGGTCGCATGCGGTTTTTTGCCGGATGGTTTCTGATGCCCGGAGACATCAGAAACCATCCGGCAAAAACAAAAAACGTTACATGCAGCGTTTTGTCCGGCCGCCGCAATGTACATTTGCGCCGCATCCGGACAAAACCGCATGCAACGCATTGACATGCGGCGCCATCCGGCGCTAATGCAAGTCAATGCAAAAAAAACGCATGCGGCACATCAGATTTTCTGATGCGGCGCTGCGGCTAAATGCCGGGGGCGCCGTCAGGCGCACACCGGATGTGTGAAACCAGCCTAATGCTAACCCTAACCCTAATTATAACCTTAACCCTAATTATAACCCTAACCCTAATTATAACCCTAACCCTAACAGAAAAATGAAAATAAATATAATTTCTACTTTTTATTATATGTCCCTAACTAAGGGGGTGATAAATGGGGGGGTTATGTACTGTTTTTTTTATTTTGATCACTGTGATAGTTTATCACAGTGATCAAAATGTACTTTTATGAGAATGAATGAAAAAAAATTTGAATCTGCCGCCAAGCAGATCGGCGGGCGCACTGCGCATGCGCCCGCCATTTTTTTTTTGCAGGGAGAAGAAGCCGGGATCCTGGGGCCTGCGGGAGGACGGAGGACACCGGTAAGTATATGGGGGGGCGATCGGGGGACCCTCATTTTCTCCCCTCTGATGTGCGATCACATCAGAGGGGAGAGAAATCATTTTTTTTTTTTTTTTTTTTTTTTTTTTTTTGCGATCGCGGCTATGCTTGCATTTAGTATGCACTTGTGTTTAGTATGGGTGTTAGAATTATATCTCAAAATGTGAGGGTTTTTAAAAATAAGTTGCGGCGTGCGGCCATTTTTGAGTTTTTTGCAGCGCAAAATGCAGAAATTTTTTGTTTACAGGAGTGTGGGATTGTGGATGGTGTGAAGGGGAGTGAATGGCCTCATGGTGCGTCTGTGTGGTCAGGGAGTGCATGTAATAGAAATGACGGTGTTGGTTTTTTGGTGAAGGGGCGTAATGTGAGTTTGTGTGACTATATGGTGATTGAGGTTGGGAGATGCGTGTTAGCAAATTTTGAGTTTAGAAATATTCGTTTTAGTGTTATTAATGTGTATGCTCCTGTGAAAAAACAGGAGCGTAAAGTTTTATTTGAAAAAATTAAGTTTTTTATTCCAGGTAGAGTGCCTGTTGTGATTGTGGGTGATATGAATGTTGATGTGGGAAAGGTGAATGTGGATGTGTCAAGGAAAGAGTTAATGGATGTAACGCTGGTATTGTCTGTACTTTGTTTTCCAGCGTTACTTTGCATGTTTTTTTTGCATTAACCCTTTTGCTCCTTTCCCCCTAACCAGCTGGGATACTGTTGTCTGTTACCTATGGATGCTGCTCTGTTCCCGGCTCTGCTGCGTACCTGTACTTGCGTGAGTGGCTCCGCTGCTTTGCATGACCGCCCGCATGTGCGGTTCCTGACTTGCTGTGAAAGCCATCCGTAGCTTGCGAAGTCCTCTGCAGTGGTGCATGACTTACTGCGTGGTTGGCAGCAGCCATTGTTGGGTTCCCTCTGTGTTGTGCTGTCTGGCTCTGCATAGGGGGCGCGGCCCACACCTGTCCTGCTTTTATGTGGATTGGGTGTTTACTAGAATTACTGCTCCAGCCTATCGCTGTGAAGCAGCTCATATATAAAGTTCCCCAGCCCTAGTGGGCGTTGCCAGAGCTTCGCATTGAATCCACACTGAATCCCTGAACCTAGCCGTATGTGGTTGTGTGTTCAGCTCCTGCTCTGAAGTTGATCAGCTCTGGAGAGCTGATTCCCTGTTCCTGCTGTGTCTTGTTCCCTGATCCTGGATCAAACCCGGTACCTGAATGTCTGAATTGTGTCTTGTGTTTCCGCCTATGCTGGGGGCTGATTACCCAGATCGCCGTTCCTGGAGGCTGTATATCCAGGCCTGTTCCTGCTGTGTCTAATTACCTGAACCCTGATCTTGGATCGCATCCTGTACCTGACTTTCTGAACTGTGTCCTCTGTGTTATGTTCCTGAAATCCTGCTGTGTCCAGAACCCTGTGCCAGTGACTGTGAATCCTTGCTATATAACCTGAGTTCATCTTGGAAGGAGGAGTCCGGTGTGTGCTGAGTTTCTGTTACTCTGTGCTCAGCCTCTGTGCAATCCCCGGCCAGCTCCCGTTGAGCCTGGCGGGGCTTGCACCAGACCGCTGGGGTTCCTTTTCAGGTCGCTGCCAGATGTCCGGATCCTATGCCTGATGTCCGATGTCCGACGACCACTTCCAGATGTCCGGATCCTATTCTTCCTGCCTGATGTCCGGATCCTGCCGATCATTGCCAGATGTCCGGAGCTTGCTGATCGGTGCCAGATGTCCGGAGTCCGAGGCCTGTGTTCCAGTCCGTGTTCCTGTGATTCAATCCATGTTCCTGTCCGTGTTCCTGACTCCCTGAGACCCAGTCCGTGTTCCTGTCTGTGTTCCTGACTCTCTGAGATCCAATCCGTGTTCCTGTGCAGTCTAACTCTGTTTCAGCCATCAGCTCCTGATTCCAGTTACCTGTCTGTTACCTGTCGGCTTGCCTGTGTGCCATCTGTCTGCAGTTCCTTCCAGAGGTTCGGACGTCATCTGCAGAGATCCCCGGCTCTTGCCTGCTCACCTAGGAGCGATCATCTGCCATCCGACTGCAGCTCCATCCGGAAGTTCGGACATCATCTGCAGAGATCCCCAGCTCTTGCCTGCTCACCTGGGAGCGATCATCTGCCATCCGACTGCAGCCTACCTGGAGGCTCCACCATATCAGGTCGTATATACCTGCCTGTCTAGAGACTGCCTGGTCACTTACTGTGACAACCTGCCTGTCTAGAGACTGCCTGGTCACTTGCTGTGACAACCTGCCTGTCCAGAGACTGCCTGGTCACTTGTCGTGACAACCTGCCTGTCCCAGAGACTGCCCTGGTCACTTTCCGTGACAACCTGCCTGTCCCAGAGACTGCCTGGTCACTTGCCGTGACAACCTGCCTGCCCTGGTCACTTGCCGTGACAACCTGCCTGCCCTGGTCACTTGCCGTGACAACCTGCCTGCCCTGGTCACTTGCCGTGACAACCTGCCTGCCTGGTCACTTGCCGTGACAACCTGCCTGCCTGGTCACTTGCCGTGACAACCTGCCTGCCTGGTCACTTGCCGTGACAACCTGCCTGCCTGGTCACTTGCCGTGACAACCTGCCTGCCCTGGTCACTTGCCGTGACAACCTGTCTGTCCCAGAGACTGCCTTGGTCACTTGCCGTGACAACCTGCCTGTCCTGCCGGTTCCTCCTTGGTCTACCCTGTGATGACGTCTGTCCTGGGTCGGTGTCTGATGTTCTCCTGCTGAGCCTGTGCTACGCCTGAGGCCTGAGAGAGAGGCCGTCCTAGTATGCCCGTGCCAGATGACCCTGGACTTCATCAACCCGTGATGACCCCGCCATCGTCTGACGTTCGTCCTGGGCCGGTGTCTGATGTTCTCCTGCTGAGCCTGTGCTACGCCCGAGGCCTGAGTGTGGCCATACTAGTATGCCCGTGCCAGATGATTCTGGACTTCATCAACCCGTGATGACCCCGCCATCGTCTGAAGTCTGTCTGAGGTCGGTGTCTGATGTTCTCCTGCTGAGCCTGTGCTACGCCTAAGGCCTGAGAGAGAGGCCGTCCAAGTATGCCTGTGCCAGATAACCCTGGACTGCATCTACCCGTGATGTCCTCCAGCACTCGTCTGTGATCCTGAGTTGTGTACCCTTCTCTGATGTGCGGAATCGGGAGCCCGGTCTTATGTTATGTTTATTTACTTTGTTTCTTTAAGTAAACTTTATGTTTTCTTACCTGAAGTTGTGCGGTGTTGTCTAGTCCTGCAGGTCGCCACCTTGCCCACATGCTCAGCTGCCACGGATCCCGGTCGCTGCCCTTCCCTAGTCCGGGCAGGCCCGGGTCTCCCTCCGTGGTCCAGTGGGTCCACATTCTCTTACCATCTGGGACCCATGCCTCACGTCGTCGTGGACTGGCGGCGTGGGAGCATTGGCTAGCTAGGCAAGCTATGCCATGTCCCGACGCCCCACAGCCGTGGGAAGCGTCACAGAAAGCTCTGGCCATGGACTCCGCTGAGCATGTGCGGTCTGCAGGACTTTCTCCAAGCTCCACCTGATGTGCGAACTAGACTACTTGGTCCCCACAGGGTAAGTGGACTAGATGGCTCGATTCCCCGCTTGGTCAGCGGTTCGGACTTTTCGAGCTATTAACTCTGCTGCCATATTGTGAACTATGGGACTTACCGCCAAACCCAAGTGAATTTTTCTGGGGAATTTTTTTTTACTTGGGTCTTCAGAAGAGGGGGCCTGAGGAGGGGGATACTGTAACGCTGGTATTGTCTGTACTTTGTTTTCCAGCGTTACTTTGCATGTTTTTTTTGCATTAACCCTTTTGCTCCTTTCCCCCTAACCAGCTGGGATACTGTTGTCTGTTACCTATGGATGCTGCTCTGTTCCCGGCTCTGCTGCGTACCTGTACTTGCGTGAGTGGCTCCGCTGCTTTGCATGACCGCCCGCATGTGCGGTTCCTGACTTGCTGTGAAAGCCATCCGTAGCTTGCGAAGTCCTCTGCAGTGGTGCATGACTTACTGCGTGGTTGGCAGCAGCCATTGTTGGGTTCCCTCTGTGTTGTGCTGTCTGGCTCTGCATAGGGGGCGCGGCCCACACCTGTCCTGCTTTTATGTGGATTGGGTGTTTACTAGAATTACTGCTCCAGCCTATCGCTGTGAAGCAGCTCATATATAAAGTTTCCCAGCCCTAGTGGGCGTTGCCAGAGCTTCGCATTGAATCCACACTGAATCCCTGAACCTAGCCGTATGTGGTTGTGTGTTCAGCTCCTGCTCTGAAGTTGATCAGCTCTGGAGAGCTGATTCCCTGTTCCTGCTGTGTCTTGTTCCCTGATCCTGGATCAAACCCGGTACCTGAATGTCTGAATTGTGTCTTGTGCTTCCGCCTATGCTGGGGGCTGATTACCCAGATCGCCGTTCCTGGAGGCTGTATATCCAGGCCTGTTCCTGCTGTGTCTAATTACCTGAACCCCTGATCTTGGATCGCATCCTGTACCTGACTTTCTGAACTGTGTCCTCTGTGTTATGTTCCTGAAATCCTGCTGTGTCCAGAACCCTGTGCCAGTGACTGTGAATCCTTGCTATATAACCTGAGTTCATCTTGGAAGGAGGAGTCCGGTGTGTGCTGAGTTTCTGTTACTCTGTGCTCAGCCTCTGTGCAATCCCCGGCCAGCTCCCGTTGAGCCTGGCGGGGCTTGCACCAGACCGCTGGGGTTCCTTTTCAGGTCGCTGCCAGATGTCCGGATCCTATGCCTGATGTCCGATGTCCGACGACCACTTCCAGATGTCCGGATCCTATCCTTCCTGCCTGATGTCCGGATCCTGCCGATCATTGCCAGATGTCCGGAGCTTGCTGATCGGTGCCAGATGTCCGGAGTCCGAGGCCTGTGTTCCAGTCCGTGTTCCTGTGATTCAATCCATGTTCCTGTCCGTGTTCCTGACTCCCTGAGACCCAGTCCGTGTTCCTGTCTGTGTTCCTGACTCTCTGAGATCCAATCCGTGTTCCTGTGCAGTCTAACTCTGTTTCAGCCATCAGCTCCTGATTCCAGTTACCTGTCTGTTACCTGTCGGCTTGCCTGTGTGCCATCTGTCTGCAGTTCCTTCCAGAGGTTCGGACGTCATCTGCAGAGATCCCCGGCTCTTGCCTGCTCACCTAGGAGCGATCATCTGCCATCCGACTGCAGCTCCATCCGGAAGTTCGGACATCATCTGCAGAGATCCCCGGCTCTTGCCTGCTCACCTGGGAGCGATCATCTGCCATCCGACTGCAGCCTACCTGGAGGCTCCACCATATCAGGTCGTATATACCTGCCTGTCTAGAGACTGCCTGGTCACTTACTGTGACAACCTGCCTGTCTAGAGACTGCCTGGTCACTTGCTGTGACAACCTGCCTGTCCAGAGACTGCCTGGTCACTTGTCGTGACAACCTGCCTGTCCCAGAGACTGCCTGGTCACTTGCCGTGACAACCTGCCTGTCCCAGAGACTGCCCTGGTCACTTTCCGTGACAACCTGCCTGTCCCAGAGACTGCCTGGTCACTTGCCGTGACAACCTGCCTGCCCTGGTCACTTGCCGTGACAACCTGCCTGCCCTGGTCACTTGCCGTGACAACCTGCCTGCCCTGGTCACTTGCCGTGACAACCTGCCTGCCTGGTCACTTGCCGTGACAACCTGCCTGCCTGGTCACTTGCCGTGACAACCTGCCTGCCTGGTCACTTGCCGTGACAACCTGCCTGCCTGGTCACTTGCCGTGACAACCTGCCTGCCCTGGTCACTTGCCGTGACAACCTGTCTGTCCCAGAGACTGCCTTGGTCACTTGCCGTGACAACCTGCCTGTCCTGCCGGTTCCTCCTTGGTCTACCCTGTGATGACGTCTGTCCTGGGTCGGTGTCTGATGTTCTCCTGCTGAGCCTGTGCTACGCCTGAGGCCTGAGAGAGAGGCCGTCCTAGTATGCCCGTGCCAGATGACCCTGGACTTCATCAACCCGTGATGACCCCGCCATCGTCTGACGTTCGTCCTGGGCCGGTGTCTGATGTTCTCCTGCTGAGCCTGTGCTACGCCCGAGGCCTGAGTGTGGCCATACTAGTATGCCCGTGCCAGATGATTCTGGACTTCATCAACCCGTGATGACCCCGCCATCGTCTGAAGTCTGTCTGAGGTCGGTGTCTGATGTTCTCCTGTGAGCCTGTGCTACGCCTAAGGCCTGAGAGAGAGGCCGTCCAAGTATGCCTGTGCCAGATAACCCTGGACTGCATCTACCCGTGATGTCCTCCAGCACTCGTCTGTGATCCTGAGTTGTGTACCCTTCTCTGATGTGCGGAATCGGGAG
Source organism: Oophaga sylvatica (assembly GCA_033576555.1). Taxonomy (NCBI): domain Eukaryota; kingdom Metazoa; phylum Chordata; class Amphibia; order Anura; family Dendrobatidae; genus Oophaga; species Oophaga sylvatica. Next base: position 369,661,233 of record JARQOD010000003.1, read on the forward strand.
CCCGGTCTTATGTTATGTTTATTTACTTTGTTTCTTTAAGTAAACTTTATGTTTCTTCTTACCTGAAGTTGTGCGGTGTTGTCTAGTCCTGCAGGTCGCCACCTTGCCCACATGCTCAGCTGCCACGGATCCCGGTCGCTGCCCTTCCCTAGTCCGGGCAGGCCCGGGTCTCCCTCCGTGGTCCAGTGGGTCCACATTCTCTTACCATCTGGGACCCATGCCTCACGTCGTCGTGGACTGGCGGCGTGGGAGCATTGGCTAGCTAGGCAAGCTATGCCATGTCCGACGCCCCACAGCCGTGGGAAGCGTCACAGAAAGCTCTGGCCATGGACTCCGCTGAGCATGTGCGGTCTGCAGGACTTTCTCCAAGCTCCACCTGATGTGCGAACTAGACTACTTGGTCCCCACAGGGTAAGTGGACTAGATGGCTCGATTCCCCGCTTGGTCAGCGGTTCGGACTTTTCGAGCTATTAACTCTGCTGCCATATTGTGAACTATGGGACTTACCGCCAAACCCAAGTGAATTTTTCTGGGGAATTTTTTTTTTACTTGGGTCTTCAGAAGAGGGGGCCTGAGGAGGGGGATACTGTAACGCTGGTATTGTCTGTACTTTGTTTTCCAGCGTTACTTTGCATGTTTTTTTTGCATTAACCCTTTTGCTCCTTTCCCCCTAACCAGCTGGGATACTGTTGTCTGTTACCTATGGATGCTGCTCTGTTCCCGGCTCTGCTGCGTACCTGTACTTGCGTGAGTGGCTCCGCTGCTTTGCATGACCGCCCGCATGTGCGGTTCCTGACTTGCTGTGAAAGCCATCCGTAGCTTGCGAAGTCCTCTGCAGTGGTGCATGACTTACTGCGTGGTTGGCAGCAGCCATTGTTGGGTTCCCTCTGTGTTGTGCTGTCTGGCTCTGCATAGGGGGCGCGGCCCACACCTGTCCTGCTTTTATGTGGATTGGGTGTTTACTAGAATTACTGCTCCAGCCTATCGCTGTGAAGCAGCTCATATATAAAGTTTCCCAGCCCTAGTGGGCGTTGCCAGAGCTTCGCATTGAATCCACACTGAATCCCTGAACCTAGCCGTATGTGGTTGTGTGTTCAGCTCCTGCTCTGAAGTTGATCAGCTCTGGAGAGCTGATTCCCTGTTCCTGCTGTGTCTTGTTCCCTGATCCTGGATCAAACCCGGTACCTGAATGTCTGAATTGTGTCTTGTGTTTCCGCCTATGCTGGGGGCTGATTACCCAGATCGCCGTTCCTGGGGCTGTATATCCAGGCCTGTTCCTGCTGTGTCTAATTACCTGAACCCCTGATCTTGGATCGCATCCTGTACCTGACTTTCTGAACTGTGTCCTCTGTGTTATGTTCCTGAAATCCTGCTGTGTCCAGAACCCTGTGCCAGTGACTGTGAATCCTTGCTATATAACCTGAGTTCATCTTGGAAGGAGGAGTCCGGTGTGTGCTGAGTTTCTGTTACTCTGTGCTCAGCCTCTGTGCAATCCCCGGCCAGCTCCCGTTGAGCCTGGCGGGGCTTGCACCAGACCGCTGGGGTTCCTTTTCAGGTCGCTGCCAGATGTCCGGATCCTATGCCTGATGTCCGATGTCCGACGACCACTTCCAGATGTCCGGATCCTATCCTTCCTGCCTGATGTCCGGATCCTGCCGATCATTGCCAGATGTCCGGAGCTTGCTGATCGGTGCCAGATGTCCGGAGTCCGAGGCCTGTGTTCCAGTCCGTGTTCCTGTGATTCAATCCATGTTCCTGTCCGTGTTCCTGACTCTCTGAGATCCAATCCGTGTTCCTGTGCAGTCTAACTCTGTTTCAGCCATCAGCTCCTGATTCCAGTTACCTGTCTGTTACCTGTCGGCTTGCCTGTGTGCCATCTGTCTGCAGTTCCTTCCAGAGGTTCGGACGTCATCTGCAGAGATCCCGGCTCTTGCCTGCTCACCTAGGAGCGATCATCTGCCATCCGACTGCAGCTCCATCCGGAAGTTCGGACATCATCTGCAGAGATCCCGGCTCTTGCCTGCTCACCTGGGAGCGATCATCTGCCATCCGACTGCAGCCTACCTGGAGGCTCCACCATATCAGGTCGTATATACCTGCCTGTCTAGAGACTGCCTGGTCACTTACTGTGACAACCTGCCTGTCTAGAGACTGCCTGGTCACTTGCTGTGACAACCTGCCTGTCCAGAGACTGCCTGGTCACTTGTCGTGACAACCTGCCTGTCCCAGAGACTGCCTGGTCACTTGCCGTGACAACCTGCCTGTCCCAGAGACTGCCCTGGTCACTTTCCGTGACAACCTGCCTGTCCCAGAGACTGCCTGGTCACTTGCCGTGACAACCTGCCTGCCCTGGTCACTTGCCGTGACAACCTGCCTGCCCTGGTCACTTGCCGTGACAACCTGCCTGCCCTGGTCACTTGCCGTGACAACCTGCCTGCCTGGTCACTTGCCGTGACAACCTGCCTGCCTGGTCACTTGCCGTGACAACCTGCCTGCCTGGTCACTTGCCGTGACAACCTGCCTGCCTGGTCACTTGCCGTGACAACCTGCCTGCCTGGTCACTTGCCGTGACAACCTGCCTGCCCTGGTCACTTGCCGTGACAACCTGTCTGTCCCAGAGACTGCCTTGGTCACTTGCCGTGACAACCTGCCTGTCCTGCCGGTTCCTCCTTGGTCTACCCTGTGATGACGTCTGTCCTGGGTCGGTGTCTGATGTTCTCCTGCTGAGCCTGTGCTACGCCTGAGGCCTGAGAGAGAGGCCGTCCTAGTATGCCCGTGCCAGATGACCCTGGACTTCATCAACCCGTGATGACCCCGCCATCGTCTGACGTTCGTCCTGGGCCGGTGTCTGATGTTCTCCTGCTGAGCCTGTGCTACGCCCGAGGCCTGAGTGTGGCCATACTAGTATGCCCGTGCCAGATGATTCTGGACTTCATCAACCCGTGATGACCCCGCCATCGTCTGAAGTCTGTCTGAGGTCGGTGTCTGATGTTCTCCTGCTGAGCCTGTGCTACGCCTAAGGCCTGAGAGAGAGGCCGTCCAAGTATGCCTGTGCCAGATAACCCTGGACTGCATCTACCCGTGATGTCCTCCAGCACTCGTCTGTGATCCTGAGTTGTGTACCCTTCTCTGATGTGCGGAATCGGGAGCCCGGTCTTATGTTATGTTTATTTACTTTGTTTCTTTAAGTAAACTTTATGTTTCTTCTTACCTGAAGTTGTGCGGTGTTGTCTAGTCCTGCAGGTCGCCACCTTGCCCACATGCTCAGCTGCCACGGATCCCGGTCGCTGCCCTTCCCTAGTCCGGGCAGGCCTGGGTCTCCCTCCGTGGTCCAGTGGGTCCACATTCTCTTACCATCTGGGACCCATGCCTCACGTCGTCGTGGACTGGCGGCGTGGGAGCATTGGCTAGCTAGGCAAGCTATGCCATGTCCCGACGCCCCACAGCCGTGGGAAGCGTCACAATGGACATGGTGAGTGATTTTGGTTTGAGGGATATGCAGAGGGAGTGTAAAGTAACTCCATTGTTAAATACATTTTTTTCTGAGAGTGGGAGGGTGGCGTCTAGACTGGACTATTGTTTTGTTTCAAAAAACCTGATTGCTGTTAGTTATGCACAGGAGAGTGTGCCGTTTTCAGATCATGTGTGTATGAAGTGTGAAGTGGATGTGCATACTGAGGAGGTAACTGTGAAAGGTATATGGAAGCTGAATGTGAGTTTACTGGATGGGGTGGAGGTGAGAGAGGAGTATGAGAGACATTATAAGGAGTGGTGTGAGAGCAGAAGTGAATTCAGTAATGTGTGTGAATGGTGGGATTGGGTTAAATGGAAAACCAAGGTTTTTTTAAAAAAAACTTGGTTACAAGTGTGCAGCTGCTAAGAGAGAAAGGTTTGCTGGGTTGAATGCAAGATTGAGTGTGTTATATAAGCTAAGAGAGGGCGGGATGGATGTGAGTGAAGATTTGTTGAGAGTGAAAAAAGAAGTGAACGAGTTTTTGAGAGAGAGAGGGAGGAGTATTGTGTATAGGGCTAAAATAGAGAACTTGGAAAAGAATGAGAAGTGTTCGCGGTTTTTTTTCAAGAAAGTTTTTGGAAAAAGACAGAGCATGAGTGTTTTGAATGGAGTGGATGGAAATGAAGTGAGTGGTGCGGACTTATGTGAGGAAGTGGCAAAGTTTTATGATGATTTGTATGCAGTGAAATGGAGGGATGAAGGTTTGGAGAGTGATGTGCTGAGTGTTTTGGAAAATAGATTGAATGGGACAGAAAGGGAGAGTTTGATGGGGGAGGTGACGAGTGAAGAAATATGGAAGGTGGTGTGTAGCATGGCGCTGAATAAAACGCCCGGGGATGATGGTCTCCCGGTGGAATTTTATCGTGTGATGTGGGATGTGATTGGGAAGGATTTTGTTGATGTATGTAAGTATATGTGGGCGAATGCAGAGGTGGCGAATGGTATGCGTGCAGGAGTGGTTGTGCTGTTGCCAAAAAAAGGTGATTTGAAAAATCTAAAAAACTGGAGGCCGATCACGTTGCTTAATTGTGATTATAAAATCTATGCGAAGCTTTTGGCAAATAGGATGCATGATGTGGTTGGGAGTGTGGTGGGTGAGGAGCAGTGTTGTTCGGTGCCTGGAAGGCGGTTACATGAGGGTGTGTGTATGCTGAGAGATTGTTTGTGGGACTGTTTGAACCGTAAGAAGGGGGTGTATGTGTTGAGTTTGGATTTTGAGAAGGCGTATGATTGGTTGGCGCATGGTTTTCTGTTTAGAGTGTTGGTGAAGATGGGTTTTCCGGCTGATCCGCGAGGACATTAGCACATGATCACGCTTTATGTACGCTTAGCACTTAACTGTGTACCTGAGAGCCTGACAGGACACAGCACATTTTCTCAGCGGCCCTGTGACGTAACAGGGTTCGCTTTCAACGCTAGACAGCGCCCTAGCGTGTTTTCTTTGCGACTCAGTTGTGTTTAGTGAGTTCGCACACATCGCCATTTAGCGCTGCGGCTCTCCTTCTAGCGGCTCTGTGGAGTAACAGAGTTCGCACTTATTGCCACAGCGCGTTACGGCGTTTATGTTGGCGACTCTGCGGGATAACAGAGTTTGCTTCTTACGCCATTTTACTAGCAGCAGGCTCCGCCTGCACGGTGGACCCCGGGCTGCGAACGCACCTCTCCACATCTTATATTTGGTGCGTTCCGCAGACTCTAACATAATATTAGCGCCAGGGTCTGGCTAGTAAAATGGCGGATGAACAGCGTTTACAGCTGTACATCCAGCAGCTGGAGGGTAGGTTGGTGGCTCTTGAGCGCACAACCTCAGCTGTGGATGTTACCGCAGTCGCTGTTTAGGCTGCTAGCGTAGCTGCAGCCAGTTTGTCCTCTGCCACCTCTGTCCCTACATTGCCCCACCTCCCGCTTCCAGACAAGTTTGCTGGTGACAGAAAGCAATGTCGGGGATTCGTGAGTCAGTGCTCCATACACCTCGAGCTTCTGGCTGCACGTTTCCCCACGGATCGGGCACAAGTGGGCTTTGTGATAGCTCTTCTGTCGGGCAGAGCGTTGGAGTGGGCAACGCCGCTGTGGGAGCGCGACGACCGTGTGGTGCGGAGTGCTTCTCGTTTTCTGGAGGCTCTGAAAAAGGTTTTTCTAGGACCTGAGATCACCCACGATACGGCGCTCAAACTGCTGGCAAGTACCCAGGGTTCGGCTTTGGTCAGCCAGTTTGCTGTCCAATTTCGGACTCTGGCCTCGGAATTAGAGTGGCCAGATAAAGTCCTCATTCCCGTGTTCTGGAGAGTACTGGCGGGTCATGTGAAAGACGCCTTGGCTACCAGAGAGATTCCTGCCACACTGGAGAAGCTTATCGCTATTTCCACCCGCGTCGACCTCCGTTTCCACGATCGGAGGCTGGAACGTGCCCAGTGTAGGCAGAGGGTTCGGTTGGCTCCAACCTTCACCACCCCTCTGGAGTTGCCCGTTCAGGCGCCCGACCTTCAGGAGGTTGCTCCTGCAGGATCTAAATCTCGGGTCACTCGTCCATCCCTGATTTGTTATATTTGCCAGCAGCAGGGACATTTTGCCAACTGATGTCCACAGCGGCTGAATAAACGGTCGCGCCCAGTAACCGTAGGAACAGGGTCACTGGACGCCATGAGTTTTGCCCCTAAAGTGCCCCTCAAGGGGATAATTACCCACGGTTCTACCACCCTACCCGTCAAGCTGTGTGTGGATTCTGGGGCAGAGGGGAATTTTATGTCATCCTCCTTTGCTTCTCGCCACACCATGCCTTTGGTGTTGCTGGCTGAACCAGTATCGGTACGGGTGTTGAACGGAGCAATTCTGCCATCACAAATCACCCATCAGTCTGTCCTACTCACCTTGTCTATGTCTCCTTCCCATCAGGAGAATATATCATTTTTTATCCTCCCTGAGGGTGTAGATGAGGTTTTGTTGGGATTACCCTGGCTCCGCCACCACTCTCCCCATATTGAGTGGTCTTCAGGGAGAATTCTGGGTTGGGGTAATTTATGTAAAGGCAGATGCATTAGGGACAGCGTGCAGGTCAACACCACTGAGATACCCATAGACCTCTCTCCTCTTCCCAAGGTCTATTGGTCTTATGCCAACGTTTTCTCGAAGAAGGCTGCGGAGACTCTTCCGCCTCATCGCCCCTATGACTGTCCTATCGACCTCTTGCCTGGAGCTGAGCCTCCTAGAGGAAGGGTTTATCCCCTCTCTCTTCCTGAGACAGAGGCCATGTCCCAATATATTCAGGAGAACTTGGCAAGGGGATTCATTAGGAAGTCAGTGTCACCAGCGCGAGCGGGGTTCTTCTTTGTGCAGAAGAAGAACGGAGAATTACGTCCGTGCATTGATTATAGGGGTCTCAACGCTATCACCGTGAAAAATAAATATCCTTTGCCGATAATCTCTGAGCTCTTTGACAGGCTTCGGGGAGCAAGGGTATTTACTAAGTTAGACCTGCGGGGTGCGTATAACCTGATTCGCATCCGTGAGGGGGACGAATGGTAGACGGCATTTAACACCAGGGATGGGCATTATGAATATCTGGTAATGCCCTTTGGGCTCTGTAACGCCCCAGCTGTCTTCCAAGACTTTGTGAATGCCATCTTCCGGGATATGTTGACCACCTCAGTGGTAGTCTATCTGGATGACATTCTCATCTTTTCTCCAGATATGGCCTCCCACCGGAGAGATGTCTGCAAGGTCTTCGACCTCTTGCGAGCAAATTCCCTATATGCGAAGTTGGAGAAGTGCATGTTTGAGCAGGAGTCTCTACCTTTCCTGAGCTATATCATCTCCACCCAGGGATTGGCTATGGATCCTACCAAACTACAGGCTGTGATGGATTGGCAAGAACCCCACTCCCTTAAGGCGGTGCAGTGCTTTATGGGGTTCATTAACTACTATCGCCAATTCATTCCCCACTTCTCTACTTTGGTAGCTCCCTTGGTAGCCCTCACCAAGAAGGGAGCTAATCCCAAGTTGTGGTCAGAGGAGGTCACAAAGGCGTTCTCCTCCATCAAGTCGCATTTCGCCAGTGCTCCCATCTTACATCGCCCCGATGTCGATAAACCGTTTATCTTAGAGGTGGATGCCTCTTCTGTTGGTGCTGGAGCAGTCCTCTTTCAAAAGGATGCCCAGGGTCGGAAGCATCCCTGCTTCTTCTTTTCCAAGACCTTTACACCAGCAGAGAGGAATTATTCCATCGGGGACAGGGAGTTACTGGCTATGAAGTTGGCCTTCTCCGAGAGGAGACATCTTCTGGAGGGGGCTCGCTTCCCCTTCCAAGTATTCACGGACCACAAGAACTTGGTGTATTTGCAGACAGCCCAGCGGCTAAATTCCCGTCAGGCCAGATGGTCCTTGTTTTTCTCCCGGTTCCATTTCACCCTCCATTTCCTCTCCGGTGAGAAGAACATTCGCGCAGACGCTCTATCCACTCCGTGGTGTCCTCTGAGGAGGTGGAGGAGGAGCCTCGGCTTATTGTCCCCACAGAAAGCCTAAGAACGGTGGCTCCGGTTTCGCTTGAGTCTGTGCCTCCGGGCAAGACTTTTGTGCCCATCAATTTGCGACCGGAAGTACTCTCTTGGGCACATTCGTCCAGGGTGGGTGGACATTTTGGGACAAAAAGGATTTCTGAGTTGCTGGCGAGAACATACTGGCGGCCGCAGATGGCCCGTGACGTCAGGGAATACGTTCAGGCGTGCGTCTCCTGCGCCAAGAATAAGTCCCCTCGACAACGGCCAGCTGGGTTACTTTTCCCTTTACCGGTGGCAGACAGGCCTTGGGAGATGGTCGGGATGGATTTTGTGGTGGGCTTACCCAAGTCTCGGGGCTGCACCATCATCTGGGTGATAACCGACCACTTCTCCAAAATGGTGCACTTAGTGCCGTTACCACGGTTACCGTCTGCACGGGCCTTGGCAGCATTATTCATTAGGCATATTTCCGCCTTCACGGTATGCCAGACAAAATTGTCAGTGATCGAGGTCCCCAGTTTGCGTCTCGGTTCTAGAGAGAGCTGTGTCGTTTACTCAGCATTGAGTTGAATCTCTCCTCTGCATACCATCCCGAGACGAATGGGTTGGTAGATAGGGCCAACCAGACCTTGGTCACATACTTGCGACATTTTGTCTCTGCCAGGCAGGATGACTCGGCATCCTTGCTACCGTGGGCTGAGTTCGCTCTAAATAATGCTGTGGCTGACTCCACCGGACAGACCCCATTCCTCCTGAACTACGGTCAGCATCCGCGGGTACCAGTGCCCATGCCCGTGTCTTCCGCCGATTCCAGGGTGGCAGACTGGGCTGTGGAGGCACGGGACATTTGGGACCGCACACAGGATGCCATTCAGGCCTCCAAAGAGAGGATGAGGTCTTTGGCTGATGCCCATCTGCGCCCCGCTCCTACATTTGCTCCGGGTGACCTAGTGTGGCTTTCTGCCCGAAACATCAGGCTACGTGTAGAGTCCACCAAGTTGGCACCTCGCTTTTTGGGCCCCTTTAAAGTTCTTGAGCAGGTGAACCTGTTGGTTTACCGCCTAGCCCTTCCACCTCGCCTTGGTATCACTGACACCTTTCACGTGTCCCTCCTGAAACCCGTGGCCATTTTCCGGTTTTCCGAGTCATCTGCCGGGACGTCGGGTTCATCTACCGACGATCATGAGGTAAACGCCATTGTTGGGTACAAGGTGGTACGAGGCAAAAAATTTTATTTGGGGGGGTTATGGGCCTGAGGATAGGTCCTGGGAGCCTGCCGAGCATGTTCACGCTCCGCAGCTCATCGCTGCCTTTGAGCACAGCGAGGCCCAAAGAAGGGGGGGCCCTAGGAGGGGGGGTAATGTTAGGGTTCGAGTTCCCGCTGCTGCACAAGGGGAGTCTCAAACCAGCCCCGCTGCGGTCTCTCATTCATCTCCGGCCGCAGTGGAGCCTGCTCTGCAGAGACGTCGGTCCAAGCGTCTTGCCCACTCCAGTACTGTGCAGTGACTTGCTGCTGCCTTTCCTGGATCTGCTATTATAGCCAGTGCTGGAGCAGACGTCTTTGGGACAAAGTCCTGCGTTTTCCCTTCTGAGCATGCCCAGAGTGAGATCTCTCATTGGAGATCAGGGGTCACATGTTCAGGTACTGCAGCAGCTCCTATTGGTCTGCCAGGAAGGTCCTGTGACTACTGTTGTTCTGGAACAAGCTTCATTGGTCCTTGTTTCTGGCAGGTTCCTGTAGCTGTTACTATAAAAGGGTAGCATGGCTGGGGCGCCATGCGCTAATATCAACCATTGTATGCTATGCGCCAGTGTGGTCATGTGTGTGTGTGGTTAGGGACCCGGCTGAAATAAGCCACTAGAATACCGACTTAATCGGTGAGGAGTTTGGTGTGCTAGCTGGTCAGGGTTGGCGTCCTAGATGCCCTAGATTACCGGCATAACCGGTGAGGAGTTTTGATTGCCGTATTCAGGGTCTGGCGTTCAGACGCCATAGATTGCGGGTGACTCCCGCGAGGACATTAGCACATGATCACGCTTTATGTACGCTTAGCACTTAACTGTGTACCTGAGAGCCTGACAGGACACAGCACATTTTCTCAGCGGCCCTGTGACGTAACAGGGTTCGCTTTCAACGCTAGACAGCGCCCTAGCATGTTTTCTTTGCGACTCAGTTGTGTTTAGTGAGTTCGCACACATCGCCATATAGCGCTGCGGCTCTCCTTCTAGCGGCTCTGTGGAGTAACAGAGTTCGCACTTATTACCACAGCGCGTTACGGCGTTTATGTTGGCAACTCTGCGGGATAAGAGTTTGCTTCTTACGCCATTTTACTAGCAGCAGGCTCCGCCTGCACGGTGGACCCCGGGCTGCGAACGCACCTCTCCACATCTTATATTTGGTGCGTTCCGCAGACCCTAACAGTAGTCACTCTCATATAAAACAAAATGTTCTGCAATGGTTTAATGTCTGTAAACCATGTCTCCTATCCTGTCGGCTCCTGCAGAGACTCTACAGGAGCCGAAAATGAATTAACAGCTATTCTGCTGTCTCTCTATGAAATATAAATATATATATGTGTGTTTCACTGAGATATATATATATATATATATATATATATATATATATATATATACAGGGTGGTCCAAAAGTAGGTGGACAGTATGTGTAATAGGGTTAAGAAGGGGGAGATTTATCAAACATGGTGTAAAGTGAAACTGACTCAGTTGCCCTTAGCAACCAATCAGATTCCACTTTTCATTCTTCAGAATAAAATTTAAATGTCAATGTTATGCTTGTGAAAGTAAATATAATTTTATTATAAAAATCAAAATAAATGTTATTATTTTCTGTCCACCTACTTTTGGACCACCCTGTATATATATATATATATATATATATATATATATATATATACAGTATATATGTTCTGAAGAATATTTCAGCCCATTGATCAGTTAAATGTCCATTTTCCAAGGGTGGGAGAAAATCATGGCATACGCATGCCATACGGATTGCATACGGATGACACACGGATACTTTGATGCAAGGAAATCGCATTCTCGCATAGAAAATGGATTACATTTGGATCACTTGTCATGATACGATTCTCGGCCGTAAAAAAAACGTGATCATGCAGACAGCAACGCAATCAAGCAATCTCCTCACCGGAGAAGCGGGTATTCTAGGGACTTATTTCAGCCAAGCCCTAACCACGTGCACACAAATCTCCTCACCGGAGGTGCATGTATTCTAGAGGCTTATTTCAGCCGAGCCCTAACCACATGCATGAATGATCACACTGGCGCAAAGCACATAATGCAATTGATATTAGCGCATGGCCGCATGGCCATACAACCCTTTTAAAGTAGCAACTACAGGGCCTGCCAGAAAAGGACCAATGAGAAACTGTTCAGAACACATGTAGTTTCAGGACCTTCCTGGCGGACCAATAGGAGCTGCTGCAGTAACTGAGCATGTGACCCCTAATCTCCAATGAGAGATCTTACACTAGGCATGCTCAGAAGGGGAAACGCAGGACTTAGTCCTAAAGACGTCTGCTCGCCGCTGACCAGTACTGGCCACAATAGCAGAACCTGGAAAGGCAGCAGTAGCAGTAAACCTCTGCACAGTACTAGGCTGAGCAAGATGCTGGGACCGACGTCTCTGCAGAGGAGACTCCACTGTGGCCAGAGACGGATGGGGACTGCAGTGGGAATGGCTCGAGATTCCCCCTGTGCAGAAGCGGGAACTCGACTTCTAACATTACCCCCTTTAGGGTCCCCCCTTCCTTAGGCCTTGCTACGCTCGAAGGCAGCAATGAGCTGCGGAGCCTGAATACTCTCAGCAGGCTCCCATGACCTATTCTCAGGCCCATAACCCCTCCAATCCACCAAATAAAACTTTTTGCCACGTACCACCTTGCACCCCAGAATAGCATTCACCTCATTGTCGTCTGTAGACAAACCCGATGTCCCAGCAGATGACTCGGAAAACCGGGACAAGTATACGGGTTTCAGGAGGGAGACATGGAATGTATCGTGATACCCAGGCGTGGCGGAAGGGCTAGACGATAGACCACAGGATTGACCTGTTCGAGGACCTTGAAGGGACCCAAGAAGCGAGGTGCAAACTTAGTGGACTCTACTCGCAGCCTGATGTTACGGGCAGAGAGCCACACTAAGTCGCCAGGGGCAAAAGTCGGAGCGGGGCGCCGATGTGTGTCGGCGGTGGACCTCATCCTCTTCTTGGAGGCCAGAATGGCATCCTGAGTGCGGTCCCAAATGTTCCGTACCTCCACAGCCCAGTCTGCCACCCTGGAGTCGGTGGAAGATAAGGGCATAGGTACAGGAATCCGCGGATGCTGACTGTAATTAAGGAGGAATGGAGTTTGTCCAGTGGAATCAGCCACGGCGTTTTTTAATGCAAACTCCACCCACGGTAGCAAGTATGCCAGTCATCCTGCCTGGCCGAAACAAAATGACGCAGATATGTGACCAAGGTCTGGTTGGCCCTCTCTACCAACACATTTGTCTCGGGATGATAGGCAGAAAAGAGATTTAATTCTATACTGAGAAGGCATCAAAGCTCTCTCCAGAACCGAGACGCAAACTCGGGGCCCCGGTCACTGACGATTTTGTCCGGCATACCGTGTAAGCGGAAGATGTGTCTAATAAACAGTGCCGCCAATGCTGTGCAGAAGGTAACTGAGGTAGCGGTACCAAGTGCACCATTTTAGAGAAGTGGTCTGTGATAACCCATATGATGGTGCAACCACGAGACTTGGGTAGGCCTACCACAAAGTCCATCCCGACCATCTCCCAGGGCCTGTCTGCCACCGGCAATGGATAAAGTAACCCAGCTGGCCGTTGACGAAGGGACTTATTTTTGGCACAGGAGACACATACCCGAATATAGTCTCCAACATCCCGGACCATATGCGGCCACCAGTACGTCCTCGCCAGAAGCTCGGATGTCCTTTTTTTCCCAAAATGTCCACCCACCCTGGACGAATGGGCCCAAGAGAGAACCTCCGGTCACAAATTAGATGGTACAAAAGTCTTGCAGGACGGCACAGATTCTAGCGACACCGGAGCTACAGTTCTCAGGCTCTCAGAGGGGACAGTAAACCGCGGCTCCCCCTCCTCGGAGGAGGAGGACACGACGGAGCGAGAGAGAGCATCAGCCCAGATATTCTTCTCTCCCGAAAGAAAATGGAGGGTGAAGTGAAAGCGGGAGAAAAATAAGGACCATCTGGCCTGACGGGAATTTAGCCGCTGGGCAGTTTGTAAATAAACCAGAATTTTGTGATCAGTAAAAACTTGGAAGGGAAAGCGGGCCCCCTCCAACAGATGTCTCCACTCAGAGAAGGCCAACTTCATTGCTAGCAACTCCTTGTCACCGATGGAATAATTCTTCTCCGCTGGTGTGAAGGTCTTGGAAAAGAAGAAGCAAGGATGCTTCCGACTTTGAGCATCCTTCTGGAAGAGGACTGCTCCAGCACCAACGGACGAGGCATCCACCTCCAAAATAAAAGGCTTATCAACATCGAGGCGATGTAGGATGGGAGCACTAGCAAAATGGTACTTAATAGAGGTGAAGGCCTTGGAGATCTCTTCTGACCACAATTTGGGATTTGCTCCCTTCTTGGTGAGGGCTACCAAGGGAGCTACCAAAGTTCAAAAAAGTGGGGAATATACTGACGATAGTAATTAATGAACCCCATAAAGCGCTGCACTGCTTTCAGAGAATGGGGTTCTTGCCAGTCCATCACCGCCTGTAGTTTGGCAGGATCCATAGCCAGTCCCTGGGCAGAGATGATATAGCCCAGGAACGGTAAGGACTCCTGCTCAAACATACATTTCTCCAACTTGGCGTAGAGAGAATTTGCCGATAAGAGGTTGAAGACTCTGCAGACATCTTTCCGGTGGGAGTCAATATCTGGGGAGAAGATGAGAATATCATCCAGATAGACTACGACTGAGGTGGAAAGCATATCCCGGAAGATGTCATTAACAAAGTCTTGGAAGACGGCTGGGGCATTACAGAGTCCGAAGGGCATCACCAGATATTCATAGTGCCAATCTCTGGTATTGAAAGCCGTCTTCCATTGGTCCCCCTCACTGATGCGAATCAGGTTATAAGCACCCTGCAGATCTAATTTGGTAAATACCCTTGCTCCCGTAGCCTATCAAAGAGCTCAGAAATCAGGGGCAACGGGTATTTTTTCTTAACGGTAATGGCGTTAAGACCCCTGTAATCGATGCATGGACATAATTCTCTGTTCTTCTTCTGAATGAAGAAGAACCACGCCCCTGCAGGTGACACTGACTTCCTAATGAATCCTCTTGCCTGATTTTCCTGAATGTATTGAGACATAGCCTCCGTCTCCGGGAGAGAAAGAGGATAGACTCGTTCCCGAGGAGGTTCTGCTCCGGGCAAGAGATCAATAGGACAGTCATAGGGACGGTGAGGCGGAAGCATCTCCGCAGCCTTCTTGGAGAACACGTCTGCATAGGCCCAATAGTATTTGGGAAGGGAAGTAAGATCTGCGGGCATCTCTGTAGTAGCCACCTGAATGCATTCCCTCATACATCTGCCTTTACACGACTCACTCCAACCCAATATCCTCCCAGAGATCCACTCAATGTGTGGGAAATGAAAACGGAGCCAGGGCATCCCTAGCAATATCTCGTCTATTCCCTCGGGAATGACAAGGAGTGAGATAATCTCCTGATGAGAAGGGGACATAGATAACGTGAAAGGGATGGTCTGATGTGTGATTTGTGAAGGCAGTGTCGACCCATTCACTACTCGAACAGTCACGGGTTTGGCGAGCATCACCAGAGGTATAGAGTGGCGGAGAGCGAAGGTAGAGGACATGAAATTTCCTTCAGCTCCAGAGTCCACACAAAGCGTTACTGTTATAGTGGATGAGCCTATATTGATTGTCCCCTTAAAGGACAACTTGGAGGGTGTACTGCTGTGTCTAGTGAACCCCTTCCAATGGTTACTAGACGCAGTCGTTTTCCCGACCGTTGTGGACATTTATTTGCATAATGCCCTAACTGTTGGCAAACATTACAAATCACAGGTGCTCGAGTGGCCTGAGACTTAGGTCTCGCTCAAGAAACCTCCATGGCCTCAGGGGAATTGGGCGCCTGAACGGAAGATTCAAGACGTCTGGCGAAGGTGGGTGCCAGCCGGAACCTCTGCCTACACTGGGTCCGCTCCAACCTCCGCTCGTTAAAATGGAGGTCGATGCGGGTAGATATGGTAATGAACTCCTCCAGTGTGGCGGGAATCTCCCTGGTGGACAAGGCATCCTTCACATGGTCTGCCAGTCCCCTCCAGTACACTGGTATAAGGACTTTATCTGACCACTCCAGCTCAGAGACCAGAGTCCGAAATTGGACGGCAAACTGGCTGACTATGGATGAACCCTGGGTGATTGCCAACAGTTGGAGAGCCGTATCATGGGTGACATGAGGTCTAAAAAGACCTATCTCAGAGTATCCAAGAAGAGAGGAGCACTCTGCACCACACGATCATCACGCTCCCACAACGGCGTTGCCCACTCCAACGCCCTGCCCGACAAAAGGGATATGATAAAACCCACTTTCACCCGCTCCGTGGGAAAACATGCAGACAGGAGCTCTAAAAGTATGGAGCACTGACTGACGAAACCCCGACATTGTTTACTGTCACCAGTAAACTTATCTGGAAGTGGGAGGCGGGAAAAAGTCGGAGCAGGGGTAGCAGAGGACAAACTGGCTGCAGCCACACTAGCAGCCTGAACAGCGACTGCGGTAACATCCACAGCTGAGGTTGTGCGCTCTAGAGTCGCCAACCTACCCTCCAGTTGCTGGATAAACCGCTGCAGACGCTGGTCGTCCGCCATTTTACTAGCCAGACCCTGGCGCTAGTATACTGTTAGGGTCTGCGGAACGCACCAGATAAATATAAATAGTGGGTGCGTTCGCTGCCCGGGGTCCACCGTGCAGGCAGAGCCTGCTGCTAGTAAGATGGTGGTATAGGCAAACTCTGTTACTTCACAGAGTCGCGAATATAAATACTGTGTCACAGTATGGCGGTATAAGCAAACTCTGTTACACCACAGAGTCGCTGAGGTAGAGACGCAGGGATAGGTACTGTGTCCTGTTAACTCCACAGGGAAACACAGATAACTGCTGTGCGGATAGCAGTCCGTGATCATGCAGACAGCAACGCAATCAAGCAATCTCCTCACCGGAGAAGCGGGTATTCTAGGGGCTTATTTCAGCCAAGCCCTAACCACGTGCACACAAATCTCCTCACCGGAGGTGCCGGTATTCTAGGGGCTTATTTCAGCCGAGCCCTAACCACATGCATGCATGATCACACTGGCGCAAAGCACATAATGCAATTGATACTAGCGCATGGCCACATGGCCATACAACCCTTTTACAGTAGCAACTACAGGACCTGCCAGAAAAGGACCGATGAGAAACTGTTCAGAACACATGTAGTTTCAGGACATTCCTGGTGGACCAATAGGAGCTGCTACAGTACCTAAGCATGTGACCCCTGATCTCCAATGAGAGATCTTACCCTGGGCAAGCTCAGAAGGGAAACGCAGGACTTAGTCCTAAAGACGTCTGCTCGCCGCTGACCAGTACTGGCCACAATAGCAGAACCTGGAAAGGCAGCAGTAAACCTCTGCACAGTACTAGGCTGAGCAAGACGCTGGGACCGATGTCTCTGCTGAGGAGACTCCACTGTGTTAGGGGCCTGCGGAACGCACCTAATAGATATTAAGGAGAGGTGCGATCGCAGCCCGGGGTCCACCGTGCAGGCAGAGCCTGCTGCTAGTAAGATGGCGTAAATAGGCAGTATGGGCGAACTCTGTTATCCCGCAGAGTTGCAGATGTAAACGCCGTAGCACTATATGGCGATATAAGCGGACTCTGTTAATTCACAGAGCCGCTGAAACAAAGACTGTGTCCTGTTGGACTCACAGGGAACACAGATGACTGCTAAGCGGATTGCAGTCTGTGGTCAAGCAATCAGAACCCATGCAATAATCTCCTCACCGGAGTAGCCAGTATTCTAATGGCGTTTTCAGCCGAGCCCTGAACACGCGCATACAATCTCCTCACCGGAGGTGCCAGTATTCTAGGGGCTTATTTCAGCCAGACCTAACCACATGCATACATGACCACACTGGCGCAAGCACGTAACAGATTTGATACTAGCGCACGGCCATGCGGTAAGAACAGCCTTTTATAGCAGCCACGAGAAAAAGACCTTCCAGAAAGGACCAATGGGAAGCTGCTTCAGAACATCAACAGCCACAGGACCTTCCTGAAGGACCAATAGGAGTGGCAGCTGTATCTGAGCATGTGACCCCTGATCTCCAATGGGAGATCTTGCCCTGGGCATGCTCAGATGAAGCAACAAAGGACTTAGTCCCAAAACTGCCTGCTCCAACACTGGTTGCAGCAGCAAGTCTCTGCACAGTACTGAGTCGGGCAAGACGCTGGGACCGACATCTCTGCTGAGCAGGAACCACTGCGGCTGGAGACGGATGGGGGACTGCAGCTGGAACAGCTCGAGATTCCCCCTGTGCAGGAGTGGGAACTCGAACCCTAACACATTGCGGCCGGAGACGGATGGGGGACCGCAGCGGGAATGGCTCGATAATCCCCTGTGCAGAAGTGGGAACTCGACCTCTAACAGAGTGTGGACTATTTTATAACAATCCCTTCCACTTGGCAAGTTTGAGAAAAATGGCAGAAACCCCTTTAAAAAAAACTTTTCCTACCGTCATCTAGTTGGCCTACTAATGACTCTTAATGACAACCAAAAAAAAAGGAGTTTGAATCAACATTTTATGACACCTAGTTAATATAAGAAGATAAACTGTGACAAAAATATATGAAGCCATTACTCTCTACCTTAATTAAAACCATATCTTCACAACTTAATGCAGAGCAATAAAGTTTCATATTAGGCTTCTATTTGTCAGGATGTTGCCTTCATTGCTTCTCCTGCTAATTCTACAAGCCCATTAATCATTAATATTAGTGAGATTACATAGAAGGACAAACTTCTCCAAAGTAAAACTACAAAACGTAAAGAATAAATGATAAGAACTTGCCAAATGATACAAAGACCACGGTGACCATCTGTCACGCGGTCTATGATATGTGTACGATGTCAGTAAACTATTCTTAAAAGAACAACACTCTATACAACATATAGATTAGCAACATCAGCATGTAAATATAGAATAGATTTACCTGACACAATATCCGTTGAACTCAGGGTTAATCTTGAGGACTTGATACACTGTCACAGGAAAGAGGAGGACCGGGAGTCTAACCTGACCCTAAACTGGGGTCCTAACTAATCCCTCACCTTGGAGGTACTGATAATGGTTCAGAGGTCCAAGTCTCCAGCCTAACCCTGTCTCCTATCAGTCCCTGAACCCTGTAATCAGTCCTAAGAAGGATTCTGATTACCACCAAAGGGATATGGGCTGATCTCTGCTAAATACACAGATTAGACATATAAGACAGACTGGAGAAAACACAGACTTGCATACACACTCAAACACAGAAGGAACATAAATGATCTGGGATATTAAACTCTAAGCAAGGTGAGCTTAAAACAACTAAGGAGCTCTTTAACTTAAGTCTATACAGATACAATCCTATCTGTGGTCTGCATGAAGAATTTCACTGGCAACTCCCAACACAGACAACCAGAGATTTAAAGGAAACCAATCAACAAATAATTAATTGCAGCCGGGAGAAAACTGCACCCAGTCCCAGAACTGAGCACAGACAGAATTAACTCCCTAACTGCCAAACACAAAGAAACAGCAACTCAGCTGTGAGAAGTCAGAATGTGCAACCGCGACGATCTTCGTGGCGATGCACACATGACAGTACCCCCCCTTCTACGAGGGGCCTCCGGACCCTCAGGGCCAGGTTTGCCCGGGTGAGTTCTGTGGAAGGTCCGCACCAAACGATCTGCGTTAATGTCAGACGCAGGAACCCACGTCCTCTCCTCTGGACCATACCCCTTCCAATGCACCAAGTACTGAAGGGACCGGCGATTCAGACGTGAGTCAATGATCTTTGACACTTGAAACTCCAAGTTACCATTGACCACCACTGGAGGAGGAGGTAGAGGTGATGGTATGACTGGTGCCACGTACCTCTTAAGTAATGACTTGTGGAACACATTATGAATTTTAAACGTAGGAGGGAGGTCCAGACGAAATGCCACAGGATTAATTATGGAACTGATCCTGTACGGCCCGATGAATCTGGGGCCCAGCTTCCAGGAGGGAACTTTAAGTTTTATATTTCTGGTAGACAACCATACCAGATCGTTCACATTAAGATCTGGACCAGAAACTCTCCTCCTATCAGCCATACGTTTATAACGGTTCCCCATAGCACTCAGATTATTCAATTCACCTCTCCACACTGAAGCAAGTGACGACGAGAAACGCTCCTCCTCAGGAACCCCAGAAGGGCCCCCCCCATTGAATGTACAAAACTGGGGATGAAAACCATATGCCCCAAAAAACGGGGACTTACCAGTGGACTCGCTCCGCCTGTTGTTAAGAGCGAACTCTGCCAGAGGCAAGAAAGAAGACCAGTCCTCCTGGTTCTCTGAGACAAAACACCGAAGATAAGTCTCTAGGCTTTGATTCAGACGCTCTGTCTGACCATTGGTTTGCGGATGAAAAGCCGAGGAAAATGACAATTGCATCCCCCGACGTAAACAAAATGCCCTCCAAAACTTGGACACAAACTGAGACCCCCTATCTGACACCACATCAGAAGGCAACCCATGAAGTCTCACAATCTCCCCAATGAACACCTGCGCCAGAGTTTTAGCATTAGGGAGGGCAGGAAGAGCAATGAAATGTGCCATCTTACTGAACCTGTCAACAACCACCAGTATGACAGTCTTCCCTGACGACTGAGGAAGGTCCGTGATGAAGTCCATAGACAAATGAGTCCATGGACGCTCCGGAAGTTTCAAGGGTAAGAGGGTCCCAGACAGACGGGTATGAGGGGTCTTAGAGCGAGCACAAACCCCACAGGACGCGACAAAAGTTAAAACATCTTTATTAACGTTAGGCCACCAAAACCGGCGAGAAAGGAGATCTAAAGTAGCCTTACTCCCTGGATGTCCTGCTAAAGCAGAATTATGATGTGCCTCAATAACCTTTTGTCTCAACTGATTTGGGACAAACAGTCTCCCTGGAGGTCCTGCAGGGGCGTCCCCCTGAGCCTCTAACACCTCCTCCTCAAGCTCAGAACATACAGCCGACACTACCACCCCCTCCTGAAGGATAGGAATCGGGTCATCCATTTTCCCGGCCCCTGGGAAACTGCGAGACAAGGCATCCGCCTTAACATTCTTAGATCCAGGGCGATAAGTGACAACAAAATTAAACCTGGTAAAAAACAACGACCATCGAGCTTGTCTGGAATTCAGACGCTTAGCAGATTCCAAATACAGCAGGTTCTTGTGATCAGTAATGACGGTGACCGGGTGGACTGCCCCCTCCAAAAAGTGACGCCATTCTTCAAAAGCCAACTTAATGGCCAAAAGTTCCCTGTTGCCGATATCATAATTCCTTTCGGCGGACGACAATTTTTTAGAAAAAAAAAGCGCACGGATGCCATTTACCAGGGGACGGACCCTGGGACAATATTGCACCCACCCCTACGTCAGACGCGTCCACCTCCACAACGAACGGCTGTGATGCATCTGGTTGGATGAGAACGGGTGCCGAAGCAAAACATTTTTTCAAAGAGGAAAAAGCTTGGCAAGCTTTGTCCGACCATTTAGAAAAATCCGTCCCTTTTCTTGTCATGTCAGTGAGAGGTTTGACAACAGATGAGAAATTACAAATAAATTTCCGGTAGTAGTTAGCAAACCCCAGAAAACGCTGCAGAGCCTTAAGATCCTCTGGCTGATCCCATTCAAGCACTGCTCTCACCTTTTCAGGGTCCATACGGAAACCGGAGGCTGACACCAAGAAACCCAAAAACTGAAGTTCCTGTACGGCGAATACACACTTTTCCAGTTTGGCGTATAGTTTATTGTCTCGCAAGATCTGCAACACCTGTCTCACATGCTCCTGGTGAGACACAAGATCTGGTGAGTAAATTAAAATGTCATCCAAATATACGACCACAAACAGCCCCACCAGATGACGAAAAATGTCATTAACAAAATGTTGGAATACTGCTGGTGCAGTAGTCAGACCAAAAGGCATGACAAGGTTCTCATAATGTCCCTCCGGCGTGTTAAACGCCGTTTTCCACTCATCCCCCTCTTTTATCATAATCAGATTATACGCCCCCCTGAGATCCAATTTAGAGAACCATTTGGCGCCAACAATTTGATTGAAGAGATCAGGAATCAGAGGGAGTGGATACGGATCTCGAACAGTAATCCGATTAAGTTCGCGGAAATCCAAGCAAGGGCGTAGGCCTCCATCTTTTTTCTTCACAAAGAAGAACCCTGCGGCCACTGGGGAAGATGAAGGTCTAATATGCCCTTTGGCCAGACTTTCCGAAATATAATCTTTCATAGCCTGCCTCTCAGGACCAGAAAGGTTATATAACCTAGCTTTAGGTAACTTAGCATCAGGAAGTAAATTAATAGAGCAGTCATACACGCGATGAGGAGGCAACTCCTGACACCCCTCCTCAGAGAACACATCCCCAAAGTCCTCCAAAAAAGGAGGCAAAGTACTAGGCACGACCGCACTGATGACTGTGTTCATGTAGTTACTTTTGCAAAACTCCCCCCATTGGCTTATATCTCTGGACTGCCAATTAATCACAGGGTTATGTTTAACCAACCAAGGAAGTCCCAACACAATAGGAGTAGGTAGACCTCCAACACATAACAAGATAATAGTTCCCTATGTATTGCCCCTACCCGAAGGTCAATGTTATGAACCTCATGAACAAAGCTACCTTGGCCGAGAGGCCTGGCGTCAATGGAGAATATAGGGATCGGTTTGACCAATACACTCAGATGCATACCTTGAGCCTGAGCAAACTGAGCGTCAACCAGATTAGCCCCGGACCCACTATCAAGAAGAACAGAAAATCTCTCCACTCTCGTACCAACCACCACCTCCACTGGTACAAGGAACTGAGAAGAACTAGCGGACGAAATACATACTCCCAGGTTGTCGTCCACCACACAACCTGGATTAACAGTTTTCCGGCGACTTTTTGCTCAACAAGGCACGGGATGGACATCCCCCAACAAAATGTCCCTCTTTCCCGCAGAAGAAACACCTTCTAGTCCTGCGGCGTACCGCCAATCCCCTCCTACGAAATGATGTCCCTCCCAACTGCATAGGCTCCTCCGAACAGACAAGGGGAACCTCAACATAAGGGACTTTAGTAGTAGGTGGAGTAACAACAGGGGCGGAGTTACCTCGCACCTCTCCCGGAGCCGTCTATCAGTATGGATAGCTAGGGCCATAGCAGCCTCCAGTGATGGAGGAGAATCATACTGAGCCAAAACGTCCTTTAATTTGTCAGAAAGCCCATGACAAAACTGGCTCCTAAGAGCTGGGTCATTCCACTGAGTATCTGTGGCCCATCTACGGAACTCAGAAGCAAATTCCTCCGCCGGACGATCCCCCTGCTGTATCTTACGTAATTTTGTCTCAGCAAGAGAGACCCGATCTGGGTCATCATATACCAAACCCAGGGCAGTAAAAAATCGATCTACTGACTGTAGAGCCGGGGATCCCGGAGGAAGGGAGAAGGCCCAGGATTGAGGGTCCCCTTGTAGGAGCGAGATAACAATTCCCACTCTCTGCTCTTCACTCCCTGATGATCGAGGCCGAAGCCGAAAATACAATTTACATGCTTCCCTGAAGGTAAAAAATTTGTCTTGCCCACCAGTGAACCTGTCCGGGAGAGCTACTTTAGGTTCAAATCTGGTTTGCTCCGAGGGAGACAAAACTTTGGACTTAATGTCCGTCAGCTCCATGGATAATCCCTGCAACTGCAGAGCCAGCTGGGCTACTGGATCCATGGCAACTGGGAATAATTTTATGGGCCAGTGAAAATGTCACGCGGTCTTATGATATGTGTACGATGTCAGTAAACTATTCTTAAAAGAACAACACTCTATACAACATATAGATTAGCAACATCAGCATGTAAATATAGAATAGATTTACCTGACACAATATCCGTTGAACTCAGGGTTAATCTTGAGGACTTGATACACTGTCACAGGAAAGAGGAGGACCGGGGGTCTAACCTGACCCTAAACTGGGGTCCTAACTAATCCCTCACCTTGGAGGTACTGATAATGGTTCAGAGGTCCAAGTCTCCAGCCTAACCCTGTCTCCTATCAGTCCCTGAACCCTGTAATCAGTCCTAAGAAGGATTCTGATTACCACCAAAGGGATATGGGCTGATCTCTGCTAAATACACAGATTAGACATATAAGACAGACTGGAGAAAACACAGACTTGCATACACACTCAAACACAGAAGGAACATAAATGATCTGGGATATTAAACTCTAAGCAAGGTGAGCTTAAACAACTTAGGAGCTCTTTAACTTAAGTCTATACAGATACAATCCTATCTGTGGTCTGCATGAAGAATTTCACTGGCAACTCCCAACACAGACAACCAGAGATTTAAAGGAAACCAATCAACAAATAATTAATTGCAGCCGGGAGAAAACTGCACCAGTCCCAGAACTGAGCACAGACAGAATTAACTCCCTAACTGCCAAACACAAAGAAACAGCAACTCAGCTGTGAGAAGTCAGAATGTGCAACCGCGACGATCTTCGTGGCGATGCACACATGACACCATCTTTGGTCAGGTCTTGGAGCTGGAATGTGGACCTGTTGTGCCACCATTAGATTTTGCTCAGGGCTAAACTATGAGGTGGAGAGTTAGAATATTAGATATTTCCAACTTAAAATACTCCCTATGGGCATGGTGCAGATAATCTCCATATTGTGCCCCCAGAAGAGCTACCACTGATGAGTTGCAGATGGTGTTTCTGAAGAACGAACTAAGATCGATGAACAGAAATGCGATCATACAACTCCTGGTCAAGTCCAAAATTTCATCACAAAAAGTAGAAGGATAAGTAGCGCCATATCATCCTGCAACATTTTTTAATGGTATAACCTCTGCTTGCTGTCTATCATCTGCTGCTTATCATCCTGCAACATTTTTAATGGTATAACCTCTGCTTGCTGTCATCATCTGCTGCTTTGTCATCCTGCAACATTTTTAATAGTATATAACAGTGCCTGCTGAATCTTTGCTCTAATTCATTTGTAGCATTGTGCTCAATACTCACTGCTGTATATCCATGGTTGGGGTCACTATAGATGTTATCTGGTGCAAGGTGTTTATAGCATGTACAGGGTGGGCTATTTATAATGGATACACCTAAATAAAATGGGAATGGTTGGTGATATCAACTTCCAGTTTGTGGCACATTATTACATGGGAGGGGAAAAACTTTTCAAGATGGGTGGTGACCATGACGGCCATTTTGAAGTTGGCCATTTTGGATCCAACTTTAATTTTTTCAATGGGAAGAGGGTCATGTGACACATCAAAATTATTGAGAATTTCACAAGAAAAACAATGGTATGCTTGGTTTTGATGTAACTTTATTCTTTCATGAGTTATTTACAAGTTTATGACCACTTATAAAATGTGTTCAAAGTGCTGCCCATTGTGTTGGATTGTCAATGCAACCCTCTTCTCCCACTCTTGACACACTGATAGCAACACCACAGAAGAAATGCTAGCACAGGCTTCCAGTATCCGTTGATTCACATGCTGCACATCTCCTATCTTCACAGTATAGACAATTGCCTTCAGATGACCTTAAAGATAAAAGTCTAATGGGGTCGAACAGGAGACCTTGGTGGCCATTCAAAACTGGCCCCACAGTGACCAATCCACTTTCCAGGAAACTGTTCATGTAGGAATGCTCGTACCTGACACCCATAATGTGGTGGGGGCACCATCTTGCTGGAAAAACTCAGGGAACGTGCCATCTTCAGTTTTCCTGGAAAGTAGATTGGTCATCATGGGCCAGTTGAATGGCCACCAAGATCTCCCGTTCTGACCATTGTTTTCTTGTGAAATTTCTCAATAAGATTGATGTCACATGACCCTCTATGAAAAAATAAAGTTGGATCCAAAATGGCCGACTTAAAATGGCCACCATGGTCCCCCCATCTTGAAAAGTTTTTCCCCTCCCTACACTAAAGTGCCACAAAAAGAAGTTAATATCACCAACCATTCCCTATTTTTTGGGTTCAATAAATGGGCCCCCCCGTAGTGTTGCCCGGGCCCAGTGTCTTTATTGTCTAAACCTCCCCTGGTGGCTGGCCGTGCTAATTTATCCCAAAAAACCTCCCCACAATCCCCCTTTACCATCCTTACTCAGTCCTATAAATTTTTTGCATTTTAAGGGGTCATGCGTGTGGGACGTGCACGTGTCCCCGCAGCAAAGTAT
>JARQOD010000003.1:369686890-369769492 GCA_033576555.1 Oophaga sylvatica
GAAGAAACAAAAAGTCATTAACCCAAAAAAATTTCTGAAAACTGCAGCATTTTTGGCCCCCCTACTCTTCCTCTCACCCGATTCCCCCTAAGCTTTAAAACAATGAACCCTGCAAGTTCCTGGAAAAAATTGCCTCCAACATAGAAAATACGAAAGACGGCGAAACCCCGTGGCACACACTGAAACACGTTCCTGCAGGGTGTCCAGGCCCCAAAATTTTTGTGGAAAAATCTAATCTCCCAAAAAGTTTTACCCTTACAATTTTAGCTTAAAAACAACTCTGCCTTACCTCTCAAAAAACCTACTTAACACCTACCCCCTAACCCAAAAAACCCCAAAATGATCTTTGATACTTTTCACCCCTATAACTCAAATGCAGGCCCCAACCACAGACCCCCTGCGGAGTTGGGCCCCAATTATTTCAAAAAAAAAATTTTCCCCACACCGAGGGGAAAATTACTCCCAATCCCCCACCCCATCACTGCCCCCCCCCCCCCACTGCATCTACCCCCTTCTGATTTTGATCCAGTCACGAAAAAAAGTAATCGGCTCCTTCCCTTTCCCCCCCTATACTTCCCCCGGGACCCCTTCCCCAAAAATTCCCCAGCCCTTTTCCCCTTGTGTCACCCCTCACTAACAAAAAATTTAATCAATCTCTCTTTTTCTTTTGTATTTTTCCCCTCATTTAAACACCCATTTAATCCTTATTAAAACCCCCCCTCGACCAAAACTGTCCCCAAATTTTGACCAGTCTTAACTTCCCCATTTAAATCCGAACGCCGGCCCCCCCTTTATTTGCTATTCTAAAAAAAATTCCCCTTCGACCTCTTAAAATTGGTTTCGCCTTTACACTCTTGAAATGCCCCAAAAAGTTCTAAAAAATTTCTAATGAAAACAAGGTCCACTCCTGCTAATTTCCTTGGATTTGCGTTTCGACACTGGGGCCATCAGCTCCCCCTCCCTATGCTCACTCCATGGGCCCCAAAAGGCCTGTTCTCCCCCGGGTTTCCCCTATCACTCTGCCCCTTTCTTCCTGTTCTTTTGCGGGTTTCCCTCCCCTCTATTTTTACCTTATTTGGGGTTCCCGGGGTCAGCCTGGGCCCCCCCCTTTTCTTTGTATCACCCCTATTGGAAAAAACGAAATTTTGGGTTCCCCGTCCCTTTCTAAGTGATAACCCCCCAATTTTACATATTTCCCTACACGCCTGTTTTTTTGAAAAGCCGGGGTTTTTACCCCTTTTTACTTTTGTCTCCCTCTTTTAAAAAAGAACTGTCAAAAAGGTCTCCCCGTTTTTTCCCCTAAAACCCCCCCTGCCGCTTTTTGGGGGGCATACTTGATTCCAGCTTTCATTCCCCCCCCTAAAATCACTTGTCGCTTTGTTATCTGCCCTCAAAAACATCTTAGAATTAACCCTTTTTTACTTTTGTCTGAAAAACCTTTTAATGTTTCTCTTATTCTTCTCTTTTGGATTTGTAATTTCCCCTAATGGTTTCCCTCTTACCAAACCCCTCCCCTTTCCAATCGTCTTGAATGCTGCCTCCGGATTTATTCCTCACAATGTTTATCCGATGCTTTACCTTATGCCAAAACATTACATGGTTAACCATCCATTACAGATTCCGTACAAATTATTACCTCACCCAAAAGCCTCATAGGTCAGCACCACCCTACTTTTCCCCTCATTCGTTACCCCTACCGTGCCCCGTTTGCTAATGACCTGAGGTTGCATCCTCAATAATCAGAACCTCTCACTCCCGTCTCCAAGACTTTTCACGTGCGCCCAATTCTTTGGAATGCACTCCCGGTTAATATGATTAATCCCCAACTCCCACAGTTTTAAGGTGCGTAAAAACGCATTTGGCAGATTTGCCTACCGACTAACGCATTAACCTAACTTTCCCTCTTGGCCCCTTCAAAAATTTTTTTTACCATAATCAGGTACCTGTATTATGTTCTCACCCGCTTTATGCATTTAATGCCCTCTTGTGTCTGTACTGTTAATACTTTGGTGTTAAACGGTTAATGCAGAATTACATGAACACCCAATTTTAAATTTAGTGGTCCGAAAAGAAAAAACAATTGTTCCATCTACCTTTGGGAGACCGAAACTGATCGATGTTTTCCTTTTTTCGTAATGTGGGGGCCAAATCGCACTTGTTATAGTGCATATAGTTATAGGTCAAATAGTGGCCGGTTGTTTAAGTAAGGTGTTAGGTTTGCAATTTTCTGCATAAAGACCCCTGCTGACCAATGGAAAATTGAAGAAGAGCAGTGCAAAACCAATGCTGGGCCCCTTAATCTTCACAGTAGATAGCAAGTATGGAAATATAGTGATGTACCACCATTATTAGATGAGAAACCTTTAAAGGGTTGTCTCAAAGTCTATTTCGGGTAACAGCAAGCCCTTCCTCCTGATTTTGGTTGTGGTGCAATACTGTGATTGACAGTTTGGATGAGGCAATGAGCAATAAACTATAGAAAAAAAAATCCCTCTCTTAATGAGAAAGTGAGAATTTTTAATAAGAAAATGCAAAAGTGCTTCACTTTAAAAGCATTTTAAAATTTATTCCCACTTTTCATGTTGAGAAAAACCCCTTTAAATCAAGTTCATTCCAATGGCTCAGGGGGCACTTTAAAAAAAACAACTAAAGTTTCAATTGGTGTAAACAACAATGTGTCATGTCGCCGTTGGATTCAGTGGTGGTGTTCCTGCCTCGGCCCGGGGAGGCGCCGGACCCTTCGGCTGGTGATGCCGGTGATGGGAGACGGTTTCTCATATGGTTCCGCTCCTTTGACATGGCCTCTGCGTGGGCACACCATGTTTTTGTGTGTAATGTTGGCGACGGGGAGGGGTCCCTGCGCAGGGTTGGTGGGCGTGGGCTTCGTCTTCTGTCAGAGGGTGAAGTGGGTTGGTGTAGTCAGCATCACCATCTGGCCTGGTTCTGGGGGCGGTCCAGATGAGGTCATCAGACTGTGAGCCGTGAGAGGTAGCCAGCCCTTCAAATGCCTTGGAGCCTGGGCTATTTGGCCGCCAAATAGTCTTGGTTTTTCCAGTGTGCTAGTTTGTTTTGCTATGTGTTTCTGACCTTTGCTGGTTTCGACTTTCTCCCGCCTGCCGATTTTGTACTTTGCTCCCCTCGGTTTGCCCTTGGATTGATAGCATTTGGTTCGATTTTTATTCCCTTCCTAGCGTCCTTCTACTGGGGTCCTGCTTCAGGCAGCTACCCCTGGGCTTCGCTATAATTCCAGTCCCTGTATGGGGTGGAAGGGTTTCCCGGGGTTTCTCGGGTGCTTTTCTTACCTGAGTTCGACCTGCAGTGGGCGGGTCAAAAAAATGTTAGAATGTCTCCTAACTTTGAAAAACAAAGTCAAAAAAAGTTCTAGCCATCAATTTGAAATAATTCCGCTTGTTTTGAAGTCCAAGTGACAAAGAAACAAAAGAACTTGAGATTTTAGATCGGATGAACTTACAATCTTTTGGATAGAATTTTATCTGGGGAAAAATTTTTATAACCCAATATCTGCAAACCGCAGAATGAAAAATAATTCTGTGTGATTTATTATTTTCCAGTTGGATGGAACTGTACATCATCAGGTTAGATAGAAATTTATTTATACGGGGTGGTAAATTTTTGAAAAAAATTTTAAATGGGGGGAAGTTGGAAAAACGGAATTTTGTTTTATTTCTTCACTTATCTATTATTTTTTTTCCTCTGGTGGTCACTTTAAGAATGATAAATTTAACAATGATACGATTTATTAAATTGTTCTGATGAATTATTTTTATTATCAATTAATTATTGCTGTTATTGTAAGAAAATTGGCATAGATTGCGTGGATGAAGAATTTCCTGCGAAACATGAGAATGGGACTTTCTGGTGCTCTCTGTGCAGTTTGGAGTGCAGTTTCACTCATCTTTTGTGGGGTGTTTAGTTGATGCTAATGCCAACCCTACTTATGTATACAGTTGTGCTTTATTACAGTTCACCTTCCTAAAGTATTTTATAAAGATGGTACATGTATGCGTTAGATAGCATCTGCCAGTCAATAATGATTACACACTATTTGCCATGTATTATTTAGTTTACTTGCTGATATAGCGCCATTATTTCCACAGCGCTTTACAGACCTCATGATCACTGCCTCTATTGGTCTCACAATCTACATTCGCTATCGTATGTATTTTGGAGTGTGGGAGATTTTTATATACAAATTTCCTCTTCAGAGTGGAAGAGGACTTGATCTCTATAGCTCTGCGTGTTGGGAGCAGCAATCCCACAAATTTACAACTAATGCTGTTCAAACAGTCAGCGTAGAGTATTCATACAAATTATTTACAAGTTGCCAAAGACATTTGGACCCTAACTAAATACCATAAAAAATTAACTTTTAATAGGACTTGTCATGGGGTTACTGCAACAGAGAGAAGCCTGAAGACCGCAACGTCTGATTGCTCCTACTCCTGTGCTGAAAAGAAGCACTTTTCTTCTTTGTAAATGGTGTTTATTTCTTTTGGCAGAAAAGGGGTTAATCTGTCATGTTCGAACTGTGAGTATGAGCTCAACTGCGCTCAGTTAGCCACTCCCATCCGCTTTTATAATTGGGGTCTGATTCAAACCAGTCAGAGCTAGCATTTGATGCACCCCGCATGCACGCGCCTGCGCCTTTACTCCATACGCTGTAGTACGCAGTAGTTTCATGCAGATCTCGTGCGCATATTGCTTCCGGGTCTATCCGATGACATGTGTGCGTCTGCGCCCTGTGGTACAGCCGGGGGGGACAACGCACATGTCAGAAATAGGAAGATTGCAATTACGCAAATACATGTCCCAAGGATTATACTCTATATCTTTCTATAGGTGCGGCATCTCCCATGATCTATATTATTCAAGACTCACTACCAGTACTCAAAATCAGTAGAATTATGTGATATAATAAAGACATTTATAAAAAATGTTCTGGTTATTCTTCCCTTATTAGAACCTCCACTTTAAGTTATATGGACACAATAATATATCTATTATGAAACCATCAGACCTAATGTCTGAGCCGCATCCCAACAGTATATTATGGCAGCAATGGAGTAGTTATACAGTCATGGCCAAAAGTTTTGAGAATGACACAAATATTAATTTTTACAAAGTCTACTGCTTCACTTTTTCTAATGGCAATTTGCATATACTCCAGAATGTTATAAAGAGTGATCAGCTTAACAGCAATTACTGCAAAGTCAATATTTGGCTAGAAAATGAACTTTATCCCCCAAAACACATTTCAACATCATTGCAGCCCTGCTTAAAAGGACAGCTAACCTCTTTTCAGTGATTGCTCCATTAACACAGGTGTGGGTGTTGATGAGGACATGGCTGAGATCAATCTGTCATGATTAAGTAAGAATGACACCACTGGACACTTTAAAAGGAGGCTGGTGCTTGGCATCATTGTTTCTCTTCTGTTAACCATGGTTATCTCTAAAGAAACACGTGCAGTCATCATTGCAATGCACAAAAATGGCCTAACAGGGAAGAGTATCGCAGCTAGAAAGATTGCACCTCAGTCAACAATCTATCGCATCATCAAGAACTTCAAGGAGAGAGGTTCCATTGTTGCCAAAAAGGCTCCAGGGCGCCCAAGAAAGACCAGCAAGCGCCAGGACGTCTCTTAAAAGTGTTTCAGCTGCGGGATCGGGCTACCAGCAGTGCAGAGCTTGCTCAGGAATGGCAGCAGGCAGGTGTGAGTGCATCTGCACACACTGTGAGGCGGAGACTCTTGGAGCAAGGCCTGGTCTCAAGGAGGGCAGCCAAGAAGCCACTTCTCTCCAGAAAAAAAACATCATGGACAGACTGATATTCTGCAAAAGGTACAGGCAGTGGACTGCTGAGGACTGGGGTAAAGTTATTTTCTCTGATGAATCCCCTTTTCGATTGTTTGGGTCATCAGGAAAACGCCTCATTCGGAGAAGACAAGGTGAGCGCTACCACCAGTCTTGTCTCATGCCAACTGTTAAGCATCCTGAAACCATTCATGTGTGGGGTTGCTTCTCAGCCAAGGGAATCGGCTCTCTCACAGTCTTGCCTAAAAACACAGCCATAAATAAAGAATGGTACCAGAATGTCCTCCAAGAGCAACTTCTCCCAACCCTCCAAGAGCAGTTTGGCGATCAACAATGCCTTTTCCAGCATGATGGAGCACCTTGCCATGAAGCAAAGGTGATAACTAAATGGCTCAGGGAACAAAACATAGAGATTTTGGGTCCATGGCCTGGAAACTCCCCAGATCTTAATCTCATTGAGAACTTGTGGTCAATCATCAAGAGACGGGTGGACAAACAAAAACCTAAAAATTCTGACAAAATGAAAGCATTGATTGTGCAAGAATGGACTGCTATCAGTCAGGATTTGGTCCAGAAGTTGATTGAGAGCATGCCAGGGAAAATTGCAGAGGTCCTGAAGAAGAAGGGTCAACACTGCAAATATTGACTTGCTGCATTAACTCATTCTAACTGTCAATATAAGCTTTTGTTACTCATATGTTTGCAATTATTATATTTCTGTCTGTGATAAAAACATCTGTCAAACACACATAAAAACCAGAGGGCAGCAGATCATGTGAAAATATAATATTTGTGTCATTCTCATAACTTTTGCCCATGACTGTACATAAAAAATCCATGTTTGGAATACCAAAAATTAATAAACTATTTGTTGAGCACCATTTATTATATGCCAATGTAGATATTCTAAAACTACATAATTTATATTCAAAACTCCATCTTCAACCAAAGGTTATGACCCCAACATTGACCATGTTTAGTCAATCACAAAATTATATTCATAGCCATGTGCTTATTATCACAAATATATTCCTCTTAATGCAGGAAACCATGTTTTAGACTATCAATTTCATGTCTAATTCCTATGGTTGGAGATATATGCTAGATTATAGAGTGATAATTCAAACAGTAACTATTACCATCATATTTACCAATAGGGCATTGACCAATAATCCTGATGGAAGACTGAGAATGTAAAATCCTCATTAAGATCGTAAGGGCTGAGAGATCTTAACCTACAGAGGGTACGGAAAGTATTCAGACCCTTTAAATCTTTCACTCTTTGTTTCATGGCATCAATTTGGTAAATTTAAAAAAGTTCATTTTTTTCTCATTAAAGTACACTCAGAAATGTTACTTTAGTCAATAACTAGAATGTATTTCAGTCTTATTGTATGCCACGTCTATTGCAAAAACTAGTGAGTGCTACATAGTGTACAGAAGCATCAACATCGCAGATGCTCCTGTAGCACTTGGCAATCACATGATCACTGGGTGTCTGCCGGCAGAGCAGACTAGATCATCATCTCTGCCATTGACTAATGTCACTACATTGGGCTGTTTGTCCTTTTAAATTATTCTCTTATGGATGCCTCAATAAAAGTGGAAAAATGAATGAAAGAAAAAAACAAATTTTCCCCAGAAATCTTTGATGATCTCTTGAGGGACAACATCAGAGCAATATACATTGGGTACGGAAAGTATTCAGACCCCTTTAAACTTTTCACTCTGTTTCAATGCATCCATTTGGTAAATTAAAAAAATTACATTTTTTTCTCATTAATGTACACTCTGCACCCCATCTTGACTAAAAAAACAGAAATGTAGAATTTTTTGCAAATTTATTAAAAAAGAAAAACTGAAATATCACGTGGTCGTAAGTATTCAGACCCTTTGCTCAGACACTCATATTTAAGTCACATGCTGTCCATTTCCTTGTGATCCTCCTTGAGATGGTTCTACTCCTTCATTGGAGTCCAGCTGTGTTTAATTAAACTGATAGGACTTGATTTGTAAAGGCACACACCTGTCTATATAAGATCTCACAGCTCACAGTGCATGTCAGACCAAATGAGAATCATGAGGTCAAAGGAACTGGCCAAGGAGCTCAGAGACTGAATTGTGGCAAGGCACAGATCTGGCCAAGGTTACAAAAGAATTTCTGCAGTACTCAAGGTTCCTTTGAGCACAGTGTTCTCCGCCAATGGAAGAAGTTTGGAACCACCAGAAGTCTTCATAGACATGACTGTCCAGCCAAACTGAGCAACCGTGGGAGAAGAGCCTTGGTGAGAGAGGTAAAGAAGAACCCCAAGATCACTGGGTTGAGCTCCACAGATGCAGTAGGGAGATGGCAGAAAGTTCCACAAAGTCAACTATCACTGCAGCCCTCCACCAGTCGGGCCTTTATGGCAGAGTGGCCCGACAGAAGCCTCTACTCAGTGCAAATCAAAAAACTGACCGGCACATCCAAACATAGATCCAGTGTGAACAGGTGCTAAACCCAGAGTCACCAACTCATGTACATACAAGAAAAAAAGGTAAATCAAAAAAGAAGTGCAATACAATAAAGTGTAGAAAAAATAAAAAATAATATTACAAAAATATAAATACACTATATAAATATATACACCATTAATTGTGATCGCACCACTAAGTGAGGTTGGATGACCAACAATAAAGTATATAAAACACCCAAGTGTAAGAGAAAAAATGGGGAACAAAGAACCACCAAGGCAGGTAAAGGTACAATAAATGTTTTATTTGAAAAAAATTACATAAACATTTGCACAAAAATAATGGTAATGTAATATAAGTAAAATGATGTTAAAAAGGAGGCAAACACAAACCACCCTACAGTGCCTAATAACCGGGATATATATCCATATGACCAGGTAAGTATATAACACAACCCAATAATAGTGCAAAAATTAATAAATGTGCTACAAAGCAAAATCCAAAACCTAATATACTATACTATAATAATGATATACATGTGCTAATCTAAATAATACTAAAGTGCCTGCAAGCAACGCACAACAGAGCACACAAATAATACTAAGTGTTATTACCAAATGTGTGACACCGCATAAAAATATGTGCTGTGCTAGATAATAATACTCAAGTGCTTGCAACAAAAATTGTGCAAGACTAAGCACATAAAAATCAATAGTGCTTGATAAAACAAACACACATGTGTAAACTATACCTGGAAAATATCGGGAAGGCAGAGAGGGTGAATGGATCGCTACCTAGAACGCGCCCCGACGCGCGTTTCGGAAAATATTCCTTCGTCAGGGGGACGAAGGAATATTTTCCGAAAAGCGCGTCGGGGCGCGTTCTAGGTAGCGATCCATTCACCCTCTCTGCCTTCCCGATATTTTCCAGGTATAGTTTACACATGTGTGTTTGTTTTATCAAGCACTATTGATTTTTATGTGCTTAGTCTTGCACAATTTTTGTTGCAAGCACTTGAGTATTATTATCTAGCACAGCACATATTTTTTATGCGGTGTCACACATTTGGTTATAACACTTAGTATTATTTGTGTGCTCTGTTGTGCGTTGCTTGCAGGCACTTTAGTATTATTTAGATTAGCACATGTATATCATTATTATAGTATAGTATATTAGGTTTTGGATTTTGCTTTGTAGCACATTTATTAATTTTTGCACTATTATTGGGTTGTGTTATATACTTACCTGGTCATATGGATATATTCCCGGTTATTAGGCACTGTAGGGTGGTTTGTGTTTGCCTCCTTTTTAACATCATTTTACTTATATTACATTACCATTATTTTTGTGCAAATGTTTATGTAATTTTTTTCAAATAAAACATTTATTGTACCTTTACCTGCCTTGGTGGTTCTTTGTTCCCCATTTTTTCTCTTACACTTGGGTGTTTTATATAAGAAAAAAAGGTAGCACACTGTAGCGCTATAGCTTGCAAACACGAAATATGAAAAATGAATTGCATCACTGCCTTAGAAATATGAAAAATTGAGAAGTCTTAGCGCATAAGATGGCCAAATTATGTGTGCCATGGACACAGACCTCGCAACTAAACAGTTTATTGGTTGCTAAAAAACCTTGGTAACGGATGGATACACATACAGGATGTGATGTCCTTAATACGTCAACCGAAAGTGACGTTACGTTTGCTTCCAGAAACCGTAAGTGACGATTTTGCGGCATCTCGCCGCTGTGATGTCTATTACTGATCTCTCTTGTGCGCATGCACCTGCGTCTCTACCCCGGGAACACACTTATTCCTCACCTGGTGGATACTTAAGGTTTTTTAGCAACCAATAAACTGTTTAGTTACGAGGTCTGTGTCCAATCACTGCACCGTGTTATATAATAATTGGAGGTGGTCATAGGTCTCTCATTGGTTATGAGCTATATATATATACCCTATCTGGCCAGTACCCAACCACCCCTGGACGAAGCATTTCAGAGCGAAATGCGCGTCGGGTGTGTGATGGGTCTCCCCGATCTCCTTCCTGCTTTGGTAACTATGCCTTTACTTACTTCATAGTCAATTGTACCATGTCTAGTTTGCACTATGTTACCTCTTATATGTATTTACTGATAGTATCTTGGTGATATGTTTGTATTATATAGTTTCTATGTTTTGCACCATTGTGAATTGAGCTGAACTATTAGCATTACATAATAATAGGCCCAAAATATTGGAGCCATTATATGATATATTTTGGTGCAAAATTACTACTATTTTGATATATTGACACCATGGTATTTATTGTCTATTGGAAGCAGTCTGGTTGAGTCCCACTTTTTTCCTGTACTTGTGGTATTGCCAATTTTAATTGTCTTCTATTTTGTGCTTTAATAAAGAGTATTTGTTTTTTCATACTCGGCTTGTTATGAGGTTTTTTCTTTTGGTGTCTTATGTATTTACCTCATGGCCATATAAAGGGATATACTTAGGTGTGTTATGTAATGTAAGAAGTGAAATCTTTGGCACTGTACTATACCCATAATTCTCTGCAGTATCTGTGCATCATGAATCGTGGTCTGTGTTAAAGGGGCCCATTGAGACTCTTTCGCCCGGGGCCCATGAAAACCTGGTGCCGGCCCTGCTAAGCGGTATATGTGGAGAAAACCAGGCACTTCTCATCACCTGCCCAATACAATCCCAACAGTGAAACATGGTGGTGGCAGCATCATGCTATGGGAGTGTTTTTCAGCTGCAGGGACAGGAAGACTGGTTGCAATTGAAGGAAACATGAATGCGGCCAAGTACAGAGATATCCTGGATGAAAACATCTTCCAGAGTCCAGGCCACTTATATCCTACCATTCAGCGCCAGCTGAAGGCCATTCATTAATCAGTTCATTACCCTCAGCAACCACCCAGCTCAGAAGCCGCCTCCAGCATATTCACAACACGGCACTAGGACCGGAGCACGCTGCTGCATATAATTACATGCAGCTACAAGAGCCGGGTGTTCATACGAGAGACTCGCACGAAAATCGTGTGAGTTTCTCGCATGTGTGACACCAGCCTAATAAGAAAATTGACACACCGCTTTCGATACATATTAGAAGTGTACATGCTAGTAATCCCTTGGACCTCAAGATATGGGGGATTTGACATCTGAGCTTGGGGCCTCGTAAAGGAAACCCGGGCCAAAAGCTCCTCCAAGAGGAGTGTAGATGTATAGGTTTACGATCTCTCAGCCCTTAAGGTCTTAATTAGGGATTTACATTCTCAGCCTTCCTTCAGGATTAATTGTCAATGCTCCTATTGGTAAATATGGTAATAACAGTTCCCGTTTGAGTTATCACTCTATAATTTAGCATATCCTTCCAACCATAGGAATTTAGATATGAAATTGATAGTCTAAAACATGGTTTCCTGCCATTAAGAGGAATTGTATTGGGGATAATAAGCACATGGTTATGAATCTAATTTGTGATTGAGTAAACATTCAATGTCAGTGTCATAACCTTTGGTTGAAGATGGAGTTTTGAATACAAATTATGTAGTTTTAGGATATCTCCATTGGCATATAATAAATGGTGCTCAACAAATAGTTTATTAATTTGTGGTATTCCAAACAGAGATTTTTTTTATATATGCTACTCCATTGCTGCCATAAGTACTGTATTTTGTCAAAAAGAATAAATAACCAGAACCTGTTGATCACTTTAAATGATATGGGATCTAAACTGATTTGCTAAGGTTCAGTTCAGACATTGCATAGATACTCATGGAGGTGCTTGTGGTGCTTGGTAACGACAAGCCACTTTGCCTTGGCTAGGGAATTTAGACATATGGCTAAGGCAGCAGGTAACATTCTCCTGGAATTCACCAAGCTCAGATTCATCTATCAGATGTCATATGGAGAAGTGTGATCCATCACTGCACAGAACATGTTTTCTCCAGAGTCCAGTGGTGGCGGCTTTACACCACTCCATCCGACACATGGTATTGTGCTTGGTAATGTAAGGCTGCATGCAGCTGCTGAGCCATGAAGCTGCTGGCTTATTGATGTGCTGATGTTAATACCAGAGGACATTTGGACTCTACAGTTATGGAGACAGCAGAGCGTTGTGACTGTTTTGCCTTTTGCTCCATACCACTCAGTGACCCCGCTCTGTAAGCTTATGAGGTGTTAAGGGTTGCGGAATGCACCAAATAAATATAAATACTAGGTGCGTTCACAACCCGGGGTCCACCGTGCAGGCTGAGCCTGCTGCTAGTAAGATGGCACTAT
This sequence comes from Oophaga sylvatica, assembly GCA_033576555.1. NCBI lineage: Eukaryota > Metazoa > Chordata > Amphibia > Anura > Dendrobatidae > Oophaga > Oophaga sylvatica. The sequence goes on from JARQOD010000003.1 coordinate 369,699,467, forward strand.
ATGGCGGTATAAGTGAACTCTATTACACCACAGAGTCGCTGACATAGATGCTGTGGCACTATAAGCGAACTCTGTTACACCACAGAGTCACTGATAAAGAAGCTGTGGCACTATATGGCGGTATAAGCGAACTCTGTTACTCCACAGAGTCGCTGTGGTAGAGACTGTGTCCTGTTAACCCCACAAGAGTACACAGATAACTGCAGAGCGAATAGCAGTCCGTGGTCATACAGACAGAAACGCAAACAACCAACTCCTCACCGGAGTAGCCGGTATCTAGAGGCTATTTCAGCCAAGGCCTGAATACATGCATACAAAACTCCTCACCGGAGGTGCCGGTATTCTAGGGGCTTATTTCAGCCGAGCCCTAACTGCATGTGTACATGACCACACTGGCGCAAAGCACATAATAGGATTGATACTAGCGCATGGCCGTGCGGTCATGTGCATCTTTTATAGTAGCAGCTACAGGACCTTCCAGAAAAGGACCAATGGGAAACTGCTTCCAGAACACAAACAGCTTTAGGACCTTCCTGGAGGACCAAAGGGAGTCGCTGCTGTAATCGAGCACGTGACCCCTAATCTCCAATGGGAGATCTTGCCCTGGGCATGCTCAGACGGAGAAAGCGAGGACTTAGTCCCAGAGCTGCCTGCTCCAGCACTGGTTATAATAGAGGAACCAGGAGAGGCAGCAACAAGCCTTTGCACAGTATTAGACCGAGCGAGACGCTGGGACTGACATCTCCGCTGAGCAGGCTCCACTGCAGCCGGAGATGGATGAGGGTCAGCAGCGGGACTGGTTCGAGATCCCCCTTGTGCAGCAGCGGGAACTCGATCCCTAATATGAAGTGCTATGGTTTCTAAATTCTTCCATTCTCAATAATGCAAGTCACAATTGATTGTGGACCACAATTCAATAGAATTATTTCTTTAAATGAGCTATTCATTCACATATAAAGGACAATCATAGATACCCAAAGTTCAAGAAAAATCCAGTGTACCCTTTCTGAGGAAGATCAATATCGAAGCGCGTGTCAAGGGTTACACTGGAGTTTTCTTGAACTTTGGGTATCTATGATTGTCCCTGGCTCTTATTTGTTTATGCATATGTTTCATATTTATTTACCTTGAGCTATGGTGTGCACTATTTGTTTCTGATCCCTCTATGGACTATTTATATGATTTTACTTACCGCAAATCTTATTTGTGGACTATTTAATCTCATAGAGATGATCAGGAACAAATCCCAGCAAATGTCCGGTATTATCAACTAATTTATGTGTCCTGCATCCTTCTGTACTGTATAGCACAATTATTTTACACAATGCACTTTATTTATTGAATTAGTGCCATGTCTGGTACACTTCTTCTTATATATTTACTCTCCAGGTATCTACATTATTGGATGTGAATATTTTTGTACTTATTACTCCGGACACCAACTTTACCATTTTTTGTCCAGTGTTTGGCTTTTTCCATTTTATGTATAGTTTGCTTTAATCTCCAACGATATTTTTTCTGAACTTGTTTTAATTGATTCAATAACGATTATGTTGTTCTTTAATTAGTTTCTGGAGGACCTTTGTTTTCTTACATAGTCTTCTCCTTTCCTATTTGGCAAGATACTTATTATGGCTGAAATCTTTGGTAATTGTCAACCTTTTTTTCATTACCTGCGGTATTCCATTCTTATATTTGGTCTTAAACTGTGTTGCCTGTATGTATTAAATAACAATTTGTAGAATGATTTTAAACTGCTTGCATTGTTCCTTTCATTGGTGTTTTTAATATATACATCAAACAGAAAAGTATAGGATGCAGACTTACATTAATGTGGAGCTCTGTTAGGTGTGTAGCCCTGTGCCCCAACACGCGTTTCACCTAGCTTCGTCAGGGGGATGTGTTGTTCCTGGCAGACATAAGGGATTCTAGCAAGCTCCCATCTGCAATAGCAACTCATTGACAGAGGGTGGATGACCATCAGAATGGGTGGTTGTCATTTTGAAGCCTTAGAAATGCTGCTGTCAGGCAGAGCTAACATTGATTGCAGCGGTTTTCCTCAGGTGTCGGCTGCTGAACACAGTCAGCACTGAATAAAGCCAACTCACAACTGAATCCACTCCATACACTTTTGTCACTTTTCAGCCTTAAAGGGATTAAGTAAAATGTTATGGACACTTATTGGTGATGTTGGTCACACAACCTTGAATAAACAAAGCATCCTGTTGGATATATATGTAGTAATATAAGAAAAGGCTTCCAGCAATTACAATATGTATAGGTCTCTAATAAGATGTATTTTAGCTCATCAGGGTCCCAACTGAGCTAATTTTATAATAAATAATCATAATCTGCTGCATTATGGCAAATAAAGGGTTTCTGGCATGTGTTATAGGAGCAATCACCAGAGCAGATGTTGTTAGTACATCCCCGGTGCATTATAATAGTAGCCCACGATGTGTAAGTCATTAATCTGAGTAATTTAATAAGACTCATAATGACTGAGTGTATTTACCATCAGCTCCATGAGCAGTGCAGTCACCTCTAGCAGTGCGATTAGTATTCTGATGACATGTGACTTATCTATTAGGTGATAGCACTTTTTTATCATCCTTCCTGTCGTCCTACCCTCTCCCGGTAGCTTGTACCGAGAGCTCTTATTTCCATTTCCGATGTGATTAACTTTGAAGCGCCCCTAATCGCTCCTGAGAATGGACACAACAGGCGCTGCTCGCCCTTAATTCATATTTAATGTTCTGTAACATTTTGCAGGTAATGACATTTATAAACTTTATTGGGGATGTGCAGTTTTGCTGCAGAACATTATTTGGCTCACTACTGCAGCAGAAGATGAATGTCTGCTGGCGTTTATGGTTTCCTACTGGTTTGGGGGTTTATTTGGATGTTGTACTGGCATAAAAAGTAATAAATGTCTGTAAAAGTATTACTTAAAGGGACTTTCTGTTTTGGGTTCTAAAGTGAGAGCAATGACTTGTTTTTTCCTTATCTCCTGTCTTAAATTGATGCCCTTGCATGTAGATTCTCTTCTCAATTCTTCTCCTTCCTTCTCCTTTAGGCTTACTTGGGGATAGCTGAGATGGGATCCCATTGGTCTCTTAGCAATTATGGGTCATAGGTTTCATATGCTACCTTTCAGGCTTTCATCACATGTTCCATGCATACTGTAACTGCCAGTTATAACAGTTTCTCCTAAAAAATATTAATTTGTTATCGGGACTGATTTACCCATTCTGCCTGCATAATGTTTGGATGGCATAAACTTTGATCAGGCTCCATAAAGTTGGGGGAAGTTCATTACACTGACTTATGCTGGAGAATAAATTTGTACTTTTTCTTAATTTTACACCACCTTTTTATTGGCTTAGGCTACTTTCACACTTGCGTTTTATCGCGCAGCGCATCGTGCGCTATCGGTCGCATGCGCAATGTTCCCCTATCTTAAACATGGCGGGCATAGGGTCTAGCGCTTGCACGCGTTCATCAGCGTTTGGCATGCGCTGCGCATTTTCCAGATGTGTGCTAGACGCTACATGTTGCATTTTTTTTCCGACCCACCACTTTAAAAAAGCGCGTGTGCACGTGTGCGCACGCTATGCACAAAAAATAACATTGCAGTCTATGAGGTGCTGGCGGGCGTGTGGCTGTGTGTTTGTCAGCGCTTGTGCGCGCACGCGATTTTTGAGTAAACAATGTCTAGACACCTGTCTAAAACACCCTTTACACAAGCAACATTGTGAGGGGTGGAGATAAAGGAAGGTGTCTTCAGTGCCAGACAGACCACTTCAGACTGCCTGGAGACACTGCATGCTGATACAGCCTGATCATACAGCCTGGACCCCTAATAGACTGCCTGGATATACAGCCTGGAGGACCCCTACTAGACTGCCTGGATATTCAGCCTAGAGGACCCCTACTAGACTGCCTGGATATAGAGCCTGGAGGACCTCTACCAGACTGCCTGGATATAGAGCCTGGAGGACCCCTACTAGACTGACTGGAAGACACAGCCAAGACAGTACGAACTTTGGATCCAAAGTGCAAGAATGTGAGTATTCTTAACCAAATGACTGCCTGTCCTTTCCAATGTAATATGTACTAATGCTTTGTATTTTTTTTTATTGCAGCATGTCATCGTCTGGATCACACTATTCCCCATCCCGGCAAGAACTGGCCCAAGCAGAGCGTGATGTGAGTATCTTCCTGCCTTTGGGTAAATATAGCTGCTGAATCTACAAAAGTCTACATTTTTTGTTCCTTTTTCAGACATCAGCGTCGGACACGGCGATTGAGGAGTCCGAACAGCAGGAGCAGTCGCAGCCAAGACAAGTCCCGGCCGGCGAGACGGAATGTAAGTATATAGTCTTTGAATGTCTCTTTTTTTTTTTTCGTCTCTTTTTATTTCTGAAGTATATCCAAGATTGTAATGTTTTTTTTGTTTTTTCTAGGTTCCACAATGGGACGAGGACCTCTATGTGGACAATGAGGCCCTCATCTGCCAAGTCCATGAGCGTGTCCCGTTGTGGGACAGCCGTGATCCGCAGTAGAAGGTCAATGTGGTGAGCCGGCGGCTATGTAACGAGGTGGACGCAGCGTTGATGGATGGCTGGGACAGCGCCTCTCCAAACACCAAAAAGACGTTTAGTAAGTATTTCCATGCTCTGTAATGCCGCCGTGACTCTTGTTCCAGATGGCACTGATGGGTTTACTGGTAGATATATTCTACCGGCAAACCCAACAGTGTCATCTGGTTCAACAGTGACTGCCCTGTGTATGGTATTGCTATGTTGTGTATTGTATTGCTTTGTTATGCTGCATTCACTCTTGTTCCAGATGGCACTGATGGGTTTACTGGTAGATATATTCTACCGGCAAATCCAACAGTGTCATCTGGTTCAACAGTGACTGCCCTGTGTATGGTATCGCTATGTTGTGTATTGTATAGCTTTGTTATGCTGCATTCACTCTTGTTCCAAATGGCACTGATGGGTTTACTGGTAGATATATTCTACCGGCAAACCCAACAGTGTCATCTGGTTCAACAGTGACTGACCTGTGTATTGTATTGCTTTTTATGCTGCATTCACTCTTGTTCCAGATGGCACTGATGGGTTTACTGGTAGATGTATTCTACTGGCAAACCCAACAGTGTCATCTGGTTCAACAGTGACTGCCCTGTGTATGGTATTGCTTTTTATGCTGCATTCACTCTTGTTCCAGATGGCACTGATATGTTTACTGGTAGATATAGTCTACTGGCAAACCAACAGTGTCATCTGGTTCAACAGTGACTGCCCTGTGCATTGGTTATGCTACATTCACTCTTGTTCCAGATGGCACTGATGGGTTTACTGGTAGATATATTCTACCGGCAAACCCAACAGTGTCATCTGGTTCAATAGTGACTGCCCTGTGTATGGTATTGCTTATGCTGCATTCACTCTTCTTCCAGATGGCACTGATGGGTTTACTGGTAGATATATTCTACCCGCAAATCCAACAGTGTCATCTGGTTCAACAGTGACTGCCCTGTGTATGGTATCACTATGTTGTGTATTGTATAGCTTTGTTATGCTGCATTCACTCTTGTTCCAAATGGCACTGATGGGTTTACTGGTAGATATATTCTACCGGCAAACCCAACAGTGTCATCTGGTTCAACAGTGACTGCCCTGTGTATTGTATTGCTTTTTTATGCTGCATTGACTGTTTGCCATTTTCACTCATGTGTGTGTGATGAGACACATTTTGCCCTGAGTGCATTGTATAATATTTTTTTTTCCAACTGTGAATAAAGACCGCACACGACAGTTCGCAGTGGTTCAGCGGCAAGGACCAGAAGAAAATATTGCTACTATCGTGAGTTGGCGCTCCTGAGACCGGTCCTTGCCAGCAAAACGTAAGTTTTTTTTTTTATATAACCAGTGCTTTTCTATTCCACAGCTGATGCTTCTTGTAAATGCATTATAGTAATGTTTTTCTTTTCTTTTCACAGCACCTGAAGCAGCACCATGCAACCTGTCCCTGAAGCGGTCCTTCATCGGACGACCTTGGACCCGTCCCAGCCATCCGACAGCCTGGAAGCAACTTGCAGGTCAGCAGCACGGACAACTGGTGACCAGGAAGCTGGTCAATCAGGTGTTCCCCTGTCCCAGGTCTCTGCCACTGGTTATGCGGGCACTTCCCGCCAGCGGCAGAGGGCCTTGGACAGGAATGTCTTGCCTGAGTTCATGCACTTGAACGAGGCCTTTCATGCCAGTATGAAGTCGATGTCCGACATAGTGGAAAGCGGTTTTTCACTCATGGAATGCGGTTTTACCCACAGGGAAAACCGCTTCCACTCTGTCGACCAGAACCTTGATCGGCTGGAGGCCGACCTCAACAGACCAGCGCACCATTTTTTCAGTAAAATTGAACGGGGCATGGTGGAACACCTTAGTCCTGAGCAACAGCTGAGTGTGTTGCAGGCCAGCAACACTGCTTACTTGCAGGCTATGCAGCAGAATCGGTACGTGCAGCAGTCAGTGGTTGCATATCCAACTGTGCCACCACTGACTCGCCACACATCACTACCGACTTCTGCTGCATACCACTGCACGGCCACCAGCATTCCGAGTCACCACTACACCACCACAAGTCCGAGTACTGCTGGACACTCCACCGTCGCCACCACCATGGCAAGCGCTGCTCCTGTCTGGAGCACCACCACCACAGACACTGGTCCACGCTCTTGGACTACCGCCATCGCAGTACCTGCTTGGGCCGCCACCACCACCTATTCTCCTCCTAGGATCACAGCCACATCTCCATCTAGGAGTACCACCACAACTACACACCATTTTAGGAGCACAGCCACCACTTCTTCTAGGAGCACTGCCACCACTACGCACCATTTTCTTACCACAGCAATCACTTCTCCTTCTAGGAGCACTGCCACCACTCTGCACCATTTTTGGAGCACAGCCACCACTTCTCCTTCTAGGAGTACCGCCACCACTATCCACCATTTTAGGAGCACAGCCACCACTTCTCCTTCTAGGAGCACTGCCACCACTCCGCACCATTTTTGGAGGACAGCCACCACTTCTCCTTCTATGAGTACCGCCACCACTATCCACCATTTTAGGAGCACAGACACCACTTCTCCATCTAGGAGTACCGCCACCACTTTGCACCAGTTTAGGAGCACAGACACCACTTCTCCTCCTTGGACCACCATCACCACTTGTCCTCCTCAGAGCACCGCCACCACTTCTTCTCCTTCTCCGAGCACCGCCACCGCCACCACAGAGCATGAGACGGGTGACCCACATTCCGTGTTTTATGTTTCAAGGCTACGGTCCACCTGCTCAAGGCGGTCACACAGAAGTCGGTCCATGCAGGAGACTCCTGCCCCCAAGAAGAGAAAAACAAAGACTTTGTTTGTCCATCCCCTCTCTCCTCCTAATGTGTCTCAACCTGCCTCTGCCTCCATCCCTGATCTTCCTTCCCCCACTACTTTTGTTGTCCCTTCCCCTCGAACCCCTTCTTTGCTTTACAGCCGTTCCTCATCTCTGCACACCCCAGAGTATCCCAATCTCCCCCACAACGTCCTCAATAAAAATGTTTATTTTTTTTTTGGACAAAATAAATGTGCAATTCTGCTTTTAGTAAATACTGTTTGATTAATTTGTCTTTCGCCGCCTACACACACTGCACTGTACACTTTGCGTTTTTGACTACACATAACTCCAGGAATGACACATGTTTCTTGTGTCTTTCCTGGAGATATGTGTAGTCCAAAACACAAATATATGACTTGTATTTTCGCCACCAGTCTCTTCTGTCTGCTAATATTGCACAGACTGAATAGAGGATGGTGTTGAGTGCAAGGCATATCTATTTTACCTTGCCAGGTATCATAAAACGTTAAATGAGTATGGTGTGTTTTTACCATCATTTCACTTTGTGATACAAGGCCAGGGATTCTAGATATACCTTGTAATTAACCACATCCTCTATTCAGTGTGTGCTGAATAAACTGAGGAGATGATGGTGAAAATACACGCCATATCTACAATCCCCTGGCCTTGTATCATTACTATCACAGCTGGGAAGGTGAATACATGAGTTTTAACCTGCAGCGTCGCTTCAGTCTGCATATATTTCAAGCAGTGCTGCAGTTTATAACCCATATTTGTATTCACCTGCCCAGCCTTGTATCATTACTATCACAGCTGGGCAGGTGAATACACATGAGTTTTAACCTGCAGCGTCGCTTCAGTCTGCATATATTTCAAGCATACTGTAGCAATGATGCTGTTTATAACTCACATGTGTATTCACCTGCCCAGGTGTGATACATTATGAAGTGAGGATGCGTTATTTGGGATGTCTTCACTTCAGCATGACACCAGGCCTGGGGATTGTAGAAGATGTATAATCTTTACTATCTCTCCAGTCTGTGTTCAAAATCAAGCCACAGTGATGATACTACAAATAATATTTATAGTCACCTGGTCAGGTATATCAGGTATAATAAAGAGTGACGGATGCTAGTGCATCCACAAATCAGTATTTGTAACATCAGGCCAGGTGACACAAATATTAGTTGTTTTATCTCCACCGTCACTGCAAATGGAACCAAAACTGGAGAGATGATAAAGGTCATACAACTTGTGGATGTATAGTCACCTGGTCAGGGTTACTAGTAAATTCATGATGCACAAAAAACACAGCATCATGAATTCACTGGTAAACCTGGCCAGTTGATTATTGTAGTTGAGTGTAAAAACACAGACTGCACTCGGTACAGGTATAAAACAGGTATTTTACAGGTATTTTACAGGTATTTTACCATACCATATTTTAACATACAGACAAGAACACTTTTTTACACCGTTTGATTTTGCCATTCCACCCGTCCTACATCTGACATGAAGTAGGCCGCAAATTGGTCCCTCATTTGGCAGACTTCAACAGAAGACCTGAGAGGGTGCTGAGTGAACTCAGGCAATGGGTTAGGAGCTGCATCATCAAGTTCAAAGTTTGGGTGCTCTTTAGACATCACAAAATTATGCAGCACCATACAGGCCTTCACCACTTCATCCACTTTTTCCAGTTTCAGATGAATGGCTGTGCCCAGAATGCGCCATCTGGAAACAAGTATACCGAAGGCACACTCTACTGTTCTTCTGGCCCTGGTCAGCCTGTAATTAAATATTTTTTTGTTGTGGTCCAAGTCCCGTCTGGAGTAGGGTTTGAGCAGGTATTGGCACATCTGGAATGCTTCATCCCCAACCATGACAAATGGCTGTGGCAGACCTTCGGTGTGGGGAAGAGGCCGTGGCATGGGGAAATTGAACTGATTATCATACAATCTCCGGCCCATGTCTGAGTTCTTAAAAGCCTGTGAGTCATTTCCACGGCCAAATGCTCCAATGTCCACTGCAACAAACATACAGTCTGCATCCCCAATGGCCATAAGAACTGTAGAGAAGTACTTTTGTAGTTGTAGTACTCCGAGCCTGTTCTTTTGGGTTTGATGATCCGGATGTGTTTCCCATCAACTGCTCCTAAACAGTTTGAGAAATTGCAGGTTGTCCAGAATTTTTCAGCTATTTCTAGCCACTTTTCTGTGGTGGGCAGGGGCATAAATTCTGGACAGAGAACATTCCACAATGCCCGACAGGTGTCCACAACAATTCCTGACAAGGTGAAGATACCAATCCGGTACTGGAAGTGGAGTGAAGAGAGGTTCTCTCCAGTAGCCAGGAATCTGAGAAAGAAAAAATATATATATTATTATATATGTTTTTTTTAAAAACATTTAACTAAAGAAAAAAATAGTACATGGCATAAAAATAATTCTGCAGGTCTTTGTTTACTATATAGCAGAACAATAATTCTGGCAGCTTTGGAATAGTACATGGCAGAACAAATAAAATGATGCAGGCATTGATTTTGCCATATTTCGTACCGTAATGTCACCAGGAGTCTTTCCTCCGGAGGAATCGCCCGACGGAGCTGTGTGTCCTGCTTCCGGATGAATTGTTGGACACGACCAAGCAAATCCCTGAAGGTTTCTTGTGACATCCGGGTATAGTACGTAAATTTCTCAGGGTTTGCCTGCAACTCGCTATAGAGGGTGTGGTACACTCCACGGCTCTCCCGGAGTTCAACAATCGGATGTACCCACAAACGCCACCGCTGCTATCTTCGCTGTCTCTCTCTCTCCCTTTGTTCATGGCAAGCAACTGCATAAGCCTGAGCCATCGCAATGTCCAGATCCAAGTTGAAGTGGAAACTCTTCCAGCACAGATCCATCACAAAGGCAAATGCAAGCAAATGTGAAGAATGGCTGTAAACAGGCTCTGTATAAAGATTTCACATAAGACACGCCCACTGGTGTCCCATTGGTGGAGTCTGTTGCAAGAATTTTTCAAGGATTTTCCTCCTGTGAAATGCGCCGAAAAAAACGCAAACGCATGCAAAAACACTTGAAATCGCATACAATCGCATCCAAGCGCTGCGTTTTTTTGTCGTAATGTGCACGCTTATGCGACTAAATATCGCACAGTTTACAAGTGTTTGCACGCATTTTTTAATGCATTTTATGTGCGCTCTAAACGCATTGCAAAACAACGCAAGTGTAAAAGTAGCCTTAATTAGCACCAAAAATTGGAATCAAAATATTGATGAAAATTTAGCCAACATTATCAAATGCTATGTCATAAAAAGCCAAAAGAGCTAAATTAAATGATAATTGGAAAAATTAGGCAACATCCTGTGCTGCCTGGACATAGATGACAATGGATGGATGGAGTCGGAAACCTGGGAGAAAAGATATGCGGATATTTGTTATTATGTTGAGTCAGACCAGAAAGAAATCTTTGTGGTTTGTCCTGTCTTTTTGGTAACTTTGTAATGTGTTGACAGATAAACCCATGGCCAGACATACCGCATATGCAGCCTGTGTGGCTGCACTGGGGCCCAGAGGCTCCAGGGGGCCCTTGCAGGGAGGCTAATAATGAGGGCAGTCTGGCCTGTGTATCCGGCCCCGAGGCTCCGGGGGCCCCTTGTCATATTTCTCTCATGTGTGGTGGGCAGGAAGCGATTCCTGCAGCTCTGCTGCCTACAAGAGAAAATAGCAGCAAAGCTGCAGCGATCTGTCCTGCTTCCTGCCTGGTGCCCGCACTTCCTCTCAGACAGACAGCAGCGCCGCTGGGTGACATCATCATTCAGCGGCTAGCTGTGGCAGAGAGAGAAAGCATGGGTGCCGGTGATGCTGCTGGAGTGCCAGCAGTATGGACAGGTGAGAGGTGCTGTGTGTGTGTGTGCGTGTGTGTGTGTGTGTGTAGAGATGAGCGGTGGCGTGTGTGTGTGCGTGCATGTGTAGCGCTGCGGGGGAATGTGCAGATAGGTGAATGGTGCTGTGAGTCTGTGTGTGTAGGTGGAGGAGAGGGTAATGATGGGGAAAAGGCCATGATGGGGGTGATGGGGAGAAGGCAATGATGAAGGTTATGAGGAGAAGACCTTGATGGGGAGAAGGCAATGATGGAAGCGATGGAGAGGGCAATGATAGAAGTGATGGGTAGAAGGTAATGGGGAGAAGAAGGCAATGATGGGGAGAAGGCAATAATGGGGGTTATAGAGAGAAGGCAATGATGGGGGTGATGGGGAGAAGGCCATAATGGAGCTGATAGGGAGAAGGCAATGATGTGGTGATGGGGAGAAGGCATTGATGGGAGAAGGGATTGATGGAGGTGATGGGAGAAGGCACTGATGGAGGTGATGGGGAGAAGGAACTGATGGAGGTGATGGGGAGAAGGCATTGATGGAGGTGATGGGGAGAAGGAAATGATGGGGGGAAGGGGAGAAGGCCATGATGGGGGTGATGGGGAGAAGGCAATTATGGGGTGATGGAAAGGGCAATGATGGGGTGATTGGGAGAAGGCAATGATGGGAGAAGGCAATGATGGGGTGATTGGGATAGGACAATGATGGGGTGATGGGGAAGGGCAATGATGAGGATGATGGGGAGAAGGTCATGATGGGGATGATGAGTAGAAGGCAATGATGGGGCGATGGAGAAGGCAATGATGGGGAGAAGGCAATAATGGGGGTTATAGAGAGAAGGCAATGATGGGGGTGATGGGGAGAAGGCCATAATGGAGCTGATAGGGAGAAGGCAATGATGTGAGTGATGGGGAGAAGGCATTGATGGGTGAGAAGGCATTGATGGAGGTGATGGGGAGAAGGCAACTGATGGAGGTGATGGGGGATGAAGGAACTGATGGAGGTGATGGGGAAGAAGGCATTGATGGAGGTGATGGGGAGAAGGAAATGATGGGGGGTGAGAAGGGAGAAGGCCATGATGGGGGTGATGGGGAGAAGGCAATTATGGGGTGATGGAAAGGGCAATGATGGGGTGATTGGGAGAAGGCAATGATGGGAGAAGGCAATGATGGGGTGATGGGAAGGCAATGATGGGGGTGATGGGGAGAGGGCAATGATGGGATGATGGGGAGAAGGTCAATGATGGGGATGATGAGTAGAAGGCAATGATGGGGCGATGGAGAAGGCAATGATGGGGTAATGGGAGAAGGCAATGATGGGGTGATGGGGACAAGGCAATGATGGGTGATTGGGAGAAGGCAATGATGGGGAGGAAGGCAATGATGGAGGTGATGGGAATGACAATGATGGAGGTGATGGGGAGAGGCAATGATGGGGGTGATGGGGAGAAGGCAATGATGGAGGTGATGGTGGATATGACATGATGGGGTGATGGGGAGAGGGCAATGATGGGGGTGATGGGAGAAGGCAATGATGGAGGTGATGGGAAGAAGGCCAATGATGGGGGTGATGGGGAGAAGACCATGATGGGGATGATGGGGAGAAGGCAATGATGGTGATGGAGAGGACAATGATGGGGATGGTGGGGAGAGGAAATGATGGAAGTGGTGAAAAGGGCAATGATGGTGTGGGGAGATAGGCAATGATGGAGTAGTGGAAAAGACAATGATGGGAGTGATGGGGAAGGAGGCAGTGATGGGGAGTGGAGGAGAAGGCAATGATGGGGTGATGGAAAGGGCAATGATGGAGGTGGTGGGTAGAAGGCATTGATGGAAGTGATGGGGAGAAGGCAATGATGGAAGTGATTGGGAGAAGGCATTGATGGAGGTGATGGGGAGAGGGCAATGATGAGGTGATGGGGAGAAGGCCATGATGGGAGTGATGGAGAAGGCCATAATGGGGGTGTTGGGGAGAAGGCAATGATGGGGTGATGGAGAGGGGAATGATGGGGGTGATCGTCAGAAGGCAATGATGGGCAGAAGGCCATGATGGAGGTGATGGGAAGAAGGCCATGGGGGAGTGATGGGGAGAAGGCATAATGGAGGTGATGGGGAGAAGGCAATGATGGGGATGATGGAGAGGGCAATGATGGGTGTGAGTGCGAGAAGGCAATGATGGGGAGAAGGCAATGATGGGGGTGATGGGGATAGGACAATTATGGGAGTGATGGGGAGAGGGCAATGATGGGGGGTGATGGGAGAAGCATGATGGGTGATGGGAAGGCCATGATCAGGGTGATGGGGAGAAGGCAATGATGGGGTGATGGAGAAGGCAATAATGGGGTGATGGGATAAGGAAATGATGGGGTGATGGGAAGAAGAAGGCAATGATTGGGTGATTTGGGAGAAGGCAATGATGTGGAGAAGGCAATGATGGAGGTGATGGAGAGGGCAATGATGGGTGTGATTGCGAGAAGTCAATGATGGGGAGAAGGCAATGATGGGGTGATGGGAATATGACAATAATGGGGATGATGGTGGAGAGGAAATGATGGGGGTGATGGAGAGAAGGCATGATGGGGGTGATGGGGAGAAGGCAATGATGGGGTGATGGAGAAGGCCATGATGGGGGTGATGGGGAGAAGGCAATGATGAGGTAATGGAGAGGACAATTATGGGGATGGTGGGGGAGTAGGAAATGTTGGAAATGGTGAAAAGGGCAATGATGGGGTGAGGTGAAGGCAATGATTGTGGTAGTGGAAAAAACATAATGGGAGTGATGGGGAAGGAGGCAATGATGGGATGGTGGAGGAGAAGGCAATGATGGAGGTGGTGGAAAGGGAATGATGGAGGTGGTGAAGGCAATGATGGGGTGGTGGGGAAAAAGCAATGATGATGGAGGTGGTGGGGGAGAATGCAATGATGGAGGTGGTGTAATGGGCAAAGATGGGAGTGGTGGGGAGAGACAATGATGAGGGTGTTGGGGAGGAGGAAATGATGGAGGTGGTGGAATGTGCAATGATGGGGTGCCACGGGGAGAAAGAATGATAGTGGTGGGGGAGAAGGCAATGATGGAGGTGGTAAAGAGGGCAATGATGGGGTGGGGGAGAGGACAATAATGGGATGTGGGGTGAGGAGGACAATGAGGGGTGTGGGGGATTGGGATGGGAGGAAGGGGGACTTAAAATGGACTTAGGAACAGGGGGAGGTGGAGGAAGACATTATTATCGCTTATTATGTCTAACCCAGTCTCTTAGTATATAGTGTACTCACTAATTCTGTATAAGACCATCCTTAGTTACATAGTTTCCTCTTTTATTATGTATAACACCCACCGTCCCTTATTACGTACAATCCTCTCTAGTTATAAATGGTGCCGTCCCTTATTATATAGCTTCCTCTGCTGATATGTACAGTGCTGTCTCTTACATAGTGTATTCTTGTTAATTTTGTTATTAACAGCGCCCTCTTTTATTACATAGTCCCCTCTATTTTTAGATATAAAATGACTGCTGATGGAGGAGCCGGTGATCAAACTACCAGTCCATCAGCTCCTACATTAGAAAATAAGCTTTCCCATGCTCCATCAGCCATCATTGCATTATACAGCTAACAAGAAAGGACGGTATGTAATAAAAAACAGGGCTCTATATAATCCAATATGTAAGGGACGGTACTGTACATAACAAGAGAGGGCACTGTATAATAGGGGACTGCAATATACATAATAAAGGAGACTATGTAATATATATACATGCATGTGTCTGTGGCTATATATATATATATATATATATGTATATATATATATATATATGTAGCTTTGTCACCATAAAAGGAAGGGGGCCCAGACACATTTCTTGCACAGGGGCCCCAAGCTGTCAGTGTCGCCCCTGGATAAGCCACATATCATTTCACCCGGGTCTCCGATTCCATCCATCCATCCATGGTTATTTATGTCCAGGCAGCACAGGATGTAATCCTTGTAGGTCTGCAGCAGTCTGTTTTCAAATGCATTATGGTTTTGCCATACAACTTCACCAGGTGAGCAAATCTCCTGTTCATTTGGCATTTTTTTACTCAGATAAGACTCTTTTGCTCTATTGCAGGGGTCTCAAACTCATGGCCCGCGGGCCAACTGCGACCCTCGGGACACTAGTTTGCGGCCCTCACCTCATGGGCCCTCGGTACAGTATTTTGCGGCCCTCGGCTGGGATCTCACATGCGAGAAACACCGCATGTGAAATCCCAGTCTCTCGTAGTACCGCTCATTAAGGTCATGAATATGGACGCCACTACACTCTCATAGGTGTGGTGCCCATATTCATGAGCTTAATGAGCGGTACCACAGAAAGATGTCAGCGCGGGCGCCGGGCATACTCACCTCATCTCCTGCTGCTGCCGCCGCCCGTGCTTCCTGTCTCTGACAGAGAGCAGCGCCGCTGGATGATGTCATCATTCAGCGGCCTGCTCTGTCAGAGCAAGGGAGCGCGGGCGCTGGTGATGCTGTGGACAGGTGAGAGGTGTGTGTGTGTGGACAGGTGAGAGGTGGTGTGTGTGTGGACAGGTGAGAGGTGTGTGTATGTTTGTGTGTTTGTGTGTGGACAGGTGAGAGGTGGTGTGTGTGTGTACAGATGAGAGGTGGTGTGTGTGTGCAGGAGAGTGATGGGGAAAAACAGTGATGGAAGAAAAGCAGTGATGGGGAAAAGCAATGGGGAAAATCAATGATGGGAGTGATGGGCAAAATCAATGATGGAAGTGATGGGCAAAAACAATGATGGGAGTGATGGGCAAAAGCAATGATGGGAGTGATGGGAAAAAGCAATGATGGAAGTGATGGGGTAAAAGCAATGATAGGAGTGATGGGGAAAAGCAATGGGGAAAAACAATGATGGGAGTGATGGGCAAAAGCAATGATGGGAGAGTGATGGGGAAAAGCAATGATGGGAATGATGGGGAAAAGCAATGATGAGAGTGATGGGGAAAAGCAATGGGTAAAAAACAATGATGGGAGTGATGGGGAAAAACAATGATGGGAGTGATGGGGAAAAGCAATGGGGAAAAACAATGATGGGAGTGATGGGCAAAAGCAATGATGGGAGTGATGGTGAAAAGCAATGGGTAAAAACAATGATGCGAGTAATGGGGGAAAAGCAATGATGGGACTGATGGGGAAAAGCAATGGGTAAAAACAATGATGGGAGTGATGGACAAAAGCAATGATGGGAGTGATGGGGAAAAGCAATGGGGAAAAACAATGATGGGAGTGATGGGCAAAAGCAATGATGGAAGTGATGGGGAAAAGCAATGATGGGAGTGATAGGGAAAAGCAATGGGGAAAAACAATGATGGGAGTGATGGGGAAAAACAATGATGGGAGTGATGGGCAAAAGCAATGATTGGAGTGATGGGGAAAAGCAATGGGGAAAAACAATGATGGGAGTGATGGGCAAAAGCAATGATGCGAGTGATGGGGAAAAGCAATGATGGGAGTGATGGGGAAAAGCAATGGGGAAAAAAATGATGGGAGTGATGGGCAAAAGCAATGATTGGAGTGATGGGGAAAAGCAATGGGGAAAAACAATGATGGAGTGATGGGCAAAAGCAATGATGCAAGTGATGAGCAAAAGCAATGATGGGAGTGATGGGGAAAAGCAATGGGGAAAAACAATGATGGGAGTGATGGGCAAAAGCAATGATGCGAGTGATGGGAAAAGCAATGATGGGATTGATGGGGAAAAGCAATGGGGAAAAACAATGATGGGAGTGATGGGCAAAAGCAATGATGGAAGTGATGGGGAAAAGCAATGATGGGAGTGATGGGGAAAAGCAATGTGGAAAAACAATGATGGGAGTGATGGGGAAAAAAATGATGGGAGTGATGGGCAAAAGCAATGATTGGAGTGATGGGGAAAAGCAATGGGGAAAAACAATGATGGAGTGATGGGCAAAAGCAATGATGCAAGTGATGGGGGAAAAGCAATGATGGGAGTGATGGGGAAAAGCAATGGGGAAAAACAATGATGAGAGTGATGGGCAAAAGCAATGATGGGAGTGATGGGGAAAAACAATGATGGAGTGATGGGGAAAAGCAATGGATAAAAACAATGATGGGAGTGATGGGCAAAAGTAATGATGGGAGTGATGGTGAAAGCAATGATGGGAGTGATGAGGGAAAAGCAATGATGGGGAAAAAGCAATGATGGGAGTGATGGGGAAAAAGCAATGATGGGAGTGATGGGGTAAAAGCAATAATGGGGGTGATGGGGAAAAAGCAATGATGGGAGTGATGGGGGAAAAGCAATGATAGGGAAAAAGCAATTATGGGAGTGATGGAGAAAACAACGATGGGGTGATGGGGAAAAAGTAATGGGGGAGAATGAGTGCTGGGGAGAATGAGTGCTGGGGAGAATGAGCGCTGGGGGGAATGACTTCTTGCTGTTAACCAATTAATGTTTACTTGTCCACCACACTGCAGTGTCAAAAGAGGAAGACAGTAAGACAGGCAGCAACATTGCATCAGAGAGTTCTTGACCTTGAAACAGAAAATCCTCAGATCCTGGTATTGTAACATAATATTAAGAATAATATTTATTCATTGATATTGCGCTATTAACTCCACAGCACTATACATACATCATCAACACTGTCCCCATTGGGACATTTGATAACATTGGAATGTTTTTGTAAGAGCTTTTCTTGTGGAAAACCTGATGCGGCCCAGCCTCACCCAGATTCTACCTCCAGCGGCCCCGGGTAAATTGAGTTTGAGACCCCTGCTCTATTGTATTTCCAGCCCATCTCCATTGAGTCAGAGTGGATTATGTTTTTCTAGCACGTCAGCTTCTTAAATATATTTCAGTGAAATTCCCACTCTTCTATGTCTTTTGAAATCCAAATATGAAAGTATGTCTCGAGATCTCGAGGAAATCAATACAGCACAGCCTTGTATGGTGTAGTAGATGAGACATCTGTTTTATTAGCATATGAAGGCACTTAAATAGTGTCACAGACAAAGGAAAGTTCCCTCCGAAATATGTAGCTCATTGGAACTTTAGGGATGTGAGTAGAAATGTAAAACTTCCCCACCCTGCAGTGTTATTTGATCACCATCACATAATCACCTTGTTATAAGACAAGATGCATACCACAGACACCAAATGGAGTTTGTTCTGTCATGTCACAATGCAAGATCGTTCAGTACAAATGTAGATGGGTTACGGGGGTTTTCTAAGACTGACATTTTGTCAGCTACTTATATACTTATCTAGGACTAGATGGTGGCCCAATTCTAATGCATCGGGTATTCTAGAATATGTATGCGGCTGACCGTGCGTCCTAAGCAGTGAAGCAGTGTTTTAAATGGGTTGTGCACTACTTTAAATTAACGTTACCATGTATCTCTCCAGGGTACCGAATGAATTTTGTTATGACGTCACGTTGTGAATAGTGCTTGTGACAACATCGCAGACGGCACAGCTAGCACGTAATTTTCCCAGCTGCAGCTGGCTGTTGTTTCCGCTGACATGACGACTATTTGCTGCTGCAGCCAGAGGTATTTTGTTTCGTGTACCACAGTGAATGACGGCTTGGGGTGTGGCGCCCAAATCGGTGATTGGTCGCGGGCAGCGTCCGCGACCAATCAACACAGCACTGTTTTACGTTTGCGGTAAGATCAGTGATTGGTCGCGGCCGCAATTTAAATGTGGCGCTCAAATCGGTGATTGGTCGCGGGCAGCGTCCGTGACCAATCAACACAGCGGTGTTTAAGTTTAGTGGCAAGATCGTTGATTGGTCGCGCTGAAAGACCGCGACCAATCATCGAATTGTATTGTGAGGACCGGAGAGCGCCGCTGCCTATGCGGCTACTTCCGCTGCGAGAACCCGGGACATGAGCGGGCGCTCACAGCAGAAGTATCCCGACCCGCAGCGCCGCTCCCGGTCCTCTCTTGACATCCTAGCCGCATGGATGTCAGCGCCGCTACCTGTGCGGGTACTTCCGCTGCGAGAACCCGGGACATGAGCGGGCATTCACAGCAGAAGTATCCCGGTCCTCCCTTCCGCATGGAGGTCAGCGGTGCCGTCGGTCGAGGTCCTTCTGCTGCTAGCGGCCGGGAGATGAGCGCCTCGCGCCGGTCATCTCCCCGCTGCCTCACCGCTGACCTCCGTCCCGCAGATGAGCCGCTAACGGCCACCATTTTTTTGTGAAATCCCGCGGCGCTGATTGGCCGCTGCCGGATAAGACAATTATATAGTAGATGTTACCTGTGTATTAGATGTTACCTGTGTATTACCTCATATTACTGTGTATTATCTCATGTTACTGTATATTACCTCATTTTACTGTGTATTACCTCATGTCACCTGTGTATTACCTCATGTCACTGTGTATTACCCGTGTTCAGTAAACATGACAGAAGTACATCAGACACTGTGACTGACAAAACTGTTCAGTACATCATGGGCAGTTGGTGAGTCACATGACCACATGGGCGGAGTTTGCCCTGCGTCGCTGATGTTACTGTGTATTACCTCATGACACTGTGTATTACCTCATATTACTGTGTATTACCTCATATAACTGTGTATTAAATCTTGTTACTGTGCATTACCTCATACTACTGTGTATTACCTCATGTCACCTGTGTATTACCTCATGTCACTGTGTATTACCCGTGTTCAGTAAACATGACAGAAGTACATCAGACACTGTAACTGACAAAACATGTTCAGTACATCATGGGCAGTTGGTGAGTCACATGACCACATGGGCGGAGTTTGCCCTGCGTCGCTGATGTTACTGTGTATTACCTCATGACACTGTGTATTACCTCATATTACTGTGTATTACCTCATATAACTGTGTATTAAATCTTGTTACTGTGCATTACCTCATACTACTGTGTATTACCTCATGTCACCTGTGTATTACCTCATGTCACTGTGTATTACCCGTGTTCAGTAAACATGACAGAAGTACATCAGACACTGTAACTGACAAAACATGTTCAGTACATCATGGGCAGTTGGTGAGTCACATGACCACATGGGCGGAGTTTGCCCTGCGTCGCTGATGTTACTGTGTATTACCTCATGATACTGTGTATTACCTCATATTACTGTGTATTACTGTGTCGACCCGCCACCACAATTGTGGATTACCAGGGCAATGGGGTACTCAGAGCCGAGCCCATGGAAGTCTATGGGGATTGTCACAGGTAGCGGTGGCTCGGTCTGTGGCCCTGGCGGTCTGGCGTATGTTGGGGGAATATTTACAGGGGATAGATTTATATACAGTTTGTGACGCCACCTGTAGTATTCTGGTAATTTGTACCAGCGCTGCTGTAGATCTCTGAGGGGATGGTGAGGCAGCTAGATGTCGGGTCCCCTACAGGTGGGACTCTTCCCTCAGGCCGGTAGTTAGGTAGGGATTGTGCAGGCATGCAATAAATAACTCAGTCTCACACGGTCAGCGTCTTTCCATACCTTTACTTGTAAGATGTTCAGGCAGGTCCCAGGGAGGCTGATCCAAGGAGAGTGTATTTTGAGACAGCAGCTGGACAAGTTAGGGGCCTCCTTTACTTTCACAACACGATGAGTACAACCAGCCTGAAGCGTAGTTCCCTCAATAACTCCAGCTAATCTATAGCTGTACTGCCCAGTCAGTTTTGTGGTAGGAGCCTTCCTGCGAGAGAGCTGAATTCCTATCTTGCTGATCAGGCTCAAAGTCTTCACTCCCCCTGACCCCAGTTACGTACTGACTATATGGGGCTGTTTGCCGCGACCTAAGGTCCGGTAAATCCCTGGTTTTCTTACCACTATGCTTGAAGCTAATAGTGATCCTTCGGTCCCCAGTGACCGGTTGCAATGTGCAGGACTTCTTCAATCCAAAAGCACTATTCCAATAAACTTTCCACTGTGCCTTTCGCCTTGTCCTCGCTGGTAGCATAAGCACTCACACTTGCATAAAGTCGGGTAGTTACTTCCTTCATTCACTTCCTTCAAAGTTAGTTACAGATTCTCAGTTATCACTAGGCAGGAGCACGTCTCTGAACCTTTCACTGTCCTTTAGACAGGTGACTGAAGTCTTTCTGCACTAAGCTTCTTCTTTCTTTCAATGTATTCTGATGAGGTACAGCTCTGACTAGGCTAAGGTGAATTAGACCACCTGTACCAGCCTCCACTTTCTGAACTGTTGATGAGCTGGCTGGACTGCTTCCTCCCTCCAGCTAAACTCCTGACGTCTGCTCTGTCCCAAGACAGGAACTGAACTCTCCCTCTAAAATCACTCAACAAACATACACCTTGACCACTCCCTAAAAAGTAAACTACACTACCCTAAGGGTGTGTCTAGTGTATGTTGAGTGAATGGGTATTTAGCATTAAACTGCTGTCTCGCCACACACTCTCCAGGGTACTGCGTGTGCCTAACACCAGGGCTACACATTCCCCATGGTAAAAGACAGCACTCCCGGGCTGTAAAATACAAAAGAGACATTTTGTTTATGCATGAAAACATCAACAATAACATTAATTCGTCCCATCCGGGAGGTGAGGATGTCTTGAACGTTGCAAACATTAACATTATATATAGAAATACAAAAGTATTAAATAGCATTCAATAAATATACAGTATTCTTGTGAAGGACCCGCACCAAACCTTCAACGTAGGTCCTGGGTGGGCTGCAGGACATCCGAATGCAGACCTCACTCAGTGCCACACCACACGGGTTTTTGTATTCAGAGGTAGTTGTACTGGTTTTATGTAAAACCAAGATAAAGCACCGAAGCGCAACTATATACAAATAAGTTCTGGGCTGGCACAGTCCTCAACCTCAAAGTCCATTGTAAAACAAAGACACAAATATAATATCACATTATAATACTAAAGTGCAAACTTTTTCTCTGTTTACCCCAGCCGGGCATTCTACGGTTAGAAATATATATATGCATTATATACGCTATACTCTTCAA
The DNA here is from genome assembly GCA_033576555.1 of Oophaga sylvatica. Taxonomy (NCBI): domain Eukaryota; kingdom Metazoa; phylum Chordata; class Amphibia; order Anura; family Dendrobatidae; genus Oophaga; species Oophaga sylvatica. Next base: position 369,721,732 of record JARQOD010000003.1, read on the forward strand.
CTTGTGCAAAAATTTGTAAAACATTCTCAAACTTTCTACAATATTACTTATGGTAGACCCTATATGGATCTCACCGATTCTTCTTTACTATTTATTCATTTACTTCAAATACACTTTCCACCCGGGGCTGGAACAATGCGGTGTTCGCACAGGACCGTTCCTATTCCTGGGCCCAGTGCCCAGCACCAAGATCATCGACTCCACCATCGGGGTCTGTGTGGCTGGTGTGGCACTGGGCTGGTGGGGACGTCGGGGGTTCCAGCAGGGTGTCATCATCGCTGGTTACTAGAGTTGAGCGATACTTTCCGATATCCTAAAGTATCGGAATCGGAATGGTATCGCCGATATCACTAAAATATCGGCGATACCCGATACCGATACCGGAAGTCCCATGTAAGTCTATGGGAACAAAATATCGCAACTAAAAAAAACTCATTCTTTCCTTGTAAACACTAAATATACACACATAGAATACATATATATATATATACATGTCATTGTGACATATATATATATACATATATGTATAGTTTATACACTTCTACATAGTAAAATATCCTCTCATTCAATTGCCGGGTAAAGCCGGCTTCAGTGAAAAGACAGAAGCACCCGACATGAAATGATACTTGGTGTACATAGGGTTAACCATGTCTTTTCATGTCGTTTGCTATCTGATTTGCACAAACAATTAAATCAGACTATGTGTGCAAAATTTCACACCTGTAGGGGTTAATTAAAGGTGTAAATTCGTTGTAAAAAAAACGGACTTTTTTTGCTACGAATTTACACCTTTAATTAACCCCTACAGGTGTGAAATTTTGCACACATAGTCTGATTTAATTGTTTGTGCAAATTAGGCTGGAGTCACACACAACCACAAAAAATCGGTCCGTTTTAGACGGTCGACAATCGGATCAAAATAAAAACATCACACATCCTTCTGGCATCCGATTTTCCTTCAAAGATGCGATTTAATCGCATGTGTGTGTACCTTGTAACATCCGATTTTCATCCGACTTGCGAGATTTTCTCGCAGGCTTGCAAAACTGACATATAATGGATCCAAAAGAATAGTATTTAAATGCCAAAAGAAAGAATAGATATATACACATATATTAATATATATATATATATATATATATATGTCATTGTGACATATATATATATACATATATTTATAGTTCTTACACTTCTACATACTGTTATAGCCGCTAATTCAATTGCCGGCTTCAGTGAAATCACAGAAGCCGACATGAAATGATACATTGTTTCCACACATTTAACCATGTAATTTCATGTATTTTTATATATGTTTGAAACATACAATTACATGAGTATATGTGTGCTAAATTTCAGACATGTAGGGGTTAATTAAAGGTGTAAATTCGTTGTAAAAAAAACGGACTTTTTTTGCTACGAATTTACACCTTTAATTAACCCCTACAGGTGTGAAATTTTGCACACATAGTCTGATTTAATTGTTTGTGCAAATTAGGCTGGAGTCACACACAACCACAAAAAATCGGTCCGTTTTAGACGGTCAACAATCGGATCAAAATAAAAACATCACACATCCTTCTGGCATCCGATTTTCCTTCAAAGATGCGATTTAATCGCATGTGTGTGTACCTTGTAACATCCGATTTTCATCCGACTTGCGAGATTTTCTCGCAGGCTTGCAAAACTGACATATAATGGATCCAAAAGAATAGTATTTAAATGCCAAAAGAAAGAATAGATATATACACATAGAGCACATATATATATATATTGTCATTGTGACATATATATATACATATATTTATAATTCTTACACTTCTACATACTGTTATAGCCGCTAATTCAATTGCCGGCTTCAGTGAAATCACAGAAGCCGACATGAAATGATACATTGTTTCCACACATTTAACCATGTAATTTCATGTATTTTTATATATGTTTGAAACATACAATTACATGAGTATATGTGTGCTAAATTTCAGACATGTAGGGGTTAATTAAAGGTGTAAATTCGTTAAAAAAAAAATGCGTGGGCTCCCGCTGTATTTTCTCCACCAGACAGACAAAGCAAGCGAGTGGGGGCAGATAATAATAGCCTAGGGAGGGTACATTTTTTTTGTGCCCCCCCTGGCTACTAACATCTGCCCCCAGACACCCCAGAAAGGGCAAATCTATAATTAGATTCGCCCTTTTGGCACTTTGCCCGTCTATTCCCATTGCCCTGTAGCGGTGGCGAATGGGTTAATAAGGGGTTAAAATGACCTTGCAATTGAAAGGTCACTTTAAGCCAGGTTAATAATTGATAGCTGTCAATTAGGCAACTATCAATTATTAATCCTATTGTATGAAAGAAAAATCAAACACACACACTTTATAAAAAAATAAGTTTAATTAAATAATCACACAGTTTTTGACCATATTTTATTTTCCTGCTAAAACCATTTCCTGTAATAAAAATAAAATAAAAAAGCAAAATTATACTTACCAATCCGATGTACAGTCAGGTCCCACGGTGTAATCCATCAGAAAGGGTTAACAGGTTACAGGTCGCAGAGAGCTAATAATGCTGTCTCAGACCTGTATTCCCCTGAATGAATAACTTCCTCTCCCAGCGAAAGTAGAGGAATAGATTCATGAATGGAGCTTAATTGATTTATTGCCAATTTAACTGTAGTGACCTGACCTAAAGGGAAAGTGGACACAATCAATTAAGCTTCATTCATGAAACACATCCTCTCCTGTCGCCAGGAGAGGAACTTATTCATTCATGAGCTTTGAGCTGAGCATGCAGGATTACTTGCACTGCTTGGCTCAAAGCTAGTTAACCCTTTGTGAAGGATTACAGCGTGGGACGTGACAGATCGGCGGAATAGGTAAGAATAATGTTGTTTTATTTCTTTTTCTTTATTTTTAGGAGATCAATGGCTTCGCACGGATTTAGTGTAAAATAAAATATGGTCAAAAAAATGTGTTTTTATTTCATTAAAATTATTTATTCTTAAAGTGTGTGTGTTTTTTTATTTACTTCAATAGGATTAATAATTGATAGTTGTCTAATTGACAGCTATCAATCATTAACCTGCCTTAAGGTCACCTTTCAATTGCAAGGTGACAGTAAGGTGAGATTAACCCATTCGCCACCGCTACAGGGCAATGGGAATAGACGGGCAAAGTGCCAGAAAGGGCGAATCTAATTATAGATTTGCCCTTTCTGGGGTGTCTGGGGGCAGATGTTAGTAGCCAGGGGGGGCACAAAAAAATGCACCCTCCCTGGGCTATTATTATCTGCCCCCACTCGCTTGCTTTGTCTGTCTGGTGGAGAAAATACAGCGGGAGCCCACGCATTTTTTTTCAACGAAATTACACCTTTAATTAACCCCTACATGTCTGAAATTTTGCACAAGTACACTCATGTAATTGTATGTTTCAAACATATATAAAAATACATGAAATTACATGGTTAAATGTGTGGAAACAATGTATCATTTCATGTCGGCTTCTGTGATTTCACAAAACCCGGCAATTGAATTAGCGGCTATTACAGTATGTAGAAGTCTAGGAACTATAAATATATGTATATATACATGTCACAATGACATGTATATATATATGTATGTGTTCTATGTGTATATATCTATTCTTTCTAGTCTTTATTAAAGCTGTCAGTGTGATTTTACAGTATAGGCGGGGATGAATTGCCGGCTTTTCTAAAGGACACCGATGCGATTTCATCGCAAGTCACACAGTGTGGTCCGTTTGTAATCAGATTTTTCATCGCGTCCCATAGACTTGCATTGGCGATTGTCGACCGACAATCGGTGACAATCGCAGCATGCTGCGATTGTACACGGACGTTTAAAACGGACCACAAAAAATCTGATACTGGGAGCTGCTCCATAGATTAACATAGGTCCGACTGCAATGCGATATTTCATCGCATTGCAGTCGTCCGATTTTGTCGCCAGTGTGACTCCGGCCTTAGATAGCAAAGGACATGAAAAGACATGGTTAACCCTATGTACACCAAGTGTCATTTCATGTCACCCGACATGAAATGACACTTGGTGTACATAGGGTTAACCATGTCTTTTCATGTCCTTTGCTATCTAATTTGCACAAACAATTAAATCAGACTATGTGTGCAAAATTTCACACCTGTAGGGGTTAATTAAAGGTGTAAATTCGTTGTAAAAAAAAACCGACTTTTTTGCTACGAATTTACACCTTTAATTAACCCCTACAGGTGTGAAATTTTGCACACATAGTCTGATTTAATTGTTTGTGCAAATTAGATAGCAAAGGACATGAAAAGACATGGTTAACCCTATGTACACCAAGTGTCATTTCATGTCGGGTTCTGCATTTTCACAAAAGCCGGCAATTGAATTAGCGGCTATTATACTATGTAGAAGTGTATGAACTACAAATATAAATATATATATATATGTGTCACAAATTCAATGACATGTATATATATATATATGAGGTGTAAAATTGCTGAAAAAAAATGCGTGGGCTCCCGCCCTATTTTCGCAACCAGACAGACAAAGCCAGTGAGTGGGGGCAGATAATAATAGCCCAGAGAGGGACCATTATTTTTGCCCCCCCCGGCTACTAACATCTGCCCCCAGACACCCCAGGAAAGACAAATCTATAATTAGATTCGCCCTTTCTGGCACTTTGCCCGTCTATTCCCATTGCCCTGTAGCGGTGGCGAATGGGTTAATATGGGGTTAAAGCCACCTTGCTATTGAAAGGTGACCTTAAGCCAGGTTAATAATTGAGAGCTGTCAATTAGACAACTATCAATTATTAATCCTATTGCATGAAATAAAAATAAAACACACACACTTTAATTAAAAATCATTTTAATGAAATAAAGACACATGTTTTTGACCATCTTTTATTTTACTGCAAAAACCATTTCCTGTAATAAAAATAAAATAAAAAAGCAAAATTATTCTTACCTATCCCATGCACAGTCAGGTCCCACGGTGTAATCCTTCAGAAAGGGTTAATGTTTACTGCAGGGACCGCAGCTAATGCTGCAGCCTCACAGTAAACCCCAAATGAATGAGTTCCTCTCCTGCCTGACAGGAGAGTAAAGGCTGGGTGTCACATAACGATACACCAGCGATCCCGACAACGATATGCACTTGTCAGGATCGCTGGTGTATCGCTACATGATCGCTGCTGAGCTGCCAAACAGGCAGCGATCTGGGACAGCGACACTGCGGGTAACATCGCTTAAGGGCCCGTCTCACATAGCGATATCGCTACCGAGATCGCTGCTGAGTCACTAGTTTTGTGACGCAGCAGCGAGCTCACCAGCGATATCGCTGTGTGTGACATTCAGCGACGATCAGCCCCCTGCCGGGTATCGCTGATCGTCGCAGAAATGTCAGGACCTTTTTTTGATCGCTGGTTTCCCTCTGACAGGCACGCATCGCTGCGTGTGACAGGCGGGAGACCAGCGATCCGCTGGTAACCAAGGTACACAGCGGGTTTCCAGGCACCGCGCAGCGCTTGGAAACCCGCTGTGTACCTTGGATACCAGCTCCCTGCATCAGGGCGCTGGTATCCAAGGTACACAGCGGGTTTCTAGGCACAGCCCCGCGCCTGGAAACCCGCTGTGTACCTTGGTTACCAGCGGATCGCTGGTCTCCGCCCTGTCACACGCAGCGATGTGTGCCTGTCAGCGGGAAACCAGCGATCAAAGGTCCTGACATTTCAGCGACGATCAGCGATACCCGGCAGGGGGGCTGATCGTCGCTGAATGTCACACACAGCGATATCGCTGGTGAGCTTGCTGCTGCGTCACAAAACTAGTGACTCAGCAGCGATCTCGGTAGCGATATCGCTATGTGAGACGGGCCCTTAAGTGGAAAGCTTAATTGATTGCTTTCCACTTTCACTTCAGGTCAGCCAGGGACACAATCAGTGACGTCAGAGGGAACTGATTAACAAAAATAGGGGTTCCCTTCGAAAAAAAAATGGCGTGGGGTCCCCCCTATTTTTGTTAACCAGCCAGATGAAGCAGACCGCTGAGGCCTGGATTTTCAGGCTGTTAAGGAGCCAAGATACATGGACCTTGCCAGCCTGATAATACCAGGCCACAGCAGTCTGTATATCTTGGCTGATTAACAAAAATAGGGGATCCCCTCGAAAAAAATTGGCGTGGGGTCCCCCCTATTTTTGTTAACCAGCCAGATGAAGAAAACCGCTGAGGCCTGGATTTTCAGGCTGTTAAGGAGTCAAGATCCATGGACCTTGCCAGCCTGATAATACCAGGCCACAGCAGTCTGCATATCTTGGCTGATTAACAAAAATAGGGGATCCCCTCGAAAAAAATTGGCGTGGGGTCCCCCCTATTTTTGTTAACCAGCCAGATGAAGCAGACCGCTGAGGCCTGGATTTTCAGGCTGTTAAGGAGCCAAGATCCATGGACCTTGCCAGCCTGATAATACCAGGCCACAGCAGTCTGCATATCTTGGCTGATTAACAAAAATAGGGGATCCCCTTGAAAAAAATTGGCGTGGGGTCCCCCCTATTTTTGTTAACCAGCCAGATGAAGCAGACCGCTGAGGCCTGGTTTTTCAGGCTGGTAAGGATCCAATATCCATGGACCTTGCAAGCCTGATAATACCAGGCCACAGCAGTCTGCTTAGCTTGGCTGGTTAACAAAAATAGGGGATCCCCTCGAAAAAAAAACGGCGTGGGGATCCCCCCTATTTTTGTTAACCAGCCAAGTAAAATGCAGACTGCTGCGGCCTGGTATTAAAAGACTGTCAAGGCCCATGGATTTTGGCCCTCAACAGCCTGATAATACCAGGCTACAGCAGCCCCACATTTGGCGCATCAAAAGATGTGCCAATTGTGGCACTTTACCCGGCTCTTCCCACTTGCCCTGTAGCGGTGGCAAGCGGGGTAATAAGGGGTTATTGTCACCGTTGATTGCATGGTGACAATAAGCCCGGTTAATAATGGATAGGCGTCAATAAGACACCGATCCATTATTAATCCGAAAGTTATTAAATGTATAAAAAAAAGACACAGCAAGAAAAAAGTCTTTTAATGAAATAAAAGAGACAACACAGTTTTCATTTCTTTTATTACTCTCTCATTCCTGCGACGCCATCGATCTCCTGTAAAAAAAGAAAAAAAACAAACCAACAGTATACCACCTGTCCGACGCAGTCCATAACGATAGTCCCACGACGATCCAGCTCTGCTACATCGCAATGACAGGCAGAACCTGTCATTGCAACGCAGCACAGCTGATTACCTGCTTCCCCGGCGGTGACGTCATCGGACTGACTGCTTTACGGCCGGGATTACCCAGCAGTCACTGCAGTTATCGCGAGAAACTGCATGTGACCGCCGGGGAAAGAAGATGGCGGCCATGAAGCAGTGCAGGACGTGACCGCCGGAGATCTTCTGCCGGGTAAGTGCCGCTGACTCTGACAGACCCGACCGACGGACACTGACAGTGACAGTGACAATCCCGATTCCGGTATCCGATAAGACGAAAATATCGGAACTCGGAATCGGAATTCCGATACAGCTAATATCGGCCGATACCCGATATTTGCAGTATCGGAATGCTCAACACTACTGGTTACCTGCAGGGCCGGTTCACTCCGGTCCTCTAGGCCGCAGGGCCCGTCCTCCTCTGGGGACGCTGCTGCAGCATAAGATACTGGGCAAAAAGCAGGCTTTTGTAGTGGCTCAATTGAGATCGCATCAGACTTTTGCGATGCAGAAATGGTCGCACAATGCTGGTATGATGCAGAGCAGGAAGCAGGTGTGCGCAATGGCTCAGTTGGGAACGCACTAACCTGCTGCTGTCGCTGCTCCATCACAGACGGCTGGGTTTCCTCCGGTGTCCCTATCGGGGATAGATCATCTGCTGCGGCCTCCTGGCCGGGCGGGCGTTCCGGAACTGGCGGTACCTCCTCAACCTCCTTCGCCTCCACCGCTTCACCGGTGGGATCAGGATCGGTACTTTCGGGGGCAGCCTCCGGTTGCTCCTTCGCCTTGGGCAGCAGAATCTTCGGTAACTCGAATCGTGGGGGGTCGTTGAGGGAGAGATCACCGCGTCCCACAGCCTCCGCTGCTCCAGGGTACGCCGGCGTCTCTCGATCTCTTCAAATCCAGGTTGGTGCTGGACCATCTTCTTCAGGCGTGCATTTTCTTCTTTTGTTTCTAGCACGCCTGCTGCAGGTGCAGGAGCACGGATAACTCCGGTGCTGGTGGCAGCTTGGCTGGGGCACGGGGCCTGCCTTCCTCCGCTTCCCTGCTCGGCTGCACACGTCCTGCCTCCATGATGTTCCAGAAGATTCTCTCTTCTTTCTCCAGAGACATCCGGTCTCTTCCGTGGAGGCTGGGTTTGCGTCTCCTCCTCCTCGCAGGGAAGGTGAAGAGGAGGCGGACCTCCTTTGCCGTAGGGCAGGATCGCATGTTGTAATAGCACTTTGAGAGGGCAGGCATTTTCTTCGCGCCACAGGGGGGTAGACGCCCACGAAGGTACGCCCACCTTCTTCTCCAGCGCCTGAGGGCGCGAATATGGCGACAAAAATGGCGATTTTGGCGCCAAAAGTGCAAACAGTCCTTTTCACAAAAACAACTCCATAGGCACACAGGGCTCGCAATTCTGCGAGTTTCGCATCCTGTTCGTGATGCCAAGTTGTGTCGACCCGCCACCACAATTGTGGATTACCAGGGCAATGGGGTACTCAGAGCCGAGCCCATGGAAGTCTATGGGGATTGTCACAGGTAGCGGTGGCTCGGTCTGTGGCCCTGGCGGTCTGGCGTATGTTGGGGGAATATTTACAGGGGATAGATTTATATACAGTTTGTGACGCCACCTGTATATTCTGGTAATTTGTACCAGCGCTGCTGTAGATCTCTGAGGGGATGGTGAGGCAGCTAGATGTCGGGTCCCCTACAGGTGGGACTCTTCCCTCAGGCCGGTAGTTAGGTAGGGATTGTGCAGGCATGCAATAAATAACTCAGTCTCACACGGTCAGCGTCTTTCCATACCTTTACTTGTAAGATGTTCAGGCAGGTCCCAGGGAGGCTGATCCAAGGAGAGTGTATTTTGAGACAGCAGCTGGACAAGTTAGGGGCCTCCTTTACTTTCACAACACGATGAGTACAACCAGCCTGAAGCGTAGTTCCCTCAATAACTCCAGCTAATCTATAGCTGTACTGCCCAGTCAGTTTTGTGGTAGGAGCCTTCCTGCGAGAGAGCTGAATTCCTATCTTGCTGATCAGGCTCAAAGTCTTCACTCCCCCTGACCCCAGTTACGTACTGACTATATGGGGCTGTTTGCCGCGACCTAAGGTCCGGTAAATCCCTGGTTTTCTTACCACTATGCTTGAAGCTAATAGTGATCCTTCGGTCCCCAGTGACCGGTTGCAATGTGCAGGACTTCTTCAATCCAAAAGCACTATTCCAATAAACTTTCCACTGTGCCTTTCGCCTTGTCCTCGCTGGTAGCATAAGCACTCACACTTGCATAAAGTCGGGTAGTTACTTCCTTCATTCACTTCCTTCAAAGTTAGTTACAGATTCTCAGTTATCACTAGGCAGGAGCACGTCTCTGAACCTTTCACTGTCCTTTAGACAGGTGACTGAAGTCTTTCTGCACTAAGCTTCTTCTTTCTTTCAATGTATTCTGATGAGGTACAGCTCTGACTAGGCTAAGGTGAATTAGACCACCTGTACCAGCCTCCACTTTCTGAACTGTTGATGAGCTGGCTGGACTGCTTCCTCCCTCCAGCTAAACTCCTGACGTCTGCTCTGTCCCAAGACAGGAACTGAACTCTCCCTCTAAAATCACTCAACAAACATACACCTTGACCACTCCCTAAAAAGTAAACTACACTACCCTAAGGGTGTGTCTAGTGTATGTTGAGTGAATGGGTATTTAGCATTAAACTGCTGTCTCGCCACACACTCTCCAGGGTACTGCGTGTGCCTAACACCAGGGCTACACATTACCTCATATAACTGTGTATTAAATCTTGTTACTGTGCATTACCTCATACTACTGTGTATTACCTCATGTCACCTGTGTATTACCTCATGTCACCTGTGTATTACCTCATGTCACTGTGTATTACCCATGTTCAGTAAACATGACAGAAGTACATCAGACACTGTAACTGACAAAACATGTTCAGTACATCATGGGCAGTTGGTGAGTCACATGACCACATGGGCAGAGTTAGCCTGCATCGCTGATTGGCCGCGGCCAGACCAATCAGCGACGCGGGATTTCCTGGACAGACAGACTGACAGACAGACAGACGGGATAAGACAATTATATAGTAGATGAGTTAAAATGAGGCTTTATAGATGTTTTCCCTATGTGGTGGTCTATACGCTGCAAAAGATGATTATGGGCAATGAGCACCTCAGATGCAATTCTGAGAAATAAAGCTGCAGTTGTTGGCCATGCCAACGGGGAAGTAAGAAAATATATGACTGAGTGGTAGCTATGAGGAAGCCTTTACCATCCTGGTGCATGTCACTTGCCATATAAATGTATTTTTTGCCTGCTGTAAATGCTGCTGTTCTCCTGACTCTGGTGGGGTTATTCTTTTGTTCATCCGACTCTCCGTTCCTGAGACATGACCACTCTTCCTTGTAAATAAATAGATACTTTTTAGCCAATTGGGTGTGGTTACTGTGGGAGTCTTTAGGTCCATGCACAGTTTGCTAACAAGACTAGATTTATATACTTTTCTAAGGTTGAGTGGCCACTGAAAGCTTGGCTACCCTGAGGAAGTGAACCTTATTCCTCCTGGCAGCCTTCTGCTTTAAGTTAAAGAGGAGCGGCTAGTGCGGCTTCAGTCGTCAATCAGTGCTTAGTGAGCGACAGTTGTAACCGCAAACCCGGCACGGACTGACAGCCGGCTCTGTACTGATGTACTGCTGAGCAGGCTGTCAGTCAGTGCTGGGAGCACAATTTCAATCACCACTCACTATGTACTGAGCCGTGACGGAAGCTGCATCGACTGTGTGTCTATGACTGAAAGCCGGATGGTGCAGAGAAGAATAATATTAATTTCCTCCCAGCAGCCTAGCTTTCACAGTGTGGAGGCTGCCCAGCTTTGGAATGTTATTAACCTGCAGATTGACTCCATATCTACAGGTTAATAGCGTTTTGGGACACGACAGGTTCCCTTTAATTTGTGTTCTTTGAATCAGGAACTAGGTTTGTGTGTCGTCTTTACGATACCCCATATGATCGCTATCTTCCAATAGCAAACCACTTTTCCTTGGTATTTCATTACAGGCTAGAGCCCACCCAGGTAAGAAAATGCAAGGAAAGGTTTGATGAGTCTGACCTATGTGTAACTGGTGTAACTGCTATCTGCAACGCAAAAGCTTCAACATTTAGTTTTGATTGAGGAAGAACATGGTAATCACATATCATTACATATCCACTAACCAGAACATGCTGAGATATCAGCTCTTCTTTCAATTGTGCCCTGTTGAGTGTGACTACTTTACTATTAGGCTCATTACTCGGTCACCCAGGCAAACACTCCACTTACTAGGAAAGCACCTGACTCCAGTCTAGATAATTAGATGAAAACTGGGTTTTAAATCAATGTGACATCTCTATAGTCTGGCATGTGTGTGCTACCATCAATCACGGTACGTGTTAAGGACAGAATAATTTATTCTTTTATGAACTGTAGTGAGCCTGATGAGTTTGTATGCATGGGCCCTCAGCAGATGAGATGTCACAGTGACATAATTCAAGGACTTTCTGAAATGAAATCTGGTTATGAATAACAAGGAATCCCCAGCCTTCCCACTCCGGAGATAAGGTATATTATTATGCATATAGTATAATAGCAAATCATGCCTAATATGCAATATATTGGAAAGTAATATATCAGAATTCTAATTGTCTGGGACATGTCGGAGTAGGAAGAAAGAGGGTAACATATAGTTTTTATTAGACTATTGAATTAGGTCTATTGAACTTGACCTGTGAAGGACACTTTGATTCTTAACTGAAGCAAAGTGCAAAAAGAAACAAAACTTCAGCAGTGCACAGATATATAAGTTTAGTAACAATCTATAGTATTTAATTTCATACTTGCAAATTTTCCCAGAATGTCAAGGAGACTAACAAAAAAGAGGAGACACCTGGAACAACAGAAGTATCTACTCGGTGCCACATCCTGCCTAAATATTCACATCATTTTTTTGTGCAGACTTTTTCTCCTCCAGGCCCTGCTGCAGGCAACATTAAATACTGGTTTATATGTCTGCCATACTTGACCCTTCCAAGACACATAGATATTTTCCATGTCTATGAATAAATATTAACCAAAACCTGAAGCTATTAACAGAGCTGGCCGGGGTCCGGTACTGAAGTCCAAAAATACAGTGTTTCCCAGAATGGAAATGATAAAAACATAACAGTTCTCTATGTTGTCAAATGATGTTTCTTTTCTCCATCCGAAGAAAATGTTCGATTTCAGCTATCCCAGATGAAGATGTGTGGCGAAACCTTTGGTTGGTCTTGTGTAACGTGTGCTCCTGTTTTAGTGTTTTACGCTAAATTGGATTTTAATCTCATGAGTAGAGATGAGCGACTTTGCCGTTTTTTGGGTCGAGACGGGTTTTGCGAAACCCGACTTTCTGAAAAGTCGGGTCGAGCTAAATCGCCCGACTTAGCTGAAAGTCAGGGTTTCGGCCTAAACACCCAAACCCCATTGAAGTCAATGGGGAAGCAAAGTCGTCATGCAGTGGGGGGGAGGAAAGACACCTGCAGTGCCCATTTCAATGCCAACAACATCAATTCTTATTCCTTAAGTTTGTCAACCTTCAGTTACTTTATAACAATAGTAACGCATTGAAAACTGGTGGTTATTTGGCTAAAGTTGTGGGTGGCAAGGCTGGCTCAGGTTTTTCATGTGCCCCTGGCGAAAAAAGTGTCAGTGGGCCCCACGGATGATGCTACAGTGTATGATGGGCCCCATTTATCATTCTCTAGTGTATAATGCTCCCCATACATTGCTCCAAACATTTTCAAAAAATGAAATACCTCTTCTCGATAGGCACTACTGTACTCTGGACTCCTCAGCGTCGCCATCTTGCAGCTCTCTGCACTTGGACTGTTTCGGCAGAGGGCGTACAGACGTGACGTCATCGCCTCTCTAACCTGAATGTCACTGTCATGAAACGCAGAACACGTCACAGCGGTGGAGCAGGAGAGGTCACTATTGCAAGTGCTGTGCCCTTAGCAAGCAGGGTGGGCCCACTGGTGGGTCACGGCACTGGCACAGGGCCCCTCATAGTACGCTGGTGTGTCTAACGGCGAGGGCGCCTCCCACCATCAGAGATACTTTTTTGTACAATGAGGGGCCCTGTGCCAGTGCCGTTGCCCAAGAGTGGGCCCCCCCAACTGCTCAGGGCAACGTCACTTGTCTTTGTGCACAATCTGGATTCCATGGAAGAGGTGCAATTTTAAAAATGCTGTTCTCACTGGCAAATGTTTCCAAGTGGTTAGAGTGATGTTTAAACCACCATAATTGTTCCCTCGAGCAGTGTAAATCTGTGATATTCGCAGATGAATAATCGTTTACCCTATGTCCAACCTCCGTATAAGTCAACGTTTGGAGCCAGCCGAAAGGAGCATTCCATCCAGACTGCCTTCTCCCAACCGTAAAAAAAGTTTTAGGTTCTGTGATGATCTCTGGTGCAATTTCGTGTACATCCGCTGGGCCAATGATATCCCTTCATGGAAGAATTATTAGCGGCGCCGGCGATTATTTTGTTATTTTGGTCAAACAAGTGCATTCTATGGCTCAAGCTGTTTCTGGAGGGGAACACCATCTTTCAGGATGATAATGCAGCAATTCATACAGCTAGAAGTGTTAAAGCATGGCACGAGGAACATTGCAATGAAGTCGAGCATGTCATCTGGCCCCCACAATCCGCAGACCGAAACATTATTGAGCATTTATGGTCGATTTAACAGATTCAACTTACCGTAAACGTCTATTTCAGCCGCCATCGTCACTGTAATGACTGTGTAGCGTCTTTAAAATGAAGAATGGGCAAAAATTTCTTTGTGAAACAATTCACACCTTGTCCGAATCCATACCTTGTAGTATTGATGCTGTAATCGCTGCAAAAGGTGGAACAACACCATATTTAACTAACTTTGCTTGCAGTTTCCAGGTGTTTCCATTATTTCGGCAAACCCCTGTATGTGTCATCTGGGGAACGTGGTACCAAATCCTTACAAACCCAGGCATGGCAAATTTTTATGAAGGTGAGCTCAGTCTCCAACATTTTTTGGTGACAGGCAGGTCCTGTTTTGGTTCTGGATTTATCCAGCAGTACTCTGTGAAGACTCTTTCAGATAGCACTCTTGCAGCAGGGCAAGCGATGTCCTGTAAGGCATATTGTGGCAATTCAGGCCAGGTGTCCACTTTACAGGGCCAGTAGTGAAAGGGGAATGAATAGTGGGGGCGAAAATCGATAGGGGATGAAATGTAATTTGTAGACTCACACACAGACGCTCACTCATTATGTACTTGAGCCTAATACAAAAAGCGGATATACGGTACTGTATGAGGACTGTACTGCTGTATACAGTGTAGGTTAAAATTTGAAAAGCTGAAAAAGTGTATTGTATCTTCCAGATACCAGGTATAACTAGTATTTTGTAAATATTGGAAGTGTTGGTATACCGTATATATATCATGAGTCAGACACAGACGCTCCCAGGCTCAGTATGGATTAGACAACAATAGAAAAAGAAGTAAAAGCGTAATGTATTGGAAGACTACAGCTGTATACAGTGTAGGGGTAATGGTAACTCTTCGGATAGATTTCCGTAATAACAGACATACGCTCACAGCCTCAGTATTGATTACACAAGAATATAATAATTTGAAAAATGGTGTTGTAGGGTACTGTATTGGGTACTGTATAGGGTACTGTACTGTAGGGTACACAAAGGGTACTGTATTACCAGCCAACAGGTATATAGAGTCTTGAGGTAATTAATTAGAAAGCTCCGTATATATTTCATGAGGCCCACAGAGACTCTCACAGGCTCAGTCTTGCTAACTCCACAATATCATTCGAAAAACTGTTCCAGCATCATCCCATTAAAGGAGTATATATTTGAAAAGCGTCAAAGTTTAAATATCCGTATATATTTCATGAGGCCCACAGAGAATGTCACAGGCTCAGTCCCGCTAACTCCACAATATCATTCATTTGCATAACGCTTCACACATCATCCCATGAAAAGGATTTATCTTTTTAAGAGTCAAAATTTAAATCTCCCTATATATTTCATGAGGCACACAGAGAATGTCACAGGCTCAGTCTTGCTAACTCCACAATATTATTCGAAAAACTGTTCCAGCATCATCCCATGAAAGGGGTTTATCTTTTTAAGGGTCAAAATTTAAACTCCGTATATATTTCATGAGGCACACAGACTCTCAGAGGGTCAGTCTGGGTAACACCACAATATCATTAGACAAAGTGTTACAGCATCATCCTATTAAATGGCTATATGTCGGGGACCTTTTGCTTCTGGAGGTAGAGGAAGAGGAGGAGGAGGGTATAATGCCTACACCCAACTGTTGCCTATACTGTGGCCTAGACAGCAGTGTCCCAAACCCGCTGTCCCCTGTGTACCCTGCATACATTACATTAACCCAGTGTGCACTGATTGAGACGGAATGACCTTGGACATGACGAGTGGGCCATGTGTATTGCCCCTGAGGGTTCAGTCAAAACAGAGTGATTGCATCTCACACAGAGGTGTGATATAACATTCTCAGGTAAGGAGGGAGCAACACACAGGACTGTAACACCTGCACCCACCTCAGACTAGAGCAGCAGGGCAGCATGGACATACCCTAAGGGAGGATCTTCTCAGCCCTGGCTGGTTACGAAACAGTGCCTGCATGGGGATGAAGAAACTAAGAAGGAGGTGCAGTGAAGCTTTAGAGAGTGCGAAACACAATGTACTCACACAGTCTGTGAGGGGACAAGGATCTGGTAGTAGCTCGTCCACAGGCCCAGAACGTGAGGAAGAAGGGGTAGTAGGGGCACAGATACTGAGTAAGACATCCGTGGGGCCCCATCCAATTGTTGAGGGACTTGGGCGCAGAAGGGACAGCGGACATTTAGCCTACTGGTGAACTTTATGGCACAGCTATGAAGCCGGAGTCATTTTCATCTGTAGGAGCCTCATCTACTGAACCTCGATTATTTTTGCCGAAAGCGTGTCTATATAATAGCAAGATACAGCAGAGCAGACGTTGTCACAGAAGTTACGCAGCTACTGGCTTGGGACAATGATTTTGTGGTGTTGGCAGGATGTAGAGCCGAGTAATTGTACAACATCAGACGAGAGAGAAAGGAACATATTTTAAGGAGTCCTGGAAAGGTGTGTTCACAATGTACCAGTGACTTTGCTGAGCCCCTCGCCTGGAGGACAACGTAGCGAACGTCCTTGTGTGCACACCTCAACTCCGAGCAAAGCCTTGGAAAATGTACATCCCTTTAAGATCCCTGATGATGACTCTTTGCACCTTTATCCACTGACATTCACAGGCGAATCCTCATCACACAGTAAATGGTGACTAAAAAAATTGATTAGCTGTTGGTGTAGTTGGAGAACAGTAGGTAATTTTTAATGAAAGGATATTTTGGGGTGGCTTACATTGTAGCACTAAACAGATACGGATTTTGAATGAAATTTAGTGTGACTATTTGTTAACTGTAAAGTAATAATCAAATGGGTAGTCCAAATGCAAATTGGCGAGTCATATCTATGCCTTATTGATTTTAGGCTTGACGTTAGTGTACTGCCTTTGACTTTTTTCCATTTAGCGGGCTTGTGTGCACACCTTAACTCCGAGTAAAGCCTTGGAAACTGCACCTGAAAGTGTGATCTTAATTTCTGCCTGCAGCACCTAGTACACACTGCTACATCTAACAGCACCATTCATGTTCCTTCCAAACATAATTCTGCCCTGATCCAACAAGCGTGGCCTGTGGAGAGATATTCTAACTCTGCTGCATCAACACCTGTCTCTGAGGCTCTGCACTGCAGCGCTGGTCAACTTTCAACAGAAAGCAAAGGTGGCGTCAAAAGTTCAATACAAAATCTCCATATCCCATTAAAATATTTCCCATTTTCATTGGATGCCCAAGGCCATGTACCGTGTCACTGCTCACATGACACATCCCTTGAAGAGACCTTCCCGTTACCGAGGACCACAGTGCCCTGGCGGTCGATCCACTTAGTACTCTATAGGGCAAATTGGCAAACTTTTAATGTTTTTGGTGGACATGTAGATGTAAGACAAAAATAGATAAATTTTTTAAGTGATGTTGCCCAGAGCAAGCATGTTGTGCCCACTTGTGGCCGACGGCACTGGCCCAGGGCCCCTCCTAGTACGGAGTTGTGTCTAACAGCGAGTGTGCACCCCCACCGTCAGACACACTTTTTGTACTATGAGGGGCCCTATGCCAGTGCTGTCGCCCAACAGTGGGCCCCACCACCTGCTCAGAGCACCGTCACTTGGCAGGGTGCACAAGTTGTTTATACCAGACCTGGGGGGGGTTAGTACAGTTATGGACTGGTTTCCAAAAATTTCATATGTTGACCTGTAGGCTGGAGGTTCAGCAGCTGCAAATGGAATTGGAGGAGTACGATCAAGAGGCGGAGAAAGTGAGCCATTATGCTGCCAACCTATGTGTCATGAGGGGAAGGTGGGACAAAATCTTTTGAAATCCATGCATGGTTCATTTTAATGAAGGTTAGAGCTTCCACATTTTGGGTGGACAGACGTGTCCTTCTTTCTGTCAGGATTGATCCAGCAGCACTGAACACTCTTTCAGATAACACACTACCAGCAGGGCAAGCAAGCTCCTGTAAGGCATATTGCGCCAATTCAGGCCAGGTGTCCAGTTTACAGGCCCAGTAGTCATAGGGGAATGACCCGTGAGGGAGAACATCAATATGAGAGTAGTTTTTTACCATAGTTGACAATTGCTGTCTCCTGTCAGTTGCCATAGATTCCTGATGATGACCTGTCGTGTGAGCGGTAGTTGAGAAATCAGTCCACAACATGGTCATGAAACCCCTGTCTCCAACCCCACTTCGGCTGTGTGTAGCAACAACACCTCTTCCATTCGACCCACTAGGGCTCATGGTAGAACCAGCAACGCTGCTGTGTGATGGGAATGCCTCTAACAAACGGTTTACAACAGTTGCTTGTTTGTTCACCAATATTAGCTCTAGGTTCTCCTGTGGCATGATGTTCTGTAATTTTCCTTTATAGCGTGGATCAAGGATGCTGGCCAACCAGTAGTCGTCATCCTTCATCATTTTGGCAATGCGGGGGTCCCTTTTTAGGATGCGCAAAGCATAATCACACATGTGGGCCAATGTTCCAGGTGTCAATGATGCACTGACACTGGTGGGTGGAGGAGCACTATCTGAAATATGCACATCCCTCCAGTCCTGCACAAACCCTGTACCTGACGTTGGCACGCCAACGTTTGATCTTGCCCCCTGAGAAGGCTCTTATTCCCCCAAATAATCATCCCCCTCATCCACCTCCTCCTCGTCCTCTTCTTCCTCCCCATCGTCCTGGACATTTCCCTAAGGAGACAATGGCTGACTGTCATCAAGGCTTCCCTCCTGCTCCTCCTCTTCCTCCTGCGCTGCAGACGCCTGAACCTTAATGTGCATCAAAGTTTGCATGAGCAGACGCATAAATGGGATGCTCATACTTATGATGGCATCGTCTGCGCTTACCAGCCATGTGCATTCCTCAAAACACTGCAGGACTTTACAGAGATGTTTGAGCTTCGACCACTGCACACCCGACAACTCCATGTCTGCTCTTTTACTGCCTGCCCGTGTATCCTGCCACAAATGCATTACAGCCTGCCTCTGTTCGCACAGCCTTTCAACCATGTGCATAGTGGAGTTCCACCTTGTTGCAACGTCTATGATTAGGCAGTGCTTGGGGAGGTGTAGCGATCGCTGCAACCTCTGCATCCGACTGGAGTCTACAGGTGATCGACGGATGTGCGAGCACAGTCTTCGCACCTTATTCAGCAGGGCTGCTAAGTCGGGATAATTTTTTAGGAAGCACTGCACCACCAGGTTCAAGGTGTGAGCCAGGCAAGGTATGTGTCAGAGTTTTGCCCGGGCTATGGCCGACACAAAATTACGCCCGTTATCACTAACTACCTTGCATGGCTCAAGATGTAGACTGCCCAGCCATGACTCAGTTTCTCGCTGCAAGTAGTCGGCCAGTACCTCCACGGTATGTCTGTTGTCACCTAAACACATTATTTGTAAAACAGCCTGCTGATGCTTACCACCAGCTGTTCGATACTGTGACACCTCCTGTGCAACACTGGCAGCTGCGAATGGAGGTCTGGTGCGACAGCGCTCTGTTGACGACGCCGAGCTTTCGCTTGTGGAGGAGGAGGAGGGTGTAACGCCTACAGCCAACTGTTTCCTATACCATGGGCTAGGCAGAACTGTCCCACCGCCGCTGTCCCCTGTGGACCTTGCTTCCACCACATTCACCCAGTGCGCAGTGATGGACACGTAATGCCCCTGGCCATGCTTACTGGACCATGCATCTGTTGTGAGGTGCACCTTTCCACTCACTGATTGTTTGAGTGCATAGACAATGCGGTCTTTCACATGCTTGTGGAGGGCAGGGATGGCTTTTCGAGAAAGAAGTGCCTACTAGGTACGTCATAGCGAGGGACAGCGTAGGCCATGAGGTCCCTGAATGCAGCGCTTTCAACTAAACGGAAGGGTATCATCTCTAATGCAATCAGTTTGCCAATGTAGGCGTTCAAAGACAGTGTGCGCGGATGAGAGGGTGAGTACTTTTTGGACCTACTCATAGTGTCTGGTAGGGTGAGCTGTACTTGAGAGCTGCATATGGGGGAACAACCGGTGGACATGACGGACTGAGAGGGGGTGGGTGATGTTGATGGTAGTGGTGTTGCTGGTGGTGATGGCGATGGCCTACATGCACTCTTTCGTTGCAAAAAGCGATTGATTCCCTGACTGCTTTGGCCTTGCGCCGACACCTCAACACTTGTTGCTGCTGGTGTGTCAACCGGTGGTGTTACAGTGGGGGAAGCGATGGAGCGTTGGTGGCTAACTTCAGTCGGAGCAGGTGCACATGTGCTAACTGAGCTTTTGTAGTCCGTCCACGCTTGAAAGTGCATGGTATTTAAATGTCTAAGAATGTAACTGGTATTCAAATTTTTGACATTCATACCTCTGCTAAAGTTCCTTCCGCACTTCTTACATGTAACCTTGACATCATAAATAGGATTTTGCTCAAAAAAGTGCCAAACTGCACTTTTCCTACTATTGTATAAATTTTCAGAGCTTGAACGCTGTGATACTTGGACCGTCTGTCCAAGCTGTCCTGCCACTTTTTTGTGGGGTTTTGTAACACGTTTTTTTACAGCTGCGGGACTCACAGATAAACCCTGCTGCGATGTCGACAACTGCTGCGGATCCTCCTCAGCTTGTGAGTTATATTTGCCACCGTCAACTTCTTCCCCCACTGGATGCCAATCTGGATCAACAACTGGGTCATCCATCATCTCCTCTTCTATTTCATCTGCACCTTCCTCTGTGTGACCGTGTACAATGCTATAGTATGCGGGAAGGGGCACCTGAGTTTCATCAGGGTCAGCTTCTGGCTCTGGACACTGCGAATGCAATGTAGTGCTCTGTGGGAATGTACCAACAGAATCATCTATCAGTGGCTGTGCATCAGTGCACTCCATGTCAGATTCATCTCGGACTGGTGAATTCATGATTTGACTTGTTAACCCTGGCATGGGATGTGAAAACAGCTCCATGGAGTAATCACCAGCACTGCGGGCTGCCGCATCCTTCACTTTACTTGGGGGTGAAGGACAAAAGGAAAGGGGTTGTTCCTGACCAGAAGCACCAAATGAGGACTGAGTGCTTCTACTTTTTGAAACTTGAGAAGAGGAGGACATAGAGCTGGAGCCTGCTTCAGCAAGGTAATTCAAAACCTTTTACTGGTTGTGCTCCAGCTTTAAAAGTGGTTTACCTACTCCCAGAAAAAATAGCCTTCGAGGGCTTGTGGACCCAGACAATGCCGCCGGATCAAGACCTCCTGCCTTAGGAGCTATAGTGCTTTTGGCAGTACCAGCACATGAACCACCACCACCATCTGTACTAGCTGCCCCCCACCACCCACCTTTATGGGGTCTGAGACCGTACCTACTCATGTTTGTGAAAATATTCCCAAAATAACAGCAGATATATGATAATGTATCAGAAGCGTGCAGCTGTATAAGGTGAATGATAATTCTGGAAATTTGAGGATATCTTTGTCGAGTAACACAGGCACTCACAGGGTCAGTATGGAGTCCAACACAATCTGAATTTTATGAAAACTGTAGTATATCACTAGCATACAGCTGAGATCAGTGTTGGTGTAATTAGAAATATCCGTAGATTTTTGGTAGGAACAAAGGTGCTCAGAGTCTCAGGATGGAGTAGGCCCCAATTTTAAAATGAGGAAAACTGTGGTATATCACTAACGTACAGCTGAGAACAGTGTTGGTGTAATTCGAAATATCCGTAGATATTTGGTAGGAACAAAGGTGCTCAGAGTCTCAGGAAGGAGTAGGCCCCAATTTTACAATGAGGAAAACTGTGGTATATCACTAGCGTACAGCTGAGAACAGTGTTGGTGTAATTAGAAATATCCGTAGATATTTGGAAGGAACAAAGGTGCTCAGAGTCTCAGGAAGGAGTAGGCCCCAATTTTAAAATGAGGAAAACCGTGGTATATCACTAGCGTACAGCTGAGATCAGTGTTGGTGTAATTAGAAATATCTGTAGATATTTGGTAGGAACAAAGGTGCTCAGTCTCAGGATGGAGTAGGCCCCAATTTTACAATGAGGAAAACTGTGGTATATCACTAGCGTACAGCTGAGAACAGTGTTGGTGTAATTAGAAATATCCGTAGATATTTGGTAGGAACAAAGGTGCTCAGAGTCTCAGGAAGGAGATGGCCACAATTTTAAAATGAGGAAAACTGTGGTATATCACTAGCGTACAGCTGAGATCAGTGTTGGTGTAATTAGAAATATCCGTAGATATTGGTAGGAACAAAGGTGCTCAGAGTCTCAGGAAGGAGTAGGCCCCAATTTTAAAATGAGGAAAACTGTGGTATATCACTAGCGTACAGCTGAGAACAGTGATGGTGTAATTTTAAATATTCCTAGATATTTGGTAGGAACAAAGGTGCTCAGAGTCTCAGAATGGAGTAGGCCCCAATTTTACAATGAGGAAAACTGTGGTATATCACTAGCATACAGCTGAGAACAGTGTTGGTGTAATTAGAAATATCCGTAGATATTTGGTAGGAACAAAGGAGCTCAGAGTCTCAGGAAGGAGTAGGCCACTATTTTAAAATGAGGAAAACTGTGGTATATCACTAGCGTACAGCTGAGAACAGTGTTGGTGTAATTAGAAATATCCGTAGATATTTGGTAGGAACAAAGGTGCTCAGAGTCTCAGGATGGAGTAGGCCCCAATTTTACAATGAGGAAAACTGTGGTATATCACTAGCGTACAGCTGAGAACAGTGATGGTGTAATTTTAAATATTCGTAGATATTTGGTAGGAACAAAGGTGCTCAGAATCTCAGGAAGGAGTTGGCCACAATTTTACAGTGAAGAAAACTGTGGTATATCACTAGCGTACACCTGAGATCAGTGTTGGTGTAATTAGAAATATCCGTAGATATTTGGTAGGAACAAAGGTGCTCAGAGTCTCAGGAAGGAGTAGGCCCCAATTTTACAATGAGGAAAACTGTGGTATATCACTAGCGTACAGCTGAGAACAGTGTTGGTGTAATTAGAAATATCCGTAGATATTTGGTAGGAACAAAGGTGCTCAGAGTCTCAGGAAGGAGTAGGCCCCACTTTTACAATGAGGAAAACTGTGGTATATCACTAGCGTACAGCTGAGAACAGTGTTGGTGTAATTTGAAATATCCGTAGATATTTGGTACAGAGTCTCACTATGGAGGAGACCTGAATTATAAAATTTGCAAAACTGTACTATATACGTTAAGTAGCGTACAGCTGGAATCAGTGTGGGTGTAATTTTAAATCTCCCTAAATATTTCTGGGGTAACACACACGCTCACAGCTGCAGTATGGAGTACACCACAATAGTAAGATCAGGAATCAGGATAAGTGTACTATAGCAGTAGAGCACAGCTGTATACAAAGCTGGGGTATTTGGTAATCTCTGTATAGATTTCCATAGTCACACAAAGACGCTCGCTCAGTATTGATTTTCCACCGTAATACAGACGGCAGTAAAACACAACTGTATCAAAAGATACCAGTTGTATACACTTTTGGTAAAAAAAAAAAAAACAGGTATGGTTTTACAGACTCACACGCAGATAGCAGGCTTTTCTACGTGATACCAGCCGGTACACGGTACTGTGTGAGGAGCGTACAGCTCTATACGGTGTTGGCCAAAATGAAGGATCAGTAACTGTGCAGAAAATTATTATTTCAGTATTACTGCTGTGTAGCTGCTTTGAAAAAAGCAGTCTGCACAGCAGTGTCCACACAGCTATACAGCTAGCAGGCAGCCTACAAATTGGATATGCTGCTGCACTGAAAACATGTCTACTCTCTCAATGGCAAAGACCAGAGTGCACAGTAAGAATCAGCACTGCTGCTCCATACTACCAATTCCTGCCCTGTCAGTGGCGGCCAGCCTAAGAACCAGTGCTGCTGCACACACAAAAAAGCACCACTGTGACTGCACACTAATTGTGCAGCACAATCGCTATCAGCACAGGCACAGATTTGTCTTTTTTCAGCATTCCTAATGCTCTCCCTCATGAGAACAAGCGGCAACAACCTCTCCCTACGCTAAGATCGGCTGAAGTAAAATGGCGGTGGGTGGTGAGGGCGTTTTATATGCCCTGTGACACCACAGAAAGCCAGCCAATCACTGCAATGCCCTTCAATAAGATGGTGGTGGCGGCTGCGCGCGTCATCACGTTGCCAACAGTGTGCGCCCTTCATTATTGGCTGAAATATGGCTCTTTTAGCATTCAGGGAAACCGACTGGCGCGATAAAGTCACCGAACACGTGGCCAACTGCACGCTATGGTCGGGTTTCTGTCTGCGAAACCCGACTTTAGCGAAAGGCGGCGATTTTTGAAGGTGTCCGACCTGTTTCGCTCAACTCTACTCGTGAGAATATTTAATAACAAACCTTACTGGAATCCAGATCTTGTAATGGTTTTGCATTACATACAGTTTTATCTTTTAGAACAACTGAGGTTTGCACAGAAATCCTATGAAAATCCTAAAAGAAATTAGTGGTGCAAAAGCTGAATCCATCAAATTCCTATTGCCAGAGCAAGTCAATGCCTGTAAAGTTGTACTAGATTTATCTAGGAGCATTTGCTCCAGGTAAAGGAAACAAAAGTCCTGATTTTACATGGACGCTTCAGGAGAGTTTCATTTATCAACGGAGTGGTGAGATGCCTTACGTTTTTATAAAATTCAATTCTGGCCTTGGGTCAGTAGTAGTTTAAGGGGTTTTGTTTGGAGTTACTAATGGTTTAGAGGTTCTTGTCTGGGGTCTTCTTTTATAGACAGCTCAGGCTATGTGTCACGCTCGGACACGGTTAAGTCCGGCGGACGACACATCGTACAAATACAACGGGATGGAAAAGGGAGAAGAAGGCCCTAACAGTAGGGAGCACAGGATGGAACACCTCCTGACACCAACCTATGCCTGTCCATAAGCTCCTCTAACGCCCTATGCAGGTCCTTCCCCCACAGCCTTCACGTGCCTAGTCCCTGATTGTCACCTCAATATACCCTGAATAATGCATTGGCCGGCAAGGACGCCAGCTTCACCACTGAATATGGTAAAAACACAGGGGAAGTGACAAACATGGGACAGACAAAGATAAGGGAATAAATACTCAGCTTCAGGCTGTGCTGCTAAAGTGTCAAAGCAGCAGAGAATACGGCACTAGGAATCCAAAATTCAGCAGAAGCAGCAGCAGCTATACCACTGACACAAGAGAGCTCCTCACTCCAGGCTTGTCTGCAAAGAATAACTCTATTACCGATAGCCATCTGATGGGTCATGAGACTATTTAAAGGATGGTGGGAGTGGTTACCAAACAACAAACAACATCAACTGACCATCCTAAAAGCAGCTGCCAGCAAGATACTGAAATTAACTCTTGCTGGACGAAAAGGCGAAAAGCAAAATTTAAAGCAGAACCAGTACTGCCAATAATCTCATAATGAATCGTGAAACTATGGCTGCAACAAAAGGCGTATGCCTTCTCTGATGCATGCTTAAACTCGAGCTACAAACCTCATTACCAAATAAATAGCACACTTTATAAACTCTTCCCGACGGTCCTAAGTAATGGGATTTTTACTCTACAGCAAAACAATAGCCCCCATAGTGGCTAGGCCCCATTTATTAATGTCAATGGTCTTACCACTGACATGAGAATAAAGGATATTTCCTCCCTTTAATTTCTCAAAGACTAATAAATGACTGCAAAGTAGTTATCGATAGAGTCCTGTAGGTGTCTGTAGACATGTGCGGTCAGGCCTGAAGCATGGCTGGTTCCATTTGATTACTTTAGTCTGATGTGTCCATTCTCTACCTCCTGGGCTGTAGCGACAGTAATCATTTCTCTTGTACGTGTAGCTTTATTTCGGAATTGTATAGCTTTTTCATGTCTTGAATTACACACAGCCTTTAGGTCATGCTTTCCTGGTGTTTTCTTTCCTCAATACAGGAATATTAAGTTTTCTACACATCAGAGACGTTTATTAATAATAATATATCATGCATTTGGTGCACTCTGTGGTACATACAATACCATATACTTTATTGATCCCAAGGGAAATTGTAGAATCACTGCAGTATGTAGTACAGAACGCAGGACTCATAAATCAGCAGGACTCATAAATCTTCAAAAAGGACTATAAATCAGCAGGACACATAAATCTTGAAAAGGGCTTCAAACTGTGCCTGATAATGCAAGTTACAAAAGTGGCAGAAAATTTGCTAAATCAGTCAAACTCTATGTAAATTTGAAGCCCCCCTACACTATTGTTAATACTGCATTTTTATATATGTATTGAAATAACAATCTTTAGAAGCTTTGTGTGAACAGGATTTTATTTAAGTACCACATACTACAATATAACATCTATGGAAATGCCATATATATTCCTCTAATATTGAAATTTCAACGCCAAGAAAAAAGAGTTGTGCAATTATGAAAATCTCAAGGTGGGCACACATGTTAATGATATGCAAATGATGAAAAAATGGAATCAAACTTTTTAAAACATATCTATGTATTTATGCGCAGAAATCCCCACCTTTACAGTCTTGGCTGCTATCACTGAGGTTATTAATGGTCATCTGAGGTATGTTCTGCTGCGCTGAATGCACTTGGGAAAATCATCAAGATCTGCTGCTGGCAACTCCTTGTGCAATTGCCGACCAATATTCTCTTAGATGTTCTCGATGAGAGA
The DNA here is from genome assembly GCA_033576555.1 of Oophaga sylvatica. NCBI lineage: Eukaryota > Metazoa > Chordata > Amphibia > Anura > Dendrobatidae > Oophaga > Oophaga sylvatica. The sequence continues at coordinate 369,748,395 of JARQOD010000003.1, forward strand.
CCAGTCTGATCCTGCAGGCCTTGGAGGTGCTTAAGGCCGGGATCACACATGCCAGTAAATCGGCCGACACTCGCATGTGAAATCCCAGCTCTGGCGCCGGCACTCTGGAGTGGAGCGAGCATGTATTTATATGCAGCTGCGCGCTCCACTCCTAAGTGCCGGCGCCAGAGCTGGGATTTCACATGCGAGTGTCGGCCGATTTACTCGCATGTGTGATCCCGGCCTTAGAGCTCACAGTAGCACAAACAATATATGACCTGGCATTGTTTTGAAAAACGGTTCCTGGGACACTTTGGAGCATGGGCATGTCCAACTCCGCTGAGATGAGGATCTGTAGACCCAGGTTCATGGGATCAATTGGAGTCAAATATGGTCACATTCCCTACAAAAAACTTTGTAACACTATCGTTATGGTGATTCCACGCACATTTTTTGTAAACATAATGGTAGTGGTTTCGTAGCATTGGTTTGTTTTTTTTTGCTTAAGATGTGGCATTTATTTTTCATTTATTTTCCCATAGACTTTATTATAGGAAAGCAATGTTTAAAAATGCATGGTTGGTAATAAAAAAGGCCACAGATAAACACTTGTAAAAACTTATGAATGTCATGACAGTATTTACTGACCAGATAAAAATGCAGTCTGAGTAAACAAAGCTAAATCTGTCATTTTTTTTAAAGAAAAATTGTAGACAAAATTCATAGCGCCTTTGGGTGAAGCTTCCCACAGCTTCTTGCCAGGACTCACTCAAACATTTTTTTTTAATGCATATGAGAAAAATGTTCAATTTTTCACTAGCGTGCTGAATCTGATTTTCATATATTTTTGGTCTATATGTCCCTTTTTTTTTTACTATCGGTGTGTGTCAATTTTTCTAATCTGCAAAGATAATATTCTAAGGTTCTCCTACTAATTAGCTGAGTTCATTCAGATGGCCGTATTTTTGGTCAGTGCGCTGCCCATGGGCTCAACTGCTCCAATAGTAACCGATAGGTTCGGGTCACACTATCAGTATTTGGTCAGTATTTTACCTCCATATTTGTAAACCAAAATCAGTAGAGGAACAATCAGAGGAGAAGTGTAATAAAAACACGTCACCAATCCGATATTTTTCACCCACTTCTGGTTTTGGCTTACAAACAGTGATGTGAAATACTGACCAACTGATTGTGTGACCATGGCCTAATACTAATGGTGGTCTGTGAAAGAAATCACAGCATTTATAGACCAGACTAATACATGTAAATAGTAAGTAGTTCCTGCACCCGTCAGCTATGTGAATGAGCACACAGATTGTTTTTAAATATGGCTGTCTGAATCCAGCCTAAGGGCACAGTCAGTCGTATCGTAATCCTCGGACTGGCTGTCCGATCTCCTGCATTTCTATGCAGCTGTCACTGTGTCGACCCGCCACCACAATTGTGGATTACCAGGGCAATGGGGTACTCAGAGCCGAGCCCATGGAAGTCTATGGGGGTTTTGTCACAGGTAGCTGTGGCTCGGTCTGTGGCCCGGGCGGTCTGGCGTATGTTGGGGATATATTTACAGGGGATTGATTTATGTACAGTTCGTGACGCCACCTGTAGTATTCTGGTAATTAGTACCAGCGCTGCTGTAGATCTCTGAGGGGATGGTGAGGCAGCTAGATGTCGGGTCCCCTACAGGTGGGACTGGTCCCTCAAAGTCTATGGGATTTGTGAAGTCGAGTGCGGATAAAGAACACAGTCTCACACGGTCAGCGTCTTTCCATACCTTTACTTGCAAGTTGTTAAGGCAGGTCCCAGGGAGGCTGATCCAAGGAGAGTGTATCTTGAGACAGCAGCTGGACAAGTTAGGGGCCTCCTTTAACTCCAATAAAACGAGTACAACCAGCCTGAAGCGTAGTTCCCTCAAATCTCCAGCTAATCTTTAGCTGTACCACCCAGTCAGCTTAGTGTTAGGGGCCTTCCTGTGAAGGAGCTGAATTCTTATTTTGTCCTGCAGAACTCCAAAGTCTTCACTCCCCCTGACCCCAGTTACGTACTGACTATAAGGGGCTTGTCTACCGCGACCTAGGGTCCGGTAGATTCCTGGTTTTCTTATCACTGTGCTTGAAACAACAGTGACCCTTCGGTCCCCAGTGACCGGTAGCAATGTGCTGGACTTTTCCAATCCGTAAGCACTAATCTTATAAATCCACTTGCCTTTCGCCTTGTCCACGCTGGTAACATAAGCACTCAAACTAGCCAAGGGTCGAGCAGTCACTTCTTTCTTTTTCCTTCCTACGAAGTTAGCCACAGATGCTCAGTTATCACAGGCAGGAGCACGTCTCTGAACCTGATACCGTCCTTTAGACAGGGATGCTGAAGACTTTCTGTACTAAAACTTCTTCTTTCTTTCAATGTATGCTGATGAGGTGATACAGCTCTGACTAGACTAAGGTGTATTCCAAACACCTATACCAGACTCCACGTTATGAACTGGTGATAAAGCAGGCTAGACTCCTTCCTCCCTCCAAACGTCTTTTCTCTCAGAAGTCTAGACACTCCTCCACACGTCCTCACTGTCCGAAGACAGGAACTAGACTAATCACTCTAACACCTACTACCTTGACCACTCCCTCTAGAGTATACTCCACTACCCTAGGGGTGTGTCTAGTGTGTGTTGAGTGAATGGATATTTAGCATTAAACTGCTGTCTCGCCACACACTCTCCAGGGTACTGCGTGTGCCTACCACCAGGGCTACACATTCCCCCATGGTAAACGACAGCACTCCCGGGCTGTAAAATACAAAAGACATTTTGTTTATGCAATAAACATTGAACAATAACATCTTCCCATCCGGGAGGTGAGAATATCTTGAACGTTACAAACTTTTATAGAAAAATACAAATAGTATCAAATAGCATTCAGTAAATAAATATACAATATACTTGTGAAGGACCCGCACCAAACCTTCAACGTAGGTCCTGGGTGGGCTGCAGGACGTCCGATTGCAGACCTCACTCAGTGCCACACCATACGGGTTTTGTTTTTCAGAGGTAGTTATGGATGGTTTTTGTAAAACCAAGAGAAAGCACCGAAGCGCAACTATTTACAAGAAAGTTCTGGGTTAGCATAGTCCTTAACCTCCAAGTCCAATATAAAACCAAAAAAATAGATATCATATCACGTTATACTAAAGTGCAACACTTTTCTGGTTACTATTTACCATTTATCATTTACCAATTACCCAGCCGGGCATTCTACAGTATATATATTTACTATATAAATTGTGCAAAACTTTACAACATTTCAAACTTTTTACTATATTACTGATGGTAGACCCGATATGGATCTCACCAACTCTTTACTTATCTATTCTTTTTCATCACACTTTTCCAATACATTTTCCACCCCGGGGGCTGGAACAACGCAATGGGCCCTTGATCCCAGGACCAGCAAATCATGTGCTGCGATCAGGGTTTGGGTCGCCACAGTTCTGGTGCGAACCTCTAGGGGCGCAACTGGTACAGTCTCTCCACATGACACCGATTGCGTCTCAATTACTGTTAGCGATATGGACCGCGTTAGGGATTGCGATCGAGACTGTGTCGCATGTTGCGATGAAGAGGTGACTTTAAGTCGTGATGAACTCTGGGTCGCTAGTTGCGATGACTTTGCAGAGGGCGATGCTGGGGCATGGCCGGATGCTGCTTGAACTGGAAACGGGGACGCGGCGGTAATGGTGACGGTACCTGCGTCTGGGACGGGGTCACTGACGATGGTGACATTCAGGGCATACCACCCCTTCATTCCCCAATGCCGCGTATATGTGACGATATCTCCGTTTGCTAAGTCCCTCCCGGGATGGCCTTGCGGCAGGTGGGATTCTACGTCACGCCTGCTGACAAAGACCGCTGGGTAGAGGCCCGGTTCACGGATAAAGCCCCAGCCCTTCCGGAGCTGGAACTCAGTCACACACCCCTGCCGCCGCGGTTCCCTCAGAGTACCTTTATCTCGCCGGACGGTCTCTTTGTCCGCGATCAGCTCGGCAAATTGTCGCTGACGGTTCCTCTGAGTTTCCCGCTCTTCCTCCTGCTGACGCCTCTTCTTCTCCTCACGACTCTGCCATTCTTGCTCCCACTGGGCGGTGTAGGCGACGTCATCCAGGCGCGCCATTTCGTCCCAGTCCACATCTGGTAGTGACGGACAGGACCCCTCCGGTGTCCCTGCCGGGGACCGATAATCTGCTGCGGCCTCCTGGCCGGGCGGGCGTTCCGGGATTGGCTGTACCTCCTCAACCTCCTCCGCCTCCACCGCTTCACCAGTGGGATCGGGAACGGTACTTTCGGGGGCAGCCTCCGGTTGCTCCTTCGCCTTGGGCAGCAGACTCTTCGGTATTTGGAATCGTGGGGGTTCATTGAGGGGAGAGGACGCCGTGTTCGTTAGTTGCCACTGCAGCAGTTTACATCGGCGTCTCTCAATCTCCTCCAGTCCAGGTTGGACCATCTTCTTTAGGCGTGCGTTCTCCTCCTGAATCTCTAGCAACGCCTGTTGCAGGTGCAGGATCGCATAAGACTCTGATGCCGATGGCAGCTTGGCGGGGGCACGGGGCCTGCCTTCCTCCGCTGCCCCGCTCGGCTGCACACGTCCTGCCTCCATCATGTTCCAGAAGATTCTCTCTTCTTCCTGCGGAGACATCCGGTCTCTTCCGTGGAGGTGGGGTTTGCGTCTCCTCCTCCTCGCAGGGAAGGTGAAGAGGAGGCGGACCTCCTTTGCTGTAGGGCAGGACCGCATGTTGTAATAGCACTTTGAGAGGGCAGGCATTTTCTTCGCGCCACTGGGGGGTAGACGCCCACGAAGGTACGCCCACCTTCTTCTCCAGCGCCTGAGGGCGCGAATATGGCGACAAAAATGGCGATTTTGGCGCCAAAAGTGCAAACAGTCCTTTTCACAAAAACAAGTCCTTAGGCACACAGGGCTCGCAATTTCGCGAGTTTCGCATCCTGTTCGTGACGCCAAGTTGTGTCGACCCGCCACCACAATTGTGGATTACCAGGGCAATGGGGTACTCAGAGCCGAGCCCATGGAAGTCTATGGGGGTTTTGTCACAGGTAGCTGTGGCTCGGTCTGTGGCCCGGGCGGTCTGGCGTATGTTGGGGATATATTTACAGGGGATTGATTTATGTACAGTTCGTGACGCCACCTGTAGTATTCTGGTAATTAGTACCAGCGCTGCTGTAGATCTCTGAGGGGATGGTGAGGCAGCTAGATGTCGGGTCCCCTACAGGTGGGACTGGTCCCTCAAAGTCTATGGGATTTGTGAAGTCGAGTGCGGATAAAGAACACAGTCTCACACGGTCAGCGTCTTTCCATACCTTTACTTGCAAGTTGTTAAGGCAGGTCCCAGGGAGGCTGATCCAAGGAGAGTGTATCTTGAGACAGCAGCTGGACAAGTTAGGGGCCTCCTTTAACTCCAATAAAACGAGTACAACCAGCCTGAAGCGTAGTTCCCTCAAATCTCCAGCTAATCTTTAGCTGTACCACCCAGTCAGCTTAGTGTTAGGGCCTTCCTGTGAAGGAGCTGAATTCTTATTTTGTCCTGCAGAACTCCAAAGTCTTCACTCCCCCTGACCCCAGTTACGTACTGACTATAAGGGGCTTGTCTACCGCGACCTAGGGTCCGGTAGATTCCTGGTTTTCTTATCACTGTGCTTGAAACAACAGTGACCCTTCGGTCCCCAGTGACCGGTAGCAATGTGCTGGACTTTTCCAATCCGTAAGCACTAATCTTATAAATCCACTTGCCTTTCGCCTTGTCCACGCTGGTAACATAAGCACTCAAACTAGCCAAGGGTCGAGCAGTCACTTCTTTCTTTTTCCTTCCTACGAAGTTAGCCACAGATGCTCAGTTATCACAGGCAGGAGCACGTCTCTGAACCTGATACCGTCCTTTAGACAGGGATGCTGAAGACTTTCTGTACTAAAACTTCTTCTTTCTTTCAATGTATGCTGATGAGGTGATACAGCTCTGACTAGACTAAGGTGTATTCCAAACACCTATACCAGACTCCACGTTATGAACTGGTGATAAAGCAGGCTAGACTCCTTCCTCCCTCCAAACGTCTTTTCTCTCAGAAGTCTAGACACTCCTCCACACGTCCTCACTGTCCGAAGACAGGAACTAGACTAATCACTCTAACACCTACTACCTTGACCACTCCCTCTAGAGTATACTCCACTACCCTAGGGGTGTGTCTAGTGTGTGTTGAGTGAATGGATATTTAGCATTAAACTGCTGTCTCGCCACACACTCTCCAGGGTACTGCGTGTGCCTACCACCAGGGCTACACATCACGCTCGGGTGTGGACAACCACCGGTCAGTCCGAGGATTGGGATGTGATCCTCGAGCGAGTAATACGGCCGTGTGACTGCGCCCAAACACAGTAAAAAATGGACAGCATTAACATGACAGATGGACAGTTTCTGTCTGCTGTCTGTATTTTTTATTGATTTGAATGACTGACCCGTGCGTTTGGTCAAGAATGGATATATCTCTGTTTTGTTTTTGTGAAAAAAAATCAAAGGCCTGATAACATGTTTCAGACTAAAATAGGAAGTTATTGGATCTGTGAAAAACCCAAATGTCAATAACAGACAACTGAATGAGGCCTCTGACTGGTTATGAAATCACCGCAATGAATCCCAAATTCAACCCCTTAGGAAACTAAGTGTGACAAACATGTCGCCTCCATGTGAAAAGCAATGACTGAAGTTTACACAGAAAGCCGCCTGTGTGTTTGAGGTGGAGAACAATACAATAGGGAGGAGTGAGCTGTGTAATTCGGAGCTAGGCCTCAGCTTGGTTTACATGTTGCTAGGCGACTGAACAGTGTACAGTGAGTGACTGCCGTGCATGAGAGCAGGACAGTGCACACTTCATCTGCTGCTTCTAGTAAGTAACTTTACTACATTCGGCTTTAAATGCAAATTTACATTTCAGGGTTTTATTTTGCGGCTTCTTTAACATTTCTCAGGAATGTATTTTTAGCATTGGCTGTAGATTAACAACTTTTAGTAGGGGGCCAGTTTAAAGCTTTTTAAGGCACATTTAGGACTTTTTGAGGCAAGTTTTAAACTTTTTTAAGGCAAGTTTAAGACTACGTTCCCATGATGAGTTTTTGATATGTTTTTGATGTTGCAGAATTAGGGATGAGTGGACCGGTGGAAGTTTGGGTTCTGGTACCTGACCTGAAGTTTAGTCCAAAGTTCGGTTCGAGTATCGGAACTTTACCCAAACGTGAACCTGAGCCCCATTGAACTGTATGAGGACCCAAACTTTGAACTGTAAAATTCTCTCTGTCTTTAAAAGCAAACCTGTCATCAGGTATGACCGATATGAAATAAGACCACCACTGTTCAGGCCTGATATACAGCTTTCTATAATGCTGTATATCTGCCCCAACCTGACCTGCAAGACAAGAAAAAGACTTTTCTTTATTATACTCACCCGTGGGATGGTCCAGTCCGAGGGTGTCACTGGTCTTGGTCCGGCGCCTCCCGAACGTGCTTGGATAATGTCTTATCGGAGCATCTGGGAGTACTCGTATGTTATATTCGAGTCTCTGCAGCTGCGTGATTTGTGGCTGTTAGACCGCTACAACACATGTGGGGATTTCCTAACAAACAGGCAATCCATACATGTGTTCAGGCTGTCTAACAGCCGTAAATCATGCAGCGCAGGGATTCGAACACAATATACGAATACTCCAGGATGCTTGGATAAGACATAATCCGAGCAAGTTCGCTCATCATCACAGGACTTCATTTTGGGGGAAAAATGCATTAAAAGCAAATATCATAAAGGCGATTTACTTTCATATGCCAGTCTCAAACTGATTTGGGCTGGACTAAGATGACACAAGCCTCAAAATCCATTTGGCGCATCTTGAGCATATTTTTTTTTACAAAAAATGAGTGAAAATATAATTTGTGCCAATTTTTTTGAATTTTTAATAAATTCAATTGCTTCTTCCTCTCAGTAACTCCAACCCCTTTTTTTGCACTTTTGAAACATTTTGACGGGAAGGGAATGAGGTTGTAAACTTTAGTGCAAATAAGACAGGTGCCAAAATTTTGCAGCTTTTTAAAGGCAGAAAACCAATAAATTTACTAACACTGGCATGACATGCAAGACTTTCACTAAAGCACATTGAAGTAAAGTGCACCAAATCTATGAAGGCATTCATGAATTCTAATAGATTTGATGTATCCCTTTGCTGTCTGTGCCCCAGAAATTAAAATCTACTAATCTAGCTATAATTTAAGCCAAGTTTTGGCATATTCAGTCAAGGCTGAAAGTGTTGACACCCTTGAAATTGTTACAGAAAATGAAGTATTTCTCCCATAAAATTATTGCAATTACACATTTTGTTATACAGATGTACTGTATATTTCCTTTGTGTGTATTGGAACAACACAAAATCACAGAGAAAAAAGAGCAAAAGGGACATAATTTTACACTAAACACCCAAAATGGACTTGACAAAATTGTTGGCACCTTTGAAACAATGTGGCTAAGGCCTCTTTCACACTTCAGTCGTGCGACGTCAGTCAAAATCCGTCAAAATGTGAAAAAAACTGATCCGTTTTTTTTCCCATTGACTTGCATTAGTGACGGATTTTGACGGATGGTCGTCCGTTAGGTCCGTTTTTTGACGGATCTGCCAAAAAATTGACGTCCGTCATTACAGAAAAACGTCCAATGCAACGTTTTTTTGGTCCGCCAAAATGGCGGACTACGTCGGATCCGCCGCATCCGCCATTTTGTATAATGGCTGCCTAAGGGCGGCAGATCCGCTGGCATCCGTTTTTGACGGAATCCGCCTGCGGATTCGTCGCCTCCATAGAAAACCATTGAAAATGCACAAAACACTGTCCGGCGTCTCTCTCTCTTTCTCTTTCTCTCTCTCTCTCCTCGGTCCGGACTTACATTTCCGGAACGAAATTTTCATCATTTCTGGGTGAAATCTTCTTGGCGGATCCGTCAGAAAACTGACCAGTTTTGCATCCGTTTTTACACTTTTCTGACGGATCCGCCATTTTCATGCTTGGGCGGACGTCACACAACAGAAGTGTGAAAGAGGCCTAAGCAATTTATTGCAGTTAATTATTCCAAAGGGTGTGCAAATATTAAATTGAAGGTGCCAACAATTTTGTTCGGCCCATTTTTTTTTTTTTTGTGAACTTAATTTGATTGGGGCTGTTTATCCACCATCCAGGCTATCCTGCATTCAACCTTTCATCAATTTTTTTTCTGCCATCCACGTCCAGGGAGTTTAGCTACAGTGCTGTGGATCGTAAACTTCTTGATTATGTTGCATACCATGGCAAAGGCACATCAAGATCTCTGGAGATGGACTTGTAGCCTTGAGATTGTTGATATTCTTCAACAATTTTGGTTCTCAAGTCTTCTGACAGTTCTTTTCTTTTTCTGTTCTCTTTGCTTAGTGTGGCACACACAGACATGTAATGCAAAGATTAAAGTCAACTTCTCCCTTTTTATTTGGTTTCAAATGTGATTTTCATATCTCCCACACCTGTTACTTTCCACAGGTGAGTCTGAACGAGCATCACATGCTTGAAAAAAAGATGTTTACCCACAATTTTAGAAAGGTGAAAACAATTTTGTACTGTCCATTTTTGAAGTTTAGTATGAAACTCTTTTTATTTTGCCTTTTTTTCCTCTGTTTTTTGTGTTGTTCCAATACACACAAAGGAAATGAGCAAGTGTATAAAAAAACATGTATAATTACAATAATTTTCTGGGAGAAAATACTTTTCCCCCTTAAATATATATATTTTTTGTTTGCGTTTCTTTTTGCTCCTCTCTATGTCTCCAACATGAAAAACTGAGCCAGATGTATAAAAGTATTTTCCTTTAGATTTCCTGGAACACGTCACCACCAGTGTCCGTCGATTTGTAGATGATTCTTGGCATGATTTCAAGGTGTTCTATTGATTAAAGAATAATCATTCACAAGACTATACTATACATCAATTTTAACTCTTTGACCCGGAGCCACTCGGCAATGATCCATTCAACACATTTGACACGTGATCCGACAGTGAGGACGGATGAAAACCTCTTGCTACTTTTTTCTGCTATAAGTCTTACAACAATAACCAGACAAATAAATGTGTTTGTTAGGACCGATGTGCCAATGAAGATGATTGTTTTCCCCTCTACGTCGGGAGTCTCTCATGCTTCTTCTACGTCTCATATTGACTGTGACATCTAAAACATTATATTGCCATTCTGGAAATTCGGTAACAAATCATAATAAGACCAAAGCTATTGGGGAGCTCTTTGCAATTGCAGTTTTCTCACTGAGAAACCATTATTATCACATAGCACAGAGTTGTAAATCACTTACCTGCTCTAGCTGTCATGTTACGGGTGTTAGAGGTATATGTGTTAGAATGCCTTTTATATCATCCGAGACAAACGCGGAGAAGAAAAATAGATATATATGATGGCTTTCCGATTAAGATATATGAGCCAAAACTGCTGTATATTCCTTTTCTTCTTTAGCAAGAAAAGTAAAATACACAGAAATTTACTATTTCCTGTGTGATTTTATGTTTAAATTATTTACAACATACATAAAAGTTACATAAAAGTGTATAAATAAGCAAAAAAGAAATCCCATCAGCTTGGTTCACTTCTGTAATGGGCATGTCATAGACTAGGATAATGATGATTAATGCTTAGGATAGATCATCAATATGAGATTGATGGAGGGTGATTATTTGCTCCAATAGTCAACTGTTTGCATGTACCCAGTAAACATAGCTGGAGCAGCACAGTTTTGCACACTGTGTTGTGGCAGCAGTATCCAAAAATGGCTACTACTACATGTATAGAATATACAGAAATGTGGTGTTCTGGCTCTGGAGGACTAGCTACCGGCTGATCAATGTGCATGCCAGGTGTCAGATTCCTATCGATTTCATACTGATGAGCTATCCTAAGAACAGGTCATCAATATCATAGTTTTGGACAACTCCATTCAAGGAAATCAATTGTGAGGCCTCTGGTGAAAACACAATGCTGAGCACTGAGTCTGGGTTTTCATCTGCATCTTCGAAAAATGGGATTGGAATGGAACTTCCAACTGAGCCATTCAGGATAATGGGACAAACAGACTTCATTTGAACTCTAGCTTTTATTATGGATGTGTCCATCTTTAAAGGCATAAATAAAATTGTAGTCTACCTCGCCATTGTGTCCACCTAAAAAAAAAGTGAAAAACTCTTGAATGAGGGAAAACCTGAGTCCACAGTGACTATCTGTTCCTAAATACTCAAAGGCTCTATTGGGGCTCTATCTGGAGGGCCTGTTTCAATTACATATTTAGGATTTAGATGTAAACCCTGATGCAAATGCTCAGCATAAAGCACAGTATAAATGTATATTAAACCGTAGTGAGGTGTGTGAAGGATGCCCCCGTCCTTCCACGTCACCAATGTGACGTAACTCCACAGGCACAGCTCTCCGGCGCCCCCTTTGTCTCTCAGGTCAGTAAGGGAACTACACCTAGAGCAAATGGCTGCCGGGGAGGGTGTCCTGTTACCCACTGGGTATTCTAAGATTCGTGATCAGAGTAAAAGCATCAGCCCAAGATTAATTTTATGGTTTAATTGCCTTAAGGGCGCACGAGATAATTATAGAAATATACAGTAAGCTATACAACGGAATTACAATGGATTTACAGTCAGAGTAAAATACAACAATAATGATACAAGGCTTAGAGGTATTAGCTAGAGGTCAATATTACCAGGTTGTATGGACATGTGGAGGCAGGGAGCTCTGCGATCCCCAGGTGAAAGTCTTAACTGCTGGACAGTCCCCCAAAACGTGTGCCGCTGCTCCCTTGGCAGTTCTGTCCCTGGTTGCTTCTTGGCTTCCGTGAGAATGGCTCTGGTCTGCCCTTAGCTCACAGTTCTTAAACCTGCTAGGTCCCTCCCCTCGGTGTGTTTCTGTGTCCGGCTGGCAGGTATAATCTAATTGAAGCCTCTACTTTGAAACACGCATACTAATCGGCCTGGCTATTCATATTGAGCAGGAAATTCTGTCGTGGGCAGGAATTACTTAGCATACTAATGACCTTCTTATTCAAACAGGGGCCTGAATTGCTTAGCATACTAAAGCCCTTTTGCTTCACAGTGGACATCAAACCCTGTCGTATTGAATATGCTAACAGGCCCTGTGCAGTTAGCAGCCTGTGGTTCTCCAACAGACAAAATGGAGGCTGGTATAGGCCCTGTCCAAAATGGTGGCTGTTCCTTTCCTCACAAAGTGCAATTGCGCTTTTCAGGCCTTGGTAGAGATTTTACTATGGCTGGAAAAAGTTGGAATCCTTTTCTTTTGTGCATCAATTGGATCGAAATTGGAAAGCATAGAATAGAAAAGTGCAAAATTCTCTGGGCACTTCAATGTGAATGCTTGACCTTTCTACTCTTTCGTAGGCTCAACAAAATGTCCGAAGACCAAAATCTAGAGAAGTTCTTGATTGATGTGGATGAGATATGTAAGTGCCATGAATTAAAAAATCATATAAACAGCTTAGGGTATTTTATTAATGCATTTGTATGCTTTTGTCTTCAGTTTTTTTTAATAACTGTTTCTGTATAGAGTCATTTTATGAGTTTATCTTTCATGACTTCTCCCTTTATCATGGATAATTTGTGTGGGGTTCTTCTTCATAATCATAATTATTACCATATCATACATAAATTTAACCCTTGTTCTTTTCTTTAGTTTTTATTAAAACATTTTCCTCCCGATCCTTATTTAAACATTTGCCATGTTTTAATTTTCTATTATGGCTCACTTTCTCTCTTTTTTACTTTAGAATTCACAAATAAATTTATTTAAATAGTTTTCCAGTTTTGGAAACCCTCTGTCCAATGGCTGCAGTTTTCTTTTTAAAACTCATCCTCCGCAGGTCTAACGCCGAGTCTCCCCTGCTGTTCCTCATCTGTTAATATCCTTACAGAGCTGCTGAGCTCAGTGATTAGCTGGAGTGCTGTCGAAGTGATGTCAGCACTGCACACAATAACAGGCAATTGTAGCAGCAGTAGAGACTTAGCACTGGATCCGGGCAGGGTGACTGAAGCTCATTTCGTTTATTTATTTTTTTTACAACAAACTGTAGTCAGGAAATATTGGTTTTCCAAAACCAGACAACCTTTTTAATATTCTCCTAATAATTTTGAATGTTGTGAAGAACCATTTAAGTGCAAAAATTATCAGCTATCTAAGAATAGGGAGAACAGGGTTCTAAAGTGCACTGTCCGGAATGGAGTGGGTTCTGCGCCTACGTGATCGGGCCTCCACCAATCCTCAAGTTATTTCCTAATTTCCTATCCTTTGCATAGGTGATAACTCTAATAGTTTGGAATAATCCTTTAAGACCTTCCATTATTTTACCGCACCTCTCAATGATGGGTTTTGGGATCTCCTGATTGAACACTGTCATTCAGAGCAGAGCAGAGGGGCTGGGGAGCTTTCACTCATCCAATATGGCCTTCACTTTGGATATGTTTACACTGCCCTTCCCTAAACCTGTCAGCAGTTTTAGGCTTAAATTACAGTGGGGAAAAAAATATTTAGTCAGCCACCAATTGTGCAAGTTCTCTCACTTAAAAGATGAGAGAGGCCTGAAATAGACATCATAGGTAGACCACAACTATGAGAGTCAAAATGAGAAACAAATCCAGAAAATCACCTTGTCTGATTTGGCAAGATTTATTTTGAAAATTATGGTGGAAAATAAGTATTTGGTCATTAACAAAAGTTCATCTCAATATTTTCTGTATTCTTCACAAGGTTGCCACACATTGCTGGTGATTAGTGTTGAGCATTCCGATACCGCAAGTATCGGGTATCGGCCGATATTCGCTGTATCGGAATTCCGATACTTAGTTCCGATATTTTTCCTATATCGTATACCGGAATCGGAAGTTCCCATAATTCTTTGAGAGGCACTGTGATTTTAGTCAGCCAATGAATAATCCTACGAAGTGTGGGCACATCCTGTACTGCTGCGGTCATCTTAACTAATGGCATGGCTGTGATTGGCTGCTGAAATGATGTCAGAATGCACTATAAAAGGCACCGCCGCCATTTTAGCGTCACTGTGCTGTGAACTCAGTTAGGGACAGAACGCTGCTCTGCTGACTCTGAGGGACAGTTAGAGATTGCGATTTTGTGTACTGTGCTTTAGGCAGGCTAGTTTACCAACCGCTGTGTAAAGCTTCCTTTTGCCTTGCAGTGTTGTTTTAACAGCTCTGTGCAAGGTGTGTGTGTGAGAGTGCAGGTGACGCTGCAGTTTGCTCTGCATCCAACGCTGTTTGTAGGTATCTGCACGTGTCACTCTGTGACTTTTTTTTTTATTTTATTTTGTGGAATTGGTGCAGCTCCATTCAATTGAAATTAACAGTGATCTATTAGTGTGACGTGCTTCCATCCGTATACAATACATTGGTTGCAAACACTATAGAAGTACAGAAAGGAGCCTTTCACAGCTAGTGAACAGTTGTGTGCAGTGTTCACTGTAGTCTGTGAGGTTTTCATTTTTTGAGTGCAGATCACGCTCCAGTTAGTTTTCTCAACCACTGCTGGTTGTAGTCTGCTGAGCGGTGTGTCACTGCCTCATCCTTCACATTTTTGGTGCTGCTCCATTATATTTGAAAAAAATCTAATCTATTAGTGTGACGCGCTTCCATCCGTATACAATACATTGGTTGCAAACACTATAGAAGTACACAAAGGGGCCTTTCACAGCTACTGAACAGTTGTCTGCAGTGTTCACTGTAGTCTGTGAGCTTTTCATTTTTTGAGTGCAGATTACGCTCCAGTTAGTTCTTCAACCACTGCTGGTTGTAGTCTGCTGAGCGTGTGTCACTGCCTCATCCTTCACATTTTTCTCTAATTGGTGCTGCTCCATTATATTTGAAAAAAATCTAATCTATTAGTGTGACGCGCTTCCATCCGTATACAATACATTGGTTGCAAGCACTATAGAAGTACACAAAGGGGCCTTTCACAGCTACTGAACAGTTGTCTGCAGTGTTCACTGCAGTCTCTGAGGAATAACCACACTTAGGCCTTATAACTTTTCTGACTTTCTTTATCAATCTACCAAGATGAAGAAGGCAGGGAGTAAGGCACGTGGTCGTGGCCGTGGAGTTTCAGCAGGGAGAGGACGTGGGGATTCTGTGGCTGCTGCACACCCAGTGACACAGCATCCACCAGTTTTCCCCGTGAGCGTTCCTTTTGCGCACTTTTGTAGGAGCTTGGGTACCCCCCTGCTGCAGGAAGAACAAATTGAAGCCGTTGTTGGTTGGATGGCAGCCAATGCATCAACTTCAATTGCTTCCACCTCCTCTCAGGACCACAGCACTGTTGAACAACCATCTGTCTCTTCACCGCCTGCCAAATTGCCCAGGCAGTCAGAGAGCTCTGTAAAGGAGCCAGCTGAGTCTCTGCTTCTGTTCTCAGAATTTGTTGGCTTGCAAACAGGGGCCCAGCCAAGCAGCATTCTGGAATGTGAAGAAGAGGCAGTATGCAGTGATGCGCAACAGCTGTGTCTCTCTGAATCTGAAGAGGCGGGTAAGCCAGTGCCGATGGTCAGCACACCGCAGAACGCATCTGATGATGATGAGACTCAGGTGCCAGTTTCTGTTGAGCATGGTGCTGGCCAGACCACCCAACAGCAGCAGGTGTTGGAAGAGGGTAGTGGAGATGATGAGGTCCAAGACCCAACATGGCGTGAGGAACAGGAAGGTGATGGTAGCAGCTCTGAGGAAGAGATTGCCCCAACGGTCCAAACAGTAGGGAGAGGTAGGCTGCAGACTCGGTTGCCTCTAGCCTCCAGTTTGGCACCGTTCGTAGCAGTTCTCTTCCAACAGCCAAAACGGGCGCTCCCAGGACTTGCACTGCGTGGTCCTTTTTTGACACACTTGCAGATGATATTTGCTATGTCAAATGCAAGCTGTGTAATCAAAAAGTAAAAAGAGGTAAAAGTGTCAGTAACCTTAATACCACAAATATGTGGAAACATGTGCGGTCAAAGTACGTGGTTGAGTTACAAAGACACACTGGAGATGTAGGCCAACCTACAGCAGCACCTACATCTTCAGCTCGTGTTGGAGCCTCTTCCTCCAGCTCACACACAGCTGGTTCGGCTTCCTCACAGGATCGCCATGGAAGAACCTCTGTCACTGTTGTCAGAGACCCAGTGTTATTCCACCCACAGCTGCAAGTTCCCTGTCATCCTCACACTCCCAGGCCACAAAACAGCCATCGGTAGCACAGGCATGGAATAAAAGACGGCCATACTCGGCAAACCATCCACGAGCACAGGCTCTGAATGCTGGCATTGCAAAACTCCTGTCCCTTGAAATGCTGTCATTCAGGCTGGTGGAGACTGACAGTTTCCGTAACTTAATGGCATTGGCAGTCCCACAATACAATGTGCCCAGCCGATTTTATTTCAGCAGGCAAGCCGTCCCTGGTCTGCAAAAGCATGTTGAGGGAAAAATTAAACATGCGCTACTAAACGCCGTCAGTAGCAAGGTCCACCTGACCACCGATGCGTGGACCAGTATCCATGGCCAGGGACGATACCTTTCCCTCACTGCCCATTGGGTCAATGTTGTGGAGCCGGGTACAGATCTTGCGAGTGGCGCTGTACGTGTTCTGCCAACTCCAAGGATTGCAGGAATCAAGTCTGTCCACATTGACTCCTCCTCCTACTCCAGTTCCTCAGAATCATCGCTGCAGGAGCCGTCACGGTGTACCTCCACATGGACCCGTGAACGCTTACCTGTTGTGACCGATATGAGCACAGCCGTGGCCAAACATCAACAGGCCGTCCTCAAATTAATTTCCATGGGGAATCGAAGCCACACAGCGCAGGAGCTCTGGAATGCCATCAAGCAGGAGAGCGACGTGTGGTTTTTGCCAGCGAATCTCCAGCCAGGCTTGGTAGTGGTGACAATGGCCGAAATCTGGTGGCAGCTCTGGGCCTTGGCAACCTCACTCACATACCATGTCTGGCACATGTGCTCAACTTGGTCGTGCAGAGTTTTTTGAGGGACTATCCGGATCTTGATGCACTGCTGCACAAGGTCCGCCTAGAGTGCGCTCACTTGCGACGTTCCAGCATGGCCAGATCGCGCATTGCAGCTCTGCAACACAGATTTCGCCTTCCTGAACATCGCATCATATGTGACGTACCCACCAGGTGGAATTCCACGTTACATATGTTGGAGCGGTTGTGTGAGCAGCAGCCAGCAGTAATGGAGTATCAGCTGCATCAGGCGCAATCAACTCGCAATTTGCGCCGTTCACACTTCACCACTACTGAGTGGGCCTCTATGAAGGACATCTGCCACGTTTTGCGTGCGTTTGATGAGTCAACGCGGATGGCGAGTGCAGATGATGCACTAGTCAGCCTGACTGTCCCCCTTATCTGCCTGCTTCAAAAAACACTGCAAGCACTAAGGGATGAGGTTTTGGAAGAGGTGGAGGATGAGGAGTCACAAATTCCATCACCTTCTGGACAGTCAGCGCAACGTGGTTCCTCACAAAGGGCTGGGCAGGCTCACTTTGTGAGGAAGATGGGGAGGAGTCAATGGAGGAGGGAAGACATCGCTCCAGAGGGAGGTACACAACGCTCTAGTCAGTATGTAGAGCGAGGGTGGGGTGATGCAGAGCAGGCAGAGATGACGCCTCTTGCAGGGGACAGCATTTCTTGGCCAGTTGGGAGTCTGCAGCACATGGTTGATTTCATGCTGCAGTGCCTGAGAAACGACCGCCGCATCGCCCACATTCTCACCACGTCTGATTATTGGGTGTACACCCTCCTAGACCCTCGCTAACCGGGACAACTTACAAAGCCTCATCACACCGTTGAACCGGGAGCGTAAAATGCGGGAGTACCAAGACACACTGGTGCAATCCATAATGTTCTCCATTCCAGCCGAGAGCACTGCTGCTGCTACTGCTTTACAAAGCAGCTCTGTGCGTCGAGGCAGTGGAGACAGCTCTGCAACAAGAGGGAGCACAAGCAGCGCCTTTGCACAGGGCAAGACCAGTATGTTCCAAATGTGGCAAAGTTTTGTGGCAGCGCCACAAATGTCTACACCATCCGAGACGGCTCCAGTCAGCAGGAGGCAACGTTTCCGTAAGATGGTGACAGACTACATGTCTTTCCCTCTCAGTGTACTCCCAGATGGCTCTTCCCCATTCAAGTTTTGGGTCTCTAAGCTGGATACATGGCCAGAGCTTAGCCAGTATGCATTGGAGGTGCTGGCTTGCCCTGCTGCCAGTGTATTATCGGAGCGCGTCTTTAGTGCTGCAGGTGGTGTACTAACAGACCGTCGCATGTGACTATCCTCCGATAATGTAGACCGGCTTACTTTTCTGAAAATGAACAAGGCATGGATCTCGCCAATTTGTCTGTCCGTTTTCAGATTAAATAACTGGTTCGCAACGTTATCCATGTCTCCTGTTATGTTCATCTTTCTACCACCTGAACTCTACTCCCTGGGCTACAACACTGCCAGTTGCTGCTCAGAAGTGTCATGTCCACAGACCAATACACAAGCTATAGTGTTAGTGGGGTTCAGTAACGCCAGCTGTTCCCCTGCTGTGTGTCCGGCAAGAAGTCTCCTGTTCCCTACACATGCACAGAAAAACACATGTGGCACATGCTCCAAATAGGGAAGAGCCGTCACCCTGATTGTTATGCTTAAAACAGGAAATTGTGAAGTTTTCCAGGCCTAGAATGATAAATTTTTATAACAAATATGGACAAATAATAATTTGTCATCACAGCGCATATCTGCACATGTCTATTAGAAATGGTAACAAAAACTAAAACATAGTGTTCACTTTTTGAAATTAATGCATAAAAGTACATTTCATACTTATCAATTAATGCTTTTTAAGGAACTTTATCTGTACCTGTAAGATAATGCAGTCAATGGATGTACGAATCATAAAATCCTCATCATCATCATCACGAGTTTTATTTATGACAGACATTATAAAATACACATACTGATGCCAACTGTAACTTCACACACCATATATGAAATGGCCAGCATCTAAACCTGGTAATAATGTGCAATAATAAATTATTACATCTAGAAAGTGCATCATGCATACTGACAATAGGTAGTTATACCTGCAAGTGCTGTTGAAACAACCACAACAGATATAAATTAATAATGGTAATAGGTATCACAGTGCATAGTTACTCATGGACAATGTCGATGTAATACTGTACCTCAATAAAGTCAGCGTCAACCATTATGCTTGTTAGTCTTGTAGATTGTTAAAGAGGGAACGTGCTTTTTTTGTTGGTCATAGGTCGAGTATTAGACAGTAAATGATTACTGCTGTCTTATTTTTGGCGTCCTTAGGGCACAATTATGCTGCGTAACGTCACATTTATTAGAGAGTCATCTAATAGACACACGCTACCCTACCCTACGCGTTGACAGTAGGAAGGTAGTGTTGACGGATAAAAGCCTTGCGCAACCAGACATGCTTTTACCCTCTTCAACACTGTACAAGCAAAAAATGCATGATTGCAGCCGCAGACTTTATTGACGTACAGTATAACATCGCCATTACCCATCAGAGGCTGTCACTGTCTGATACAGACATAGAATATACCTTTGCTATCCGTAGCCTTTGTTTTACCTACACTTGCAGGCACACACTTAATTGTGACAAATGCATAATGTTTTTTTAAATGGTTATTTTTTATCGTACATTATTGCGTCATCACATTGATGAGTCCATGCTGGAGATGTCATACATGCTGTACAAAGTAACGATTTTATTAACTTAAATAATTGAAATGTCTGTGACTGTCTCATATAAATTGCAGTGATGATGATGAGTGACTATTACAAAATCCATTGTCTTCACTATGTTATGGTTTAACTAGCGTTCCTTAAGCATTATTCATAAATACAAAAATGGCTTTTATTCTTAAATTTACAACACTATATTTTGTAACCAATTTTTTGGGTGGTGTGTTGTTCCATTTCTTGTTGGCATGTGCATATATGCGTTTATATTTGCGGGTCTTTATTTTTATTCTTGAAGTTAGGAAACATGTGTATTTCGTACCGTGTTAGCCAGTAGATAGAAAATATTTAGACTTGAGAGTCCGCAGTGGTTGATACCTTTAATGGATAACTGAAAAGATGGTAACAAATTGCAAGCTTTCGAGGCTACTCACGTCTCTTCATCAGGCAAAGACTAAAACAAAAAGAAGCATCACATATTTCTATACCAACAGGACACAGGAATAGTGCAATAGGTAAGACAAGTGACGTGTAGCAGAAACTGTCATTATGACAGAGGGATGAACATAAATATTGGAACAGTTCATAGATAAGGATAAAGTTTTATTGCCCTCTGATTGGGGTCTGGTTTTGTGTTTTCATGCCCCTGGAAGGGCAGAGGGAAACGCAGATTCCTTAATTTGATATAGAATGACAAATCCGTGTGATCTATTCATTCCAGCACTAAGAGTGTCAAAGGTCATGATGAGCTTATACTCCGAAACCTTTGTATCTTTCTAGATTTGAAGTTAATTTTAATACCAGTAATTCCATATCATCATGCTATGAACCGGCTACAAAGTGTTTTGCACTAGGTAAATCCATTATTTTTTCTCTTTATTGGTGGCGATTGATAATTCATCCTTGTTCTCAGTTTTTGGCCGGTCTCCCCCACATACGACCCCCATTTGGACATTTAGTACATTAATTAGGTACACCACATTACATGTGATGCAGCTGAAGTAGCTGGGATATGTAGTCGTGATGGGAGTTGGGGATCTTTATCTTGTCCGTGGTCATTATAGATGCACAGGTTTTACATTTCTTTTTGTTGCAAGGAAAGGGTTCCTGCAGCTGTTGGGGAGGACAGGGAGCTTCTGACAATGATGCTTCTTAGATTTGTGGGCTGCCTAAAACACAGTTAGTGGGGGGTCTGGAATATGGATTGTAATATCGGGCATCTTTTTGTAGTAAAGGTT